>ML663023.1:646992-661071 GCA_007570785.1 Antilocapra americana
GGCGCCTGGTCGCCCACGATTGCCCCAACTACTTCCGCTAGGCTGCCACCGGCTCAGGCGCCGATGGTTTCTCCCTTTCTGTCGCGTCTTCTGCGCTCTCCCTGGCCGGTCTCTGCCTTAAGCTGATGTCGCTGGTCTTCTCCATTGTCTGGATCCGTGCCTTACTTTTGTAGACCCCTGCCTCACTCGCAGTTGCCTTCACAATGTATAAAGCCTGGGGCGTTTCCGGTCTGAATAAAGCAAACACTAGCCCTGCCTGTAGACCCGTCACTGAGTGGACCCCGCAGATTTCTTTTTTTTTTTTTTTTGGTTTATTTATTTATTTATTTATTTTTATTGTTTTTGCCATACATTGTCATGATATCACCATGGGTTTACATATGCTTCCCCTCCGGAACCTCCCTCCCTCCTCCCTTTCCCCCTGGGAAATCTCGCTGCACCAGTCCTGAGCATCAGTCCTGGGCTGGCGATTGATTAGATAAACAAATGGGACCTAATTAAAATTAAAAGCTTTTGCACAACAAAGGAAACTATAAGCAAGGTGAAAAGACAGCCTTCAGAATGGGAGAAGATAATAGCCAATGAAGCAACAGACAAACAATTAATCTCAAAAATATACAAACAACTCCTGCAGCTACATTCTAGAAAAATAAACAACCCAATTAAAAAGTGGGCCAAAGAACTTAACAGACATTTCTCCAAAGAAGATATAAAAATGGCTAACAAACACATGAAAAGATGCTCAACATCACTCATTATCAGAGAAATGCAAATCAAAACCACAATGAGGTACCACTTTACACCAGTCAGAATGGCTGCCATCCAAAAGTCTACGAGCAATAAATGCTGGAGAGGATGTGGAGAAAAGGGAACCCTCTTACACTGTTGGTGGGAATGCAAACTAGTGCAGCCACTATGGAGAACAGTGTGGAGGTTCCTTAAAAAGCTGCAAATAGACCTGCCATATGGACCCCGCAGATTTCTCCCTTCAGCTGCTTGGGCCTTGTCTCCTCCTGCCTGGGCCTTCCTGCTTGAGGGGTAGAACCGAGCTGGAGCCGCCACGGGGCAGGGCCGGCGGGGGTCCCCCAGCCTAACCTCTCGGTGGGGCTGCAGGCGGCCCTCACGTTCCCACATGACAGAAGAAAAGACAGCCGTACACCCTGAGGTGGATTTTCTCTCAGAATTATCTCACCTACTACTCAGAAATGGAATAATTTGGGCAAAAATCTACTGTTAGCGTCACCACCAAGAAGAATAAGAACCCCCAGGATGCTGAGGGACATTTTAACACACACTCATTTCATCAGTGGCTTTAAAAAAAGAAAAAGGAAAAAAAAATGGGACTTTCCTGGAGGTCCAGTGGTTAAGACTCTGTGCAGGGGGAGCAGGTTTGATTCCTGGTTGGAAAGTGAAGATCCCAAATACTGAGGGACCCACCCCTCTGAAAACAAAAGCAGTGCCTTTGGTCTTAGCTGAAGCCTACTGTCGTCTGGACATCACGGATTCTCAGCTCTGCTGCTGGGTCTCCCTCTGTTAGAGCGGGCCTGGGCAGCCAGGACCCTGGTTTCCCTCAGCAAATCCCTACTCCAAGTAGGAGGCCCCCAAGGCTGCGGCAGGAATGGAATCCCAGGTCCGGTTGTTTCTGTTGGAACGTCACGCCTTGGGCAGGGGTGTGAGCCAGGCGGCAGGAGCAGGCAGCACCCGAGTCAGTCTCTCGAGTGATGAAGGGGCTTGACTTGGAAACACAGCCAGAACCACCCGTCAGGGTCTCTTAGTCTGAAGAGGAGTCCTGCTTGCCGTCTAGAAGGAGACGCTCTGCAGATAGTTTGGTGGTTTAGAACTTTCCTTTGTCTTCACCTGAAATAAAATTAGTGCTTCCCCAAATGGGGTGATTACCCTGCTTGTATTATCGACCACTGTTGCCCAACAAACCACCCCAAAACTGAGTTGCTTGAGATGACAGAGTCTGAAATTGACGTAAGAAGATTCAATTCAATTTCTATCAAAACTCCGGCTAGATTTTTTTTCTTACAGATATTGACAAAATTATTTTTAAATTCATATTTGGAATTCAAGGGATACAGAATTGCCAAAACAAGCAAGAGTAAAGTCCTCCAGTTCCTGATATTAAAGCTTGCTACAAAGCTACAGAAATAAAAAACAGTATGGGACTGGCATAAGGACAGACATACAAACTGATGGGACAGGTTTGAGAGTCCAGAAATCAATCCATAACAGCTTGAAGCAGGAACAGTTCAAAAAGTCCAACAACTGATAAATGCATAGGAGTGATATATCCATACCATGGAATATCACTCAGCCAATAAAGGAGTGAAGTAATGAAACACCTACAGTGTGGATGAACCTGTTTTGCTGTAAGCTTTACTTACATTTTAAGTTCAAAAGATTTGTCAACAAATCAGTTGTTACACATAAACAATTTTGATTTTTTAGAATTATTTGTTTTAATTTCAATATACAGTTAATAAAAGAAATAGAAACAGTAAAGAAAAGTAACTGTACATATATCACCAAATTGGGCTGACCAACATCCCAACTTGAGACTCCAGTAATATGGAGTCTCAACCGGGAAAGGGTCCCAGACAGTGTCCACCCCACAGGCGAGACCTCAGGTTTCGGGGCTCCCGCTTACACCCCAGGCTGCAAACTGACATGCAAAAATGCAGCTCTGGTTTTACGTTTACAATGCTGATTGTTTGACTTTGTAAGTCGTAAGACTTGGTGGGGAGCTTGGCCAAGCCTTCTGGGGCTTAAGAGAGTCCACGACCTACTCCCCTCTTACCTAAAGTGCTGCCTGGCTTGCTGTGCTTACCGGCAGCACAGAATCCTGCAGTGTCCCTGCAGGTCAGAAGCAGGTCAGAGGCCTGCTCTGCTTCTGAAGCCTGAACAAGACTACGTCCCTTTTAATTTCCCTAACAAAACCTTGAAGATGTTATACAATGTGAAAAATGACAGTTCGAAAACGTCTCATATTATCTGATTTTTGTGGAATGTATAAAATGGGGAAATCTGTTAAAGACAGAAACTAGACTTGTGGTTTCCTAGGGCTGAGAGATGGGTTTGAGATTAACTGCTAATGAGCACAGGTTTCTTTTGTTGTTCATTTGCTGAGCCATGTCCAGCTCTTTGTGACCCCATGGACTGCAGCACGCCAGGCTTCCCTGTCCTCTGTCTCCCAGAGTCTGCTCAAACTAATGTGTGTTGAGTAGGTGATGTTTCTTCTGGGGGTGATGAAAGTGCTTTAAATTTGATTGTGATGGTTGTACAACCTGAATACACTAAAAACAAAACAAAAACACTGTACTTTTCAATGTATTCTTTTTTGAAGAACTGCCTTTGTTTTGGCCGGGCTGGGTCTTTGCTGCTGCACGCGGGTTTTCTCAGCTGAAGAAGGTGGGGCCTGTTCTTCACGGAGGTGCTTGGGCTCCTCACGGCAGTGGCTTCTCTTGTTGCAGGGTAGGGCTCTAGCGCGCTTAGGCTTCAGTAGCGGGCTCCGTAGTTGTGGCCTCAGGGCTTAGGTGCTCCTCGGCACAGGGATTCTCTGGACCAGGAACTGAACCTGTGTGGCCTGCGTTAGCAGGCAGACTCCCAGCCACTGGAGCACCAGGGAAGTCCTGAGTTGTGCGCTTTAAATGGGTGTCCAGCAATGTGGATTATGTCTCATAAAGCTGTTTAAAAACAAACAGTCATTTAGCTCAAATCTGCCTTTTGGCAGGGCCCAGTGGGGAGCAGGCCTCTGTTCCCCAGTGTCTGAGAAGTGACGTTACACCTGGAGGCTAAAATCACCTGCGGCTAATTCACACATCTGGCAGTAAATGCTGATGGTCAGCTGTTGTCATCACTTAACACAAGACCCCTCCATGTGGCCTCCACCCAGCCTGTCAGCTGCCTTCCAAGGACAAGCACGTCAGGAAAACCAGCATCTCTCTTGTCTCGTGGAGGAGTGTCTAGGCCGTGTTATAGAAAGAGGATGGGAAACAAACAGATGGTCGTGTTTGGAAAATAAGCTGTCTCAGGGAGCAGTGGTTCTACGTGGCCAAGTCGGGATGAGCCTCTTGACTGGTCGGGAGACCTTTGGTCCTGAGTGTCTGTCAGCGATGTGTTATCTGTGAGGTCATTCCCATCTGCTAGAAACTTTCAGGGAGTATATGTCACACATACTGGATGGTGGCTTGAATTCAGTCATCTCAGTGCTAAAAAGCTTTTTCAAAGACAAAGGAACAGAGCTGGTTCTAGAAAGTGACAAACATACTTAACGTCCAAGTAGAGACTCGTGTGCAGGGTATAGTGTACGGCCATACCACCCTGAACGTGCCTGGTCTCATCTGATCTCGGAAGCTAAGCAGGGTCGGGCCTGGTTAGTACTTGGATGGGAGACTCGTGTAGGGAGTAAAAGACTGGAGCGTGACTTGGTATAGATTTTGTATACTCAAATCAGTGTGACAGAAGGGGGACTCCCGAAGCTAAAGACTCAGAGGAGGGCATTCAGGCTGACCTGTGTGCTTAGTCTTCACCCTGGCCTGCTTGTTGCTTGTGGTTGTGGTGGTTAATTCACTACGGTGATGGTTAATTTCAGATTTGCATTCTGCATACGTCTTAGAAGCAATAAGGAAGGTAAGAATGTCAGGATCCACACTGCTTATGAGAAAGTACATTTCTATTCTATAGGCTTTTTAAAACCATTTATTTGCTTTATCTCTTGTTGTGCCAGGTCTTCGTTGCTGTGTGGGCTTTCTCTAGTTTCAGCGAGCGAGGGCTGCTTTCCAGCTGCAGTTGGGGTGCATGCGCTTCTCCCTGCGGTGGCTCCTCCTGCTGCAGAGCACGGCTCGAGGTGCATGGGCTTCGCTGCTCTGTGGCAAATGGACTCTTGCCAGACTAGCGATTGGACCTGTGTCCCCTGCATTGGCAGGCAAATTGCTATACACCGTAACACTGGGGAAGTCCCATAGGTTTTTCATTTAATTTTTTTTTTTTAACAAACACTGTGATGCATGAAGATTTGTAAGTGTATGGCCACCACAGAAACATGTTTATTTTCACTGTTGAGCTTTAAAACGGAAAGCTTTACTTTGATTACATGAACTGGGTGGGAAAATGTTAGCTGTTATTGGAATTGACGGATGTTCTGTTTGAAGTTTCAGACACAAACACAAAACTGGCAGTCTTTACTTTCCTTGCTTTTTTTTTGTTGTTGATGTCAGCTGCATTGCATGGCTTGTTGGAGCCTCGTTCCCTGACGTTGAATCAAAGCCATTCCCCCTGCCATGGAAGCATGGAGCCTTAATCACTAGACCAGTGGACCAGGGATGTCCCTGGCATGATTTTCTATTTGTGAAGTATTTCTGTTCTTGATACCACACATCAAGAGCTATTGCTTTACTCCTCTGATGTGCACAAGAGATGTTAGAATGAAAAAATAGTGAATTAAAAAATCACTTTATTCAAGTATAGTTGACTGACAGTGTTCCATTAGTTACAGTTATACAGCAAAGTTATTCAACTCTGGATAGGACGCAGTACTTTCACTGCCTTGGGCCCGGGGTTCAATCCTTGGTCAGGGAACTAAGACCCCACAAACCACATGGTACAGCAAGAAAAAGAAACCAAAGCCCAGTTGACCCTTGAGCAACATGGAGGTGAGGGGTGCTGATCCCCTGCACAGTCGAAAATCTGCATGTAACTTACAGTCAGTGAAGGGAATATGCTATGCGCAGGCCTGTGCTATATTAACGGGGCTTCTTTGAAAAATAAGAACGACTTTCTCATCACCCCCAGGCAAAGGGCTGGGAGCAGTAAAAAGTACATCCTGGAAAGATACCTTGAAAACAAGATGTGGTAGTGCTGCCGTGACCAAAAGCCACTCGGGACTGTTCCTGTCAGCAGAGCCCTGGGGTGGTCGCTGAGCAAGGGCGTCACGTCACCGGCCGAAGGGCCGGACAGTCTCGAGAGGCCTGAAGGCCTGACACTGAGGACCCCGCGTCGCACATCTTGATCCCCAGTATGAGACTGTGCAGAACTGGTATCTCTAGAGCACGAATGGGGAAGTAGAAGTTGACAATAAAAGGCATGCCCGGATTAGGATCTGGGCCTCTCCCTGCGGATGGCATCAGCCCCCTGCCTCCCATTTTACTTCTGAGTCTTTTTCTTTATTCTTCTGCGGCGCGGCTCCCTCGGGTCGGGTTGCTGAGGGGCTGGTCCGGACAGTCAGCCCTCCGCACGTGAGGCGTGTCAGCGCCCACGGCTCCCTTTTCCGCATCCCCGGGTTCGGCACACCTGGGGTTGTGCAGTGCGCTGTGGTGTTTGCAGCTGAATAAAAAAACCTGTGTATGCGTGGGCCTGCCCAGTTCCAGCCTGTGTTGTGCAGGGGCCAACCATAGTCAGAAGGTCACGTATATTAAGCTTTGACTTCTAAGATCTGTTTTTAGCATGTACGCAACATAATCTGAGACTTAAAAATTCTATCTTGATTAATTCAGTCAAAGATCATCAATAGATGAAGCTGTTAGGGGAAACACTGGCTGAAACCACACCTTTGGACCAGGCTCCATCGTAAGCATTTGCAGGAGTTATTTTAGGACAAAAGGTGCTGGTAAGGAACAAGGAACTGACAAGCCACCACCAGCTGGAAAATTCTGGAAAAGGTCAAAAGGAAAACCCGAGACTGCGACTCACGTGGCAGGGTGGTCCTCCTGGGTTCCGTGACTGCTCTCTGCCCAGATGCCCCTTCCCAATAAAGTCCCTTGCTCCATCAGCACATGTCTCCTCGGACAATTCACTTCTAAGTGTTAGATAAGAGCTCACTCTCGGACCCTGGACAGGGTACCTCTTCCTGCAACGAAAGCCTAAAATGAAAGACTGGGAACTTGAGAGCGGAGGGAGCAGACTGACCCCACACGAACCCATTGCTTGATCTCAGTGTTAGTAGGAGTGGATCACCCACGCGATTTGTATCTCCTTGACCTTACACATCAGGAAGTACACGGGACCACTGAGGAAGCATTCTTAAGGGGAAAAAAAAAGTTGAACTAGAATATGATGGAGTCATTAGCACTTCCATTTGGTTAAAAATGTGAGGAACGAGTTAAATGAAATTATGACTATGCAAAAAGAATGTGAGACGTCCTCTAGGCCAACTCGGAGGTCTCTTCCAGAAGCAAGCGCTTGGAAAGTGGTGAGACTGCTCAAGTTTAAACTAGACTTTTGAAAAACCAAGTGTAAGTTGTCAACCAAGTCTTATCCTAATGGAAGCCAACCGAAGATTTTTCTGTTTTGATTTTTGATCTCCTGCACTGGGAGCACAGAGTCTTAACCACTGGACCACCAGGGAAGTCCTGAAGCCACCTGAAGCTTCTTCAAAATGATCAGGGATGTTTGAATGTGGCTGTGGTACTAAGTGACACAGAAGAATTGTTCCTTTATTTTCAGCGTGACGGGGGCACTGCCGTTGTGTAAGAGGTTGCCTGTTGCAATGCACGCACACTGGCATATACTGGCATCTCTAGTGTATCCAGCACAGTATTGAATGGGAGGCGTGGGGTGATCTTGGGTAGCCTCACCCTGCGGGGCTTGGGTTCCCAGCCAGAGATTCGGGCCGTGCCGCAGCGCTGAGAGCACCAAACCCTAATCACCGGGCCAGTGGTCATGGACAAGCGCCCTGGCCCCAGTTTTGCAGAAAAGGATTCCCACAAAGACGGAAAGTAGTGAAACAGGTAAAGTACTTTTAAGTGCGAAAAGAGTAGAGTACATGTGGATAGATACCCTGGCAGACTCAGAGAAAAAGAGAGTCGCGCCCTTGTGGCAGTTGGGATTACTTTGATCAGGCATGTCTTTGGGGTTTCCTTTGGCCAATCATTTTGATTTGCTCTCCTTGGAAGGAAAGTTATGACCAACCTAGATAGCATATTGAAAAGCAGAGACATTACTTTGCTGACAAAGGTCCGTCTAGTCAAGGCTATGGTTTTTCCAGTAGTCATGTATGGATGTGAGAGCTGGACTATAAAGAAAGCTGAGCGCCGAAGAACTGATGCTTTTGAACTGCTGTGTTGGAGAAGACTCTTGAGAGTCCCTTGGACTGCAAGGAGATCCAACCAGTCCATCCTAAAGGAGATCAGTCCTGGGTGTTCATTGGAAGGACTGATGCTGAAGCTGAAGCTCCAATACTTTGGCCACCTCATGTGAAGAGTTTGCTGTTCTTACTTTGCTGAGGGTTTTTTTTTTCCTCCTTCATGAATGGGTGTTGAATTTAGTTAAATGCTTTTTCTGCATCTATTGAGGTAACCACAGGGTTTTATTCTTTGATGCTAGTATGCTAGTATGTGTGCATGCTAAGTTGCTTCAGTCATGTCTGACTCTTTGAGACCCTATGGACTGTAGCCCGCCAGCTCCTCTTCTTTCCAGGGGGTTCTCCAGACAAGAATACTGGAATGGGTTGTGGTGCCCTCCTCCAGGGGATCTTTCCAACCCAGGGACCAAACCCGTTTCTTACGTCTCCTGCACTGGCAGGCAGGCTCCTCACTACTTGCGCCACCTGGGAAGTCCCCCATGTTAGTTCACTCAGCTATACTGGTTGCTTTTCCTGCCACCTTGCAGGCCCCAGAAGTCAGCTCTGTGGTTTTCTTGTTGGGACTTGCCAAAAGCTCCAGCCAGCGTTAGCATTAAAGTACTGAAAGAACTCAAGAGAAAACACCATACAGAAATGAAAGCAACATAAAGACTTGGTTCAGACAAAGGTTGGGGAGAATGCATAGTAGCCAGCTCTCTCTATAGCAAATATTTGGAAAAATTCTGTAGACAGAAGAAAAGTTGGATTTACACACATAAAAAATGAAGAATGCTGGAAATGGTAAATGTGAGGAAAAATATAATTTTTAACCTTTTTTCATGTTTAGCCTTTGAAACAGATAACTGAGTTTTTATAAAGTTAAAAATACACTTACTGTATGACTCAGCAAAAAGTACACCCTGTTAGTCTTCATGAATCTACCTACAAAAACCTTTGACCAATAGAGCTGACTAACATCCACCCTTTGATGTCACTGCACATTGACTGATTTGCGAATTTAAAGCAAACTGTATTCTTGGGATGAAATTTAATGAGTCAGGATGTATCCTCCTCCTTGTATATTGCTGTATTCAGTTGGCCAGAGGTTTTGTAGGTCGGTCCAGGAAAAGCCTCGGGTCTCCTTGAGCTAGCCCACCTGGGGCAGCCCCTCAGCTCTCCCTGGCCTGTCAGGAGGTTGACCTGACCCGCTGGGCTCACAGCGCCCTCATCATCTCTGCTCCTTGCTCTTAATAAACACACTCCCTTCCGAAATGCTCTGTGTACGGAATCTTTTTCCAACCCGAGCTCAAGACTGCCTCAACAGATTCCAAATGCACTTACCAAACGATGCAGTTCAGCAAGGGGATGGCCACTGTACTTTAGAGCCGACATCCTCTGAAGTGTTCGGTCTCAGGCCACAGTACCAATCCCTTTATCAACAAGCCACAGGACTTTACACGAGAGGCACATCCCCGCCACCTCAGCATAGACCGCTCAGGTCTTGTATTTCCTCCCTTAAGGCAGGGGATGCATCAGCACCGAAGAGCTATTATTCTTCCTTAAAAAAATAGATTATAGTTTTGTACTTGATCTTTGAAAGATATTTATTTTGAAAAAAATTGCATTGAATTTTCTTCGGTCCGTTTCAGATTTTGTCACCTTAAGCAACAGGATTTTGGAGTGGTTTGTTGCGCAACAGTAATTTTTATATTAATATGAGCAGGTGGAGAAGGGAACGACAACCCACTCCAGTATTCTGGCCTGGAAAAGGCCACGAACGGAGCCTGGCGGGCTGCCACCCGCGGGGTTACGTGGCTCAACACGCACGTGTGAGGGTGGAGGGGGATGGGTCAGCAGCAGTACACTGGCAGAGCTGAAATAACTCGGTACCATAAGCAGGGAGACGGCCCCGCTTGGGGAAGCATCCGTCTTATTATAGGTGAGGACCAAGAAGGGTGTCTTTGTTGTAACTAATAAGACGTAACCTGCGGGGTGTGTGTCTCCTTTCATTAACAGATGGCAAGTAGGACCTTCCTTTGAACGGACTCTCTTTTCAAAAGTCATTTCTCTGTTTATGGCTGTGCAGGTCCTTGGTGCTGTGTATGGGCTCTCTCCCTGCGGAGCACGGCTCTGGGGTATACGGGCAGCCCGCGGGCTTCGCTGCCCCATCGCTTGCGGACTCTTCCTGGACCAGGGGCTGAGCCCACGTCCCCTGCACCACCAGCTGGGTCCTCAGCCCCTGGGCCCCCAGGGGGTCCAACAGAGGCCTTTACTGGCGGGTTCGTCCAAATCTCCAAGTCTAGCCGCTTTCATCACCTGCTGCTTGGCCCACGACCTGCTGCTCGCCCGGAGTGTGATTTTTCTGCCCTGGACGTGTTCAGAAAGCGACCACCAGGCCCGGGATTGCATTTATTCTCCAGTCTTGGGTGCTTCCTGCATGGAGTAGGGACTTGCTGAGGGAAATGGGAGTCCTGGCTGCCAACGCCACTCCCACCAGGAAGGAGGCCTAGCAGCAGAGCGGGAACCTGTGGGTGAGCAGAGGACAGGAGCTGCGGCAGAGGAAAGTCGCCTGTGCAGTGACCGCGTTAAAATGTCCCTCAGCATCCTGGGGGTTCTTATTCTTCTTGGTGGTGACGCTAACGGTAGGTTTTTGCCCAAATTATTCCATTTCTGAGTAGTAAGTGAGATAATTCGGAGAGAAAATTCGTACACCTCAGGGTGTATGGCCGTCTTTTCTTCTGTCATGTGGGAACGTGAGGGCCGCCTGCAGCCCCACCGAGAGGTCAGGCTGGGGGACCCCCGCCGGCCCTGCCCCGTGGCGGCTCCAGCTCGGTTCTACCCCTCAGGCAGGAAGGCCCAGGCAGGAGGAGACAAGGCCCAAGCAGCTGAGGGGAGAAATCTGCGGGGTCCACTCAGTGACGGGGCTACAGGCAGGGCTAGTGTTTGCTTTATTCAGACCGGAAACGCCCCAGGCTTTATACATTGTGAAGGCAACTGCGAGTGAGGCAGGGGTCTACAAAAGTAAGGCACGGATCCAGACAATGGAGAAGACCAGCGACATCAGCTTAAGGCAGAGACCGGCCAGGGAGAGCGCAGAAGACGCGACAGAAAGGGAGAAACCATCGGCGCCTGAGCCGGTGGCAGCCTAGCGGAAGTAGTTGGGGCAATCGTGGGCGACCAGGCGCCAGGCCTGATCAAAGGCCTGCACGACGGCCGGCTCCAGGGGCCCTTCCTCGGTGGCCGCCAAGTTCTCTTCCAGCTGCTCCAGGCTGGACATGCCCAGGATGACCGCGTCCCCACGGGCGCCCTGCAGGGGGAGACGGCCAGACGTCACACCTTGAGGCCCCACAGAGACCCCGTCACACACACCCCCTCCCAGCCCCGCCCCTCCCAAGACCTGGGGCAGGAATCTTCTTTATACTCTACACTGTGAGAGAGTTAATTCTCAGGTAGGTTGATAAGAAGTCCAGGGTCCCCAAGGAGAAAGGGGTCTGGGGCTCTCAAGAAGGAGAAAAGGACAGACTTTTTTTTGCTACATTCCTTAGTCTTAGTCACATAAGACCTTAGCTTCTTTAAGCCCAGAGCTAATGATGACACAACAAAACAGCGCATCTTAAGCTCTGTACTAAGGCCAAAAAACGCTCAAACTACCGCACAACTGCACTCATCTCATACACTAGTAAAGTAACACTCAGAATTCTCCAGGCCAGGCTTCAGCAGTACATGAATTGATGTTCCAGATGTTCAAGCTGGATTTAGAAAAGGCAGAGGAACCAGAGATCAAATTGCCAACATCCGCTGGATCATTGAAAAAGCAAGCGAGTTCCAGAGAAACATCTATTTCTGCTTTATTGACTAGGCCAAAGCCTTCGACTGTGTGGATCACAATAAACTGTGGAAAATTCTGAAAGAGATGGGAATACCAGACCATCTGACCTGCCTTTTGAGAAATCTATATGCAGGTCAGGAATCAACACCTAGAACTGGACATGGAACGACAGACTGGTTCCAAATAGAAAAAGGAATATATCAAGGCTGTATATTGTCACCCTGCTTATTTAATTTATATGCAGAGTATATCATGAGAAATGCTGGGCTGGAGGAAGCACAGGCTGGAATCAAGATCACCGGGGGAAATATCAATAACCTCTTATATGCAGATGACACCACCCTTATGACAGAAAGTGAAGAAAAACTAGAGCCTCTTGAAGAAAGTGAAAGAGGAGAGTGAAAAACTTGGCTTAAAGCTCAACATTCAGAAAACTAAGATCCTGCTGGCATCTGGTCCCATCACTTCATGGCAAATAGATGGGGAAACACTGGAAACAGTGGCTGACTATTTTGGGGGGCTCCAAAAGTACTGCAGATGGTGACTGCAGCCGTGAAATTAAAAGATGCTTGCTCCTTGGAAGGAAAGTTATGACCAACCTAGACAGCATATTAAAAGGCAGAGCCATTACTTTGCTGCCAAAGGTCCATCTAGTCAAGGCTATAGTTTTTCCAGTAGTCATGTATGGATGTGAGAGTTGGACTATAAAGAAAGCTGAGCTCCAAAGAATTGATGGTTTTGAGCTGTGGTGTTGCAGAAGACTCTTGAGAGTCCCTTGGACTGCAAGGAGATCCAACCAGTCCATCCTAAAGGAGATCAGTCCTGAGTGTTCACTGGAAGGACTGATGTTGAAACTGAAACTCCAATACTTTGGCCACCTGATGTGAAGAGCTGACTCATTGGAAAAGACCCTGATTGTGGGAAAGATTGAAGGTAGGAGGAGAAGGGACAACAGAGAATGAGATGGTTGGATGGCATCACCGACTCAATGGATATGAGTTTTAGTAAACTCTGGGTTTTGGTGATGGACATGGAGGCTTGGCATGCTGAAGCCCATGGGATCACAAAGAACCAGGACTGAGCGACTGAACTAAACTGAACTGAAGGATTATATAACAACAATGTATCTTGTTTCTCCTTTTTAACAAGAAGCTTCTGATTAATCCTGTTATGGGAAGTGAGAGTGGCCTGGTAAGACCGTTCTATTGTTAATGTATGTTGTGGGAGTGGGTCTGGTAAAAGTATATAAAGTGAAAGTGAAGTCGCTCAGTCGTGCCCGACTCTTTGCAACCCCACGGACTGTAGCCTACCAGGTTTATCTGCCCATGGGGTTTTCCAGGCAAGAATACTGGAGTAGGTTGCCATTTCCTTCTCCAGGAGATCTTCCCAACCCAGGAATTGAACCTGGGTCTCCCGCATTGTAGGCAGATGCTTTACCATCTGAGCCACCAGGGAAGTCGGAAAAGTCTATAAGACCTTGATAAAACTAGCGAATGGGGCACTCTCTGACCCTTTCTGATGTCTGTGTCAAAAGCTTTCTTTGTCCTTTCTCACTGTAATAAACTTCTGCCACATGAAAGCTGTGAGTGATCGAGGCTGGTCCCTGGTCCCTAAGCTAAATCTCTGGAGATCAAGAAGCCGACAACGTTCACCATAAGCTATCAATTGTTGTAAAAACACTTATGGTGCCTTCAACAACTGTAACTACGTGACCCCAAATTCTGTCTTCTTTCCTCCGCTGCCACGATGTTTGTCCTCATGCAGACCTCAGTTCAGAGCCCGGTTCTGACACCCAGCAGCTGTGCGAACCTGGTTTAGCTATCTAAGCCCAGAGACTCCGATCTCAGTTTTCACCGTGCTTGTCGGAATGAGAAATTATTCAAAGTGCCTAACCCCCACTTGACTTCCCTGGTGGGGAAGCTGTTCGCTCATCAGTGAGACTGGAATAACCCCACCTCGTCAGGCCTGTGTGACAGTTCAGTTCGTGTTTGTAAAGCTCTCATGACAAGGCCTGGTTCTTCGGTGACTACCCAGAACAGGAAGACTGCCCTGAGAACTGGACCAGGGAGAGAGTTCAGAGCGAAAAACTGTTCAGAAATCATGCTGACTCCTCTAAGAGAGCAGGAGCGGGGCTTCCAGGGGTGGTTGTTACCTGGAGCTGGGAATGGTGGTACATCCACCGGAGGGC
>ML663023.1:661471-675476 GCA_007570785.1 Antilocapra americana
GCGCAGCGTCTCTTCCACGGGGGTGCTGTGGTCCGGCGCGTGCAGATAGAAGAGGTCGACCCGGGGGCACTGCAGCCGCTGGAGGGATGTTTCCAGCTGGGACCGGAGGCTGTCAGGCTTCAGTGATTTCCCCTCCCAAGGATTGGCCTTGGTAGCAATTTTCGCTTGGCAGGAAGAATGTAATGGTTAATGTAACCACTTAGTTGCCACATGACCCTGGAGAAATTACTTAAATTCTCTGAGTTTCAATTCTCTAATCTACAAAATGAGGGTGATAACAATGGATCTGAGAACAGTGTCCTCATATGGAGAGCATGAGGATTAAATAATGTTTCACGTGAGTTCCTGATGTTCACTGCAGCTGTCAGTCACAACTGCTGGTTGGTGAGCCTTGGGGTAGAGCCCAAGTATGCAGAGACGAAGGACACACACTCCCGTCTCCGCCCTCAAGGCGCTCACAGGCTACAAGCTGATGTTAACCAGGAAAGCCCAGTAGAGCCCAGAGCAGACCTGCATGTCCAACCTAGAATTCCAGGGAGCGTTTCCTGACCCCCAAAGCTGAATCTCTAAAAAAAGAGTCCCAGCCAACAAGGGAGGGGGGTACGTTTCCGAGGGCTGGAACTTGGGCAAAGGCAAAAAAGCACAGTATGTGGATCACTGAGTTATAAGAGCATGAACCCCAGGCAGGGAGTGCTGGGACACGAGACAAGAGAAGGGGGCCCAAACCCAATTCCAAAGGGTTATCTCAAACCCCATCCACCATTCAAAGGTTTCATGACTGAAACAGTCAGCTGTGTTCACTCTGGTTGCCATATAAAAACAGACATGCCTGGGGATGGAACAAGCATAGACAAGCTGCCACGAGCATGCAGGAGAGATGCAGCTGCGGTGCATGACCCCCGGCAGGTGCATCTGAGAGAGAGGTAGAGGGGAAATGAGCAGAAGGCAGGAGAGTTTGCCTCTCCCTTCTAAACTCCTGGAAGCACGCCTACCTGCACCCCCACTGTAGAGGGGCACCCCCCCCCCCCCAGCAGAACCAGAGAGTGCGGTCTGTCATGAGAGCAGCTTGGAAGTGCTATCAAGAATGCCTTCTCTCTGAGACGTCTCTGGTTGTCCAGTGGGTAGGACTCCGTGCTTCCACTGCAGGGGTACGAGTTTTGATCCCTGGTTGGGAACTATGCAGGCCTCAGCCTCGTAATGCAGCAAACAAAAGAAAACAAAAAGAATGCCAGCTCTCTGGATTCTGTACTTTTCATACTCGGCAAAGGCAACTTGGTGGTTCAGAGGGGAGGACCAAGGCCCCCAGCTCCCCACTGCTGCATTCTTGGTGTGAACTCTGCCCCAGTCCGACAAGAAGACTTTGACTCAGTGAGGGCCTGGCCTCAAATAAGGAAATGGGGAAGGGCCGGAGGGAGAAAAACCAGTTCAGAAACCAGATTTTCATTAGCCAAGAGAGGCAGCCAGGTGAGCTAAGCGTGGGTCTGAGATGCACATTCCCAATTCCTGCAGATCCACCAAGATCTGAATCTAAGGTGCCCTCTGGACACCACCCACAAGGGCTGGGAAGGAAGAGCCTCAGGATGAAACAGAGGAGGCAGAGTGTGGGAATAACAGTAACAGACCGAGTCCAACCTACCAAGCTCCAGGCAACCTCCCAGGCACCTCCAAGGGCATCAGGCCAATGAGGGACCATCCCTCCACAGACACACATCCTCCACTCAAGCCACACCTGCCTCCAGGCCATCCTTCCACTCACCAGTCCTGGCACAGCTATGCCCTACACCTCTCACGCCCCTTTCTCTCATCCTCTGCCCAGCAAACTACCACTGGTCCTTGATGGTCCAGCTCCAGGACATTCTGAGCCTTTCCGAGGTCCTTTCCCTGGCCCCCTCATGCCTTCCTCCCCTAAAAGTGCTTCCTCTTCTAGGCTCCTCTGCCATCGTTTGCTTCCGTCTTCCCCACTAGACGACGAACTCCCTGGAGGTGGGATATACCTCCACAAGAAGCTGGCACGGGGCTTACAGAAGTGGCCAGAAAGCCCTTACCTCCTCTCTCACACCTCCCCACTGTGAGCCCCACCACCCCTGCTCTTCCAGCCTCGCCAAGGGCGATGCAGCAGCTCTCTCTGGGAGAGCCAGGGGTACTGCCAAATGAACAAAGTCCAGGGCCTGATGAAAAGAAAAGGGAGCTCGAGGGGGTGCACCCGGCGAGGAAGGCAATGGAGAGGGGAGCTTAAGCAGAGCGCCTGGGGACCGGTTACGCGTTCCTGGCAGGGTGGGAGCGGGGTAGGGTACAGCTCTGGAGACCAGTGCGGCAGAGAGGAGCACCAAGAATGCAAGAGAGGTAGGAAAGCAAGGATCAGAGCAGGCTCGGGTAAGACTCGGGGGCTACCGAGCTGCAACCCCAGAGAGCGGAGGGAAAGGTGGTGCGGATTAGGCGCTCTTCAGCTGTCCGAACTGGATGCGCACGGAGCTCGAGGAGCGAGCGGGGGGTCCACGAAGCCGTGGGACGGCGAGGGGAGGTCGGGGCCCCGGGAGCGGACCGGGCTGCCGGCCCGGCCGCCGCGGGGGTGTGGCTGGGTCGGGTCTGCGTCCCGCGCACCGGCCTGCGCGGCTCGCGGCGGGGGGCGGACGGGCCGGCGGCGCGCCGGGCGTTACCTGAGCAGCCGCCGCCGCCCAGCCCGAGCCCCAGGCCGCCCAGGATGCTCTCGGACCGGCCGTCGTTGTACATGAAGGCCGTGTCCAGCTCGGCGTGGCCGCGCTCCAGGAAGGCGCGCACGGCCGCGGCGCTGGCGGGCGCGTCCATGCGGCGCCCCATCGCCATGGTGCCCAGCACGGTGGCGGGCCGGGCCGGGGGGCCAGAGGCGGCCCGCGGGGACCGGGACATGGCGGCGGCGGCGCGCGCCTCGGGCGGCCGGGGGCTGCGGGCGCAGCGGACGGCGGCGCGGCCTACCGCGCGAGCCAGGGTCCGCAGCATGAGGCCGGCGCCTGCGCGCTGGGCCCGCGGCCGCCGGGGCGCTGGCCACGCCTCCGGGGCCGGCCCCGCCTCCGGGCCCGCCCCTGCCAGGAGCACCGCCCGGGAGGCGGGGTCCCGCAGCTCCTGGGCGGGGCCTCCGCCGGGGCGGGGCGGGGCGGCGCGCGGAGGGGCGGGGCCTCTGATCAGCTGACCCAGGCAGAAGCCGGAGGACCCAGAAGCCGGGAGGTCCCGACGGTCTAGACGCGGTAAGCCGAATTTGAGGCTGGGGCTGCGGGGGGCCGCGGAGGGGACCCCGGGCCTTCGCTGCTACGTCTTTCCAACACCTTCCTCCAGCTCCGGGCCGGCCCTGGGGGCTGCTGCCCCCACCCTGGGGCGCGAGATCCTGGAGCCAGGCTGTCTGGACTGGAACTGGCAGGCCCTCGGGGGCCCGGTTCCCCACCCTCTCCCCCATCAGGAGCTACCGTCACGACCTCTCCGGCCAGCCTTGCGCAGAGGTTAGGGTCTGGGTCCGTTGTTCATCTCCCGATCCCGGCCGACGGGCCCCTTCTGTTCTTACGGCTTTGTTTCCCCCCAGGGCGGGCCAGGGGAGGGGGCCTCGCGGCGAACGAGCGCTGGCCCCAGCGGCTTCCCTATGATTATCCTCGCCGAGCAGACGGCCCCGTGCTGGGCTGAGTCACGGAGGGAATTGTGACCGAGGGCCTGGAAGGCTGGAGTGGGTGGTAGCCCCAAGCCTGGAGGCTCCTCCCCTCAGATGCGCCCCAAGTCTGCAGGGAGCCTAGGTTGCTCCCTCTCACCCCACGCCTAGGACAGGTTTCCGAAGTGCGTACATGGGCAGTCTGCCTTTGGAAGTATGAGGGCTGGCGTGGTCTTGTCTATTCAGCGCTTGCTGAAGCCTGCTGTTTGCCAGGGACTCTTTAGGGGGGAGGGGAATGCTTCAGTCAGAAGGGAATAACACCATCCCTCACTCTACTGAGTGCTTAATCTGTGCCAGGCACCATTCTGATCGCTCTGCCTGGATTATCTCATGTAACTCGGCAGCTAGCTTCCCAGGTGGGTACTTACATTATTCCCCCATTTCACAGGTTGGGACTCTGAGGCCCTGTGACTTGCCCAGGAATTCTACACTAGCAGTGATCAGGCAGGTCAGTTCCAGAGAGCTGACAGTTAGGTCTCCCTTCCTTCCTTTGTCTCTCTTCTTTTCCTCCTTCTTCCCTTCCTTTCTCTCTCCCCCACCCTCCCGCTCTCTCTTGCTGTTTTCTGAGCCTTTACTGTGCAGCTGCTGTGTCTAGGTTCTAAGAATAAGTTTCCAGCTAGGGTGATGGAGAGGCGTGAGCTTAAAGCGGCGGTCCTTGAGGACTGCGATGTGCATTCTTCTGGCGTGTGGAGGAGGGCCGGGGAAGAGGGGACGGATGCTGTCCAGCCACTCCTGTGAGGCCCCTCTGTGCTGAGAGGACAGTTTAGAACTGGTCTTAGGGTCTTTTATCATGCCCTTCAGGGTGAGAAGGAGAAGGCTGGGGGAAGAGACGGCCTAGATGGAAGGCTGGAGGCCTGGGGCTACCCTCTGAAGGCCCAGAGGGGGGACAGGAGACGGGGAGGGGCACCCGGAGTACCCTGGGGCTCTGTCTCAAGGCATCTGGACCTCCCTGGCAGACAAAGGCAGCCTCGGTGGGGAGCGCCTCTGTGACTCAGCTTGGGGTCTGGAAGAGGCGCTTGGCTGTTGCAGGGCTGCCTTTCTTCAGGTGTGATCGTGTACATGGGATCCGAGGGCTTGGACTCCACCGGGGCAGCTTCCTACCTCCCTGCTCCCCAGCCCAGACACACGGATCCTGAAGTTCAAACATACGGCCTTCATGATCCCAAGGCACCCCTGAAACGGCCATGCTTCAGTACAGTTAAAAACACCACCAGCATCAATAAGGCACTCCTGAAGGACAGCTTCAAAAAAAAAAGAATCCCTATGTGGTCCTCACCACACCTACAGACCTGGCCAACCTTTGTTCCAACCCTGGACGTGCATTCACTCAGCGCTGTTGACCGGAAGGTCGGCCCAGGCTGGCTCCCTACTTGGATCCGAACCTGTGAGTGACAGGCTCTGTACACAGCAGCCCTCAGGGGAGAGCGCCTGCCGTTCGGGGCCCAGGTGTGTCTCAAGGGTGTGTGTCCTGGGCCCCGAGCTGCACACGGCCCGCGCCTGGACAGAGGACCACCCACCCAGGGCCCTGGGCCCTGTGAGCCAAAGTACGTCCCTCAAGAGACCCCTCCCTCCCTCACTGGGCATGTGTCCAGCTTTTTAAAAAACAATAACTGGACTGTACTTTTGGCCGTGCTGGGTCTTCACTGTCAGGCCAGCTTTTCTCCAGTTGCGGCGAGTGGGGGCCCCTCTCTAGTCCAGTGCTTGAACTCCTTGCAGCGGCCCCTCTTTCTCAGTGGACCATTTGCTGTGTTCAGCTTTGGCTGGTCTGGTCCTCACTGCTGTGCAGAGGCTTTCTCGAGTTGCGGCAAACCGAGCGCAGGCTCCGTAGTGGCGTGTGCTCTTCCTGGACCAGGGATTGAACTTGTGTCTCCTGCGTTGGTGGGTGGTTTCTTTACCACTGAGCTGCCAGGGAAGCCCTCCAACTTCTTCGTCACTCGAGTGGGTAGCCTATCCCTTCTCCGGCGGATCTTCCTGATGCAGGAATCGAAGCTGGGTCTCCTGCTTTGCGGGAGGAACCCCTCTTTCCTCACTCACCTGGTGAAAAGAGAGGGTGAGCGTGGCCTCAGGGTGCTTGAGATGCTAGGCTCTCGTTCTCAGTGGCTCCCGTGGCATCAGGCCCTGGGCTAAAAGCCTTGTGTGTGATTTACCGGTACAGCAACTCCAAAGCGTGAGCGTGGTTTCCCTCATTTTCTGCCCAGACTCGGACGGTTACTTGCGCAAGGCCACTCAGCCTTATCTTTAAAATGAGGACAGTGTTCCCCTTGCAGAGAAGTCAGTGAGGATGGCAGTGTCCTACCCTGATGACCTGCGGCAGTGTGTGGGTTCTGTTATATAGAAGAGGGCGGAGGAGGCGATCCAGGGGTGGGGTGGGTGGGGAGCAAAAGGACTGATTTTGAGGTGCCTGTGGCGCTGCAAAGGCACCATTCGTACCTGGACTGGGTGTCAGCCCAGGGTGGCCTTGCAGCCGCTGGTGGCTGAACGTAAGATAGACGGCTCCAACATCAGCTGTGTTGAAGGTCAAGGTGGGTCACTGAGGCACAGGAAGAGGCTTTCAGCCCCCCTGCGGGGCCCCAAAGGGACTGCGGTGAGAACCAGCCAGGCGGTGACCTGCAGTGCCCTTTCCCCCAGCTCCGGGCCCCCTGGCAAGTCGCATTAGCACTGAGAGCCTGGAGCCTCCTTCCTCTCCCTGCCTGCCTCTCGCTGATTGCCACGGCCTCAGCAGTTGGAGGGTCCAGCAGGGTATCTCAGCCCATTCGGGCCGCCGTAACCGTAGTCTGAGCAGCCTAGGGACAGACACTGATTTACGGTTCTGGAGCCTGGGAAGTCCAAGGTCAGGCTGCTGGCAGAGTCAGCGTCTGTGAGGACGCACTTCCTAGTTCACGGATGGCTGTCTTCTCGCTGGGTCCTCAGCTGGCAGAAGGGGCAAGGGAGCTCCCTGGGGTCTTTTTTTTTTTAGTAAGGGCACTAATCCCGTTCATGAGGGCTCTGTCTTCATGACCTAAATACTCCCCAAAGGCTGCACCTCAAAACACCATCGCACTGCAGGCCAGGTTTCAGCGTAGGAACTGGGGGCGGGAAGGACACAGCCTTCAGGCTGCAGCCTTGTCTACGGATGTCGTTTAAGAGGGCCTTCTGACACCAGCAGAAACTGAAAGTGGCTAGAGAAGGCCTCATCCTGGGGGAGGGAAGCCCCTCAGCACAGTGAGAAAAGCGGAAGCCTGCCTTAGGCTGCAGGAGACCCTAGGTCTCCCTGCCAGACTGCACGAGGGTGCTGCTGTGCCCAGGGACAGAAGCACGGTGGCCGTGAGCGCTTCCTGCCTGGGTGGCCCCGGCAAGTCACTTTCCCAGGTGCTCGTGGACACACCAGTAGCCCCCACTTCACAGAGCTGTGCTGTGTGTGTGCATGCTCAGTCACATCTGACTCTTTGTGACCCTTTGGGCTGTAGTCCGCCAGGCTCCTCTGTCCGTGGGGTTTTTCAGGTAAGAATACTGGAGTGGGTTGCCATTTCCTCCTCCAGGGAGTCTTCCCGACCCAGGGATTGAACCTGTGTCTCCTGCACTGGCAGGCGGGTTCTTTACCCGCTGAGCCATGAGGGAAGTTGATGTACAGCAAAATGCGGAGAAGCTTCCAGAGTGCTGAGCACAGAGCTGGTGAACCGCTCAGCGATCCATCGATCGGGGTTGAGCCTGCCCAGCAGAGACGCCCCAGCCAACCCCGCCTCCTCTCCCTCCCCTGTGACAGTAAGTCACTTAAGCAGTGACTTCTCTAGGACAGACACCTGGAGGGAATTCCCTACCCGCCTGGCAGCGGGCCAGCTCCTGGCTTTGGCGGCGGTGAAAACAGGGAAGTGGCTCCCGGCTCGTTGCCGAGACAGGTTTCCCCCACACGCGGGCGACTGGGGGAATGTGGCTTGGGAGCACCGAGTTTGAATTCCAGCCACCTGTGTAACCTGGACTCACCTGGCCCTTCGTTGCTGCCTCAGTTGCCCAGTGTAATGGTTGTACCATGCTGCCCGTGGGATAGTTCCCCGACCAGGGCTTGAACCCTGGCCCCAGCAGTGACAGCACCGAGTCCTAACCACCGGATCGCCAGGGAAGTCCCAGGACAGACGTACTTTTTAATTTTTCTGGCCACATGGCTTGCGGAACTTCCCTGAGCAGGGATCAAACCCGGGCCCCCTGCATCGGAAGCATGGAGGCTTAGCCCTGAGACCCTAGGGAAGCCCCTAGCTGTGCTTTACACGAGAGGACGTACTTGGCGTGCCTGGTCTCAGCAGACCGTCGCAGCACGATTTACAAGAAGAGAAGGTTGGAAACCATGGAAACGTTCAAGAGTTAGAACAAAGGTGGTGTTGTTTGAGGGCTATGTCCTTATGGACTCGCTGAACCCTCACAACTGTATGGGGTGGGGGGGCGTTGTCATCACCCCATCCTGCAGAGGGGGAGACTGAGGCACAGCAAGGCAGAGTGGCTTGCCCAAAGTCACGGTGTTCACAGGCAGAGCGGGGACTCGCACACATGTCTCTGGCCGCAGAGCCAGTGTTTCCGCACGTGTGGCCACTCTGACCTCTGTCCTGACTGTGTCCTTGGGTTCAGGGGCTCCGTCAGGGCCAGGCGGTAAACCTGGGGGAGCTTAGAGTGGCAGGACCACGGCGAGGACCAGACCTCCTGAGGCTGAAGCTCCCTCTCTTTTCTCCTGCAGAGCCGTCTCCTGCCCTAGCGCACGGCTCCCTCCCTTTGTCCCTCCGCAGCCATGGTCTGGAAGAAGCTGGGCTCCACCAACTTCTCCAGCTGCCCCAACGGCTCCAGCCAGTGGATATGGGACGTGCTTGGCGAGTGTGCCCAGGACGGCTGGGACAAGGCCAGCGTGGGCCTGGGCTTGCTCTCCATCCTCTGCTTCGCGGCATCCACCTTCCCGTGAGTAGCACCAGGGCAGTGGGAGCAGGGCTGGGCTGCACGAGGTGGGCAGAGGGCTGCCTGGCTGGCCCTGGGCCTCTCCAGACTCGCAGCCACATGTGCTCCCCCCGGCCCTGCTCACTGACTTCCAGCCCCCCCGGAGGACCCCACAGCAAGCCCCTCTCTCAGCCCTGCGCAGAGCTCAGCCGTGCTGACGCGCAGACTCACCTGTTCACTGAGTTCCCCCGTGTACCCAGCTCTCTTCTAAGAACCTGACACATGTCTCCACCCTATTTAATCTTCATGAGCTGAAGCTCCAGTACTTTGGCCGCCTGATATGAAGAGCCCACTCACTGGATGAGTCTTCCCTGATGCTGGGAAAGACTGAGGGCAGGAGGAGAAGGGGACGACAGAGGATGAGATGGTTGGATGGAATCACCGACGCGATGGACACGAGTTTGAGCAAACTCGGGGAGATGGTGAAGGACAGGGAAGCCTGGTGTGCTGCAGTCCGTGGGGTCACAAAGAGTCAGAGACAACTTAGTGACTGAGCAACAGTCTCCATAACCGCCCTGTGAAATACGTACAGTCCCTATGCTGTCTTTACTGGAAACCCAGGGAGGTTAAGTAACTTGCTCTGAGTCGCACAGCCAGTCAGAGGAGGCAGAGAGTGGACGGCTGGGGCGCATCAGCTCGGCCTCTGTCCTGAGATCGTCTGGGGAAGGGCACGTCGCGATTACAAAACTGCGTGGCCACTGCTGTGGTTGGGGATCACTGGTCCGGCAGGACCCCCGGGTCCCTTCACCGCCCTGGGCCTCAGTTTTCTCGTTTGTAAAATGGGAATGCTGTTCCCTACCTCACAGGGCTGCTCCGAGCATAGCCTTTACGCACTGCAAGGGAGTCAGGCGGGTCGGGGGCAGGGAGAGGTGAGGTCGAGAAGGCCATCGAGGGCCTGCAGTGTAAGCATTCTCCACCGTTAGGGCGTTTGATGCTCTTTCTCCTGTGGGAGGATAGTGGTTTAACTGAGAGATTGTTTGTATACTGTAGAGTTAGCCCGTTTAAATGTGTACGTTCATGGTTTTAGTTGTCTGCAGGGCTGTGTGACCGTCACCACAGTCAGTTTTAGAACATTTTCACCACCCTGCAGAGAAGCCCAGAAAGAATGAGTCATTCCTCATTTCCCTCTAAAGCGCCCCCAGCCGCCAGTCTACTTTCCGTCTGCAGATTTACCTGTTCTGGACACTTCACACAAGCAGATCAGACCATATGTGGCCTTCTGGGAATGGCCTCTTGCGCTCAGCACAGCATCTTCAGGGTCCATCCATGTGGTGTGTAGCGAGCGTCAGTACTTCATCCTTTTTAAAAAATGTTTATTTTTATTTTTTAATTTATTTGATTGGCTGTGTTGGGTCTTAGTTGTGACGCATGACCATCGCTGCCCGACTGGGAATGAGGCCCGCGTTCCCCCGCACTGCGAGGCGGACCCTTAACCCCTGAACCACCAGGGAAGCCCCAGGACTTTGTTCTGTTTCGCGTCTGAATAGTCGTTTGGTGGAAGCACGTACATTTTGTTCTCTCATTCACCCACTGATAGACACGTGGGTGACTCCTGCCGTGGGCCGGTGTGGTTACGGCCGCTCTGCAGCCTCACGTGCAAGCCCTCATGGGGACACGCGTCCACTTTTCCTGGGTGGGCACCTAAGAGCACGTGGGTATACCGGCTCACTTGGTAACTGTGTCCAATCTTTCTAAAATATGCTTTGAATTCATTTTTGGCTGTGCTGGCTCCCAGTTGCTGCATGCAGGCTTTCCCTGCTTGTGATGATCAGGGGCTTCTCTCCAGTCGTGGTGTGTGGACTTCTCATCGCAGCGGCGTCTCTTGTTAGACCACGAAGGCCTCATCACCCCGAGGTGTGTGGAGTCTTCCCGCCCCAGGGATCAAACCTGTGTCTCCTGCATGGGCAGGTGGATTCGTAACTACTGGATCACCAGGGAAGTCCTGTGTTGGATCTTTCGAGGAACTGCCAGAGTGTGTTTCCAAAGTGGCCGCGCCATCTTAGGTTCCCGCTGGCAGCGTCCGAAGGTCCCGGTTCCTCGGAATCGCCATCAGCACTTGTCACTGCCTGGTATCACTGCCGTCCTAGTGGGTCCGCGCTGCGGGTCTGATTTTATCTCCCTGACGGCTGGTGACAGTGCTGTCCGTGTACTCACTGGCCGACTTCTGTTCTCTTTGGAAAAAGATCTGTTCCGATTCTTTGCCCATTTTTCGGTCGGATTATTTGTCTTTTTGTGGTTGAGTTGTAAGAGTTCTTTCTATACTCTAGATATATTTTGCAGAGATTTCCTCCTGTTCCATGGGTTGTCTTTTCACTTTCTCAATGGTGTCACATGAAGCACAAAAATTCAAAAATGTGATGATGTCCAGTTTGTCTAGTTGTGCTTTCGTTGCTTGTACTTTTGATGTGTGTGCATGCGCGCTGTGTCACTTCAGTCCTGTCCGACTCTGTGTCACTGTAGACCATGGCCCACCAGGCTCCTCTGTCCATGGGATTCTCCAGGCAAGAATACTGGAGTGGGTTGCCACACCCTCGTCCAGGGGGATTGTCCGGACCTAGGGATCGAACCTACGTCTCTTAAGTCTCCTGCATTGGCAGGAGGATTCTTTTCCACTAGCGCCACTGTGCTTTTGATGTAATTTCTAAAAAGTGATGGCCTAATCCTGGTAAAAAAGATTCACCCTTACCTTTTCTTCTAAGAGTTTTATACAGATTTTTCCAACCCTGACACCAATTCCGATGTGTGCGTTTTCCCCACACAAGCAAGCAGTCAGTTCTTATACTGTCTACACATGAAGACAGCTTCAGATCCCACAGGTTAATGACCCAGTCCTCCAAGTCCCACAAGAGTGCTGTCTCCTCCCCACTTCAGAGACCATTCCAGGGTGTCCCCTGAGCTTCTGACCTCCCGCTGTGGATTGGGGGTTCGATTAGTTTGCTAGAGCGGCTCACGGAACTCAGCAGTGAGTTTTATAGAGGCTTTATTACACAGTCATTGGTCATTAGTGACTGGGCTCACTCTGTAGCCTTTCACCCCTCTGGAGGTGGGTGAAGGGGGCAGGACAGCCCCGCCCCCAGCCTGAAAGAATGTCCTACCATCTGGTCACACAGTTGGTCCTTATCTTCAGGCGACCTAAGGGCTTTCCAAAGGTCACCTCATTAATGCTACAAAAGATGCCTGTCTCTTTTTCTCTCTTTCTCTTTCTCTTACCCCTTAAGACATTCCAGGGGTTTTAGTAGCTTTGTAGGGAGCAGGGGAAAAAGCCAAATATATATCTTTCTTGTTACAAATCACAGTATCACAAATCAGCTCTTAGTGTAGAGCTCTGATTCAGTTTGAGCTGTATTTTATATACGGTATGAGGTAGGGGTCCAACCTCATTCTTTTGCACGTGGTACCCAGTTACCCCAGTACCAGACATTAAAAAGACTACCATCACCCTATGTTGCAGCATGCTGCTGGGAGCTTGACACGTGTGCTGACTCACCTTGTCCCAGCTGCCGCTCTGGATGTGCCAAGAGTAGGCAGGACCGACCCCATCCTTGCCTTTGCAGAGCTTCCATTAGAGAAAGAGGGTGAGAGGGACAGGGAGAGACTGGAGGCAGAGAGGCTGCCTTGGAGGCTGCGTCAGGTGTTGGCAAGCGGTGAGGTCAGGGCTCGGTGGCCCCCTCAGGAGGCCAACGGGCAGAGCTGGGGACTGGTGGAGGGAAGAGAGGGACTTCCCATCCTGGGTGAGAGCGTCCCCAAAGCCACGAGGAGTGGGTTAAGGCGTCTCCTTTCCAGCAGGGCATGATGCCAGCCCTGTGCCTGGCTGATTAACCAGGGAGGGGGCATCAGAGGCCTGGGAGAAGCCCCAAGTGAGGCTGGAAAGGCAGCCACCTGCCTGCTTCTCCTTAGGGCTCGGCCTTTCGTGAGAGTGATGGAATGGCCATCCCTGAGACGTATGGAGACTCTTCAAGTCACTGTGTCCTGGGAGGCACTTTACTCGGGGCCGCGGGTCAAACTTATGGGGCTTCTCAGGGCCAGGCCTGTGCTGAACATGGTCCCATCCCTCAGGAGGCCTGAGGCCAGGAGGAGCTGGCCGGCGCTGACAGAGCTCTCGTCTGAGAAGGGCCTGAGGAGGAACCGAAGTTTCCTGAAGGATGCAGAGTAGGGCTGGTGGGCCATCCACTGAGGCGGAGTTTGGGGGGAGCAGAGTGGAGAGGCGGGGGTCCTGGGGGCCCAGGGCTGGTCAGCATGTGCTCAGGAGGGTGGGGTCCTTACCGAAGACAGTGGGAGGCTCTGAAAGGTTTTGGCAAGACGGGGGCTTTAGAAAGATCCTTGAAGGCTTCCCTGGCGGTCCAGTGGTTAAGATCCACCTTCCAATGCAGGAAGCCTGGGTTCGACCCCTGGTCAGGGAACTAAGATCTCACAGGCCGCAGTGTGACCAAAAAAATAAATAAAAATGAGAGAGAAAGAAAAGAAAGGTCCTTGAAAGGGAGGGTGGAACTGAGAGGCACAGGCTTGCAGCGGGGCCCTGGTGGGGCACTCAGCAGGAGATGGCAGGGAAGGACCAGGGCCTGGCCTAGCTCTCCTAGTTTCTGTCTCAAGCGAGCAATCTGGGATGAGATTCTGTTTAGATGTTGCCTTTTACTAATTTAAATGCATGCAAATGACTAAAGAGAAACGTAAGTGGCAGGTGGCCCCTCGTGGAATGACTCAGAGCAGGGCTGGAACGGGGAGCTGGGGTATGAATCCTGGTTCCCGGACGTTCCGTCCCCAGAGAGCCCATCGGCCATGAGACTTGCCGCCTTGGCGTTCGTG
Source organism: Antilocapra americana (assembly GCA_007570785.1). NCBI lineage: Eukaryota > Metazoa > Chordata > Mammalia > Artiodactyla > Antilocapridae > Antilocapra > Antilocapra americana. The sequence goes on from ML663023.1 coordinate 674,898, forward strand.
ACGAGACAGAGCCACAGCCCTGCCCCTTCTCTGCTGCCCGCGGCGATAACAGGCCCATCTTATCGTCCATCTCCCTGCAGATAGGGCAGCGGCCAGGCCTCGTCCATCTCCCTGCAGATAGGGCAGCGGCCAGGCCTCGCAGCCACAGCCATCCTTCCTTCACGCCACCCCGCCCCAGACCCCTCCATAGAAGAGCGAACCCGGCGTCTCTGTGACACAAAGCGTTGGGACCCTCTGAGCCCAGGTCCCAGTGAGAGCCTGCTCTGGGGGGAGTCTGGGCCCCACCTAGACTCTAGATGCACGGCCCAGAGAGCTGGGTGAGGAAAGGCCCATGAGTATGCCGCCTGAGGCGGGTCAATCCTCAGCAACCCCCTGTGCGGCCGCCCCCCCAGCCCGGTCTCCACGGGGTGGGGGTCACAGCTGGGGGCTCTGAGCACATGTCTCCTCCTCCCCGCCCCCCATGTCCCTCCCCCACGACCCCTCACCGTCTCCCTCCCCCCATCTCCCTCCTCCCCCACGACTCCCTCCTCCCCCACGACTCCCTCCTCCCCAACTCCCTCCTCCCTCCTCCCCCACAAC
>ML663023.1:675576-763662 GCA_007570785.1 Antilocapra americana
CCCCCCCAGCCAGTACATCAAGGCCTGTAAGACGGGCAACATGGACCAGGCCCTGTCCCTGTGGTTCCTCCTGGGCTGGATCGGCGGAGACTCCTGCAATCTCATTGGCTCCTTCCTCGCTGACCAGCTGCCCCTGCAGGTGGGCCGGTCCCCGGGCAGGGTGGGCTGCCAGGGACAGCCATGGCAGAGGCATCCCGCCGTCTAGTGAGGGCCCCCTTCTGCCTACTGCCCGACATGACAACGGGCAGTTCACTGCCTTCCGGTGGGCCTCAGTTTTCCCATCTACAAAATGAGCACATCAAACCAGAGGAGGGCTGGGGTCTTTGACCTCTGAGGTGCTAAGATCCTGATGAAGCTTTCAGGGCCTGGGGCCCTGGAAGAGGAAGCTCCTCCCATGGGAAGCCTGGCTGCCGCCCTCCTCCTGAGACTGGGTGGAGGTGAAATCAGGACTCGGTCCCCGAGGGCACCGTGAGTGCCTGCTCTGGGTCAGCCCAGATGTGGCCTCCGCTTCCCTGGAGCCACTGGGTCCTGGAGCAGCCACATCCCTGCTGCTGTTTCCTCCCTCTGCCCAGCCGGGCACCTGCCAGGCCCTCACCTACCTGATGTCTGGCTCTGCCAGGTTAGGAATTGCGAGCCCCTCTGTTCCAGACCTGCGAACAGAAGTCCCGAGCGATGCAGCTCAGAGTCACCCAGCCGGCATGAGGCCGAGCTGCCGGTGCTGGCGTGTGGCCCCCAAGCCTGGGGCCGCAGCCAGCGCCCTGGGCCCCCTCCTCTTGCAGACCTACACGGCCGTGTACTACGTCCTGGCCGACGTGCTGATGCTATCGCTGTACTTCTATTACAAGTTTAAGAAGCACCCCTCTCCGTGTGAGTACGGGGACCCCTGGGTGTCAGGGGCCTGGAGGAGGCCTGGGAGTTGGGAGGAGGCGGTGTCCCATTGCTGGTGATACACCGAACCCCAGAAGGGCTTCCTCTGGCCTTATCTGACCACCGCGGCCCTGATTCCTGATGAGCCGAGATAGAGGGCAGTGAGCACGCCCGGGCAGGAACACGGGGAGTCCCCGTCGTACGCAGTCCCCTTCAGTGAACGCAGCGGCAGCTGCTCCCCTGTACCAGGCCCTGGGGAAACAAGAACCCAGCCCGCAGGCCATCGCTGCCCTGAAGTGTTCCCAAGGGGTCGGATCCAGGGCTTTACAAGAAACGACCCAGGCATGTGGGCCGGGGCTTCATTAGCGTTTCCATGCTCTGTAACCCCCTTCCTGCCCCCATCGCCCTCCCCGAGTCACCTTGCAACCCTAGGAGAAGGGTACTCTCATTGTACCCATTCTGCAGATGAGGGATGAAAGCTCAGAGAGGTTAGGTCACTTGCCCCAGGTCACACAGCCAGTGAGGGGCAAGGCCAGGACTCAGCCCCGTGTGTCTGCCCGCACTCAGGCCCCTCACCTTAGTGTCCCCCCGCCTCATGTCCAGGGTCTGCCCCCATCAACTCTCTGCTCTTGTTCATCCTGGGTGTGGCGTGCACCACCCCGCTGCTGAAAAGTGCTGGCTCGGTGGCTGCCCCGAGGGAGGTCTTCCAGGGGCGGACACTCTTGTCCGTGGAGCCGGGCAATAAGGTGAGACGCAGGCATGAGAGGGTGGAGTGGGGTTGAGGGTCTGCATGGCCATGTGGTCGGGGGATTGCTTCCTAGAAGGGAGCTTGGGGCCCTCGCCCTTCATCCTTGGCCTCTGCCGGGCACCGATCAGCCTCCCCGCCCTCTCAGCCCTTCACGAAAAAGGAGATCATTGGGTTCGTCATCGGCTCCGTGTCCAGCGCGCTGTACCTGTTCTCCCGGCTGCCTCAGATCCGCACCAACGTGAGCCGCGGGCATAGTGGCAGGGCCGTGGGCAGGGCTGGCTGGCAGCTTGGGCCCCTGGGTGAAGGACTAGCACGGGGGTGTGGGGTCTTCGTGGCACAGGTCTGGTCCCCCTCACTGTTGGCTTGGGGAACTTAATCCGGTTTTCCAAGCCTCCGTGTCTGCCTCTGGAAATGGGCACTGCTGGAGGGGTCTGATCCTCTCCTCTCCCGCCTCCAGTTCCTGCGGAAGTCAACCCAGGGCATCTCGTACTCATTGTTCGCCTTGGTGATGCTGGGGAACACGCTGTATGGCCTGAGTGTGCTGCTCAAAAACCCCGAGGAGGGCCAGAGTGAGGGCAGCTACGTGCTGCACCACCTGCCCTGGCTCGTGGGCAGCCTGGGCGTCCTGCTGCTCGACACCATCGTATCCTTCAGGGTGTGAGGGCTGGTGGGGCAGCTGGGGCTGCCGCAGCCTCGCCTGTACATGATTTCAGCATCCGTGCATCCATCTACCCATCATCCATCCATCATCCATCCATCCATTCTTCTACCCAGCCTCCATCCATCCATCCATCCATCATCTATCAGTCTGTACATCCATCCATCCACCATCCATCCACCCTTCTATCCATCCATCATCTATCAGTCTGCACATCCATCCACCATCCATCCACCCTTCTATCCATCCATGCCTCCATCCACCCATTCAAGAGTCCGCACCCCTCTAGGTACCAGATCTAGTCGTGAGCAAGAACGGATGGCCCTTGCCTCGGGGAGCTTACAGCTCAGTGGGGAGGCCGACAGGACACACGTAATCATAAGTAATTCATTGCGGTGACGCTAAGTACCACGGAGAAAAACCATTAAGTGTGTGTGACCAGGGGGCTGTCCTGGTTTAGAGGCTCAGCAGAGGGCCTCCACGACGGCCATTTGAACAACTGTGCACTGAAAGAGAAGCCAGGGAGGCAAAGGCGAGGGAGGAATGTTTGCGGCAACAGCTCGTGCAGCGGCCCTGGGGAGCAGCATAATCAGCCCATCCCGGCCGGAGAAAGGAAGGCTGCACCTTGGAGGCACAAGTGACTCAGAGACAGAGCGACTCGAGTCCCAGTCCTGGCTCCCGTGTCCTGTGACACGGAGCACACCGTTAGCCTCTCTGTGCCTCCCTGTCCCCATCTCCGTGTCTCATCAAGTCACGGGCAGTCACATAAGCTGAGGTCTCAGGAAGTCCTCGGCAGTGGGCCGCGCACACCGCGGGTGCTCAGTAAAGGCTTGCCGGGGCCCAGGCAGGGCGTTACTTTGATCTTCTTCGAGAGGAAGTACATGTGGCCCTTGTTTCAATGTCTGGCATTCCAGGTGGGTCCCTACCCCTTCTTGGGGGACCCCCTAGGACGTTGGAGCGGGGAGGAAAGCCAGATCGTGGGGCGGGGCTCACCCCTAGGATGTTGGAGCTGGGAGGAAGGCCTGATCATGGGGCGGGGGTCAGAGGAGGCTGCCTGGGGGAGGAAGACCTCGGCACTGGACTTGGCAGATGACTGGGGTTTGGCTACGGGGACAAATGGGCCGGGAGGCTGACCCTTCCCAGCGGCAGGACGTGGGGCAGGGAGAGAGGGCAGGGGGGAGCAGAGGGCAGAGGGCCCCCGGGGTGGGGCCTTCCCGTCTCCGCCATGTTGGGCCTTGACACTGACCCCCAGATCTCTGTGCAGTTCTTCCTGTACCGGCATGCCGCCCCCTCGTCCGAGCGCCAGCCGCTTCTCCCCGGCTGACCGGGACCAGGCGAGCCTGGGGGTGCCCGGGGTCTCCCGATGCCCACAGGAAGGGAGAGGTGCATACAGTGATGACGCTGCTGGCCCCCATCTGGGCTGGGGGGGCACTGGGGGGCCCGAACTGCCCATCCAACCGCCCCCCTGGCATCCCCTGGCACCCCCAAAGGCTCGTGAGCTGAAGCCCTGGCTGACCGCCTCTTCCAGGAAGACAGCTCCTGGACCAGCCTGCCCCGACTTGGGACTTGTCCTCCCCGGGGCCAGAGGTTGCCCTCCCTGGAGCTGCGGTGTTGGTGGGGGGAGCTGCCGCGGACTCTCACCTCTCAGAGGATCTGAGCCCTGCGGCTCACCTACCTCACTGCCCGTCACCCCCTTGGCACCCCCCCACCCCTCAAGGAGGGGCCCGGGCACACCCAGGCCTGTCCCATCCGCTGCTCACAGCCTAGTAAATGGTACTCCCAGGGCGGCCTGTGGTGGTCTTCCTTCCCCAGATGCCACACTCTGGGGACCGGGGAGGGATGGGCATCAGGCCCCAGATGGGCCTAAGGGCTCAGAGTGTGGGAGATCCTAGCTGGAGGGGACTGTGTCTGCTGACCTGCCCCTGCCCAGCCTCCCGGGCCTCTGGGTTCTTCAACCGGTTTCTCCTTGACGGCGCCATACCTGGGGGGTAAGGACGAAGCGGTGAGAAAACACCCTCCAACAGGGGGTCCCCTCTCTGTGGCGCTCAGCAAGAAGCAGGACAGTTGAGGTTCAGACCTTGGTTCTGTGTCTCAGCTTCCCTGTGCCACACTCACCGCATCTGTGCAATGGGACGATAGCAACACCACTTCGCACGTCCTTCTAAGGAGTAAATAGCATGGTGTGGGTACGGAGGTTACCCCAAGCCTGGCGGCAGTAAAAGCTCCATGAAGGTTAGCTTTGGTCATCTTTCGATGGCGGAGGAGGACAGTCAGATCCCCCTGGGAATCACAGAGACCTTCCTGGAGGAGGTGACATGGCAGAAGGATGAGCAGGAGATAACCCAGGGGAAGTAAGGGTGTGGCAGGCAGGAAGGGTGGAGAGGAGGGCAGGGCTCAGCCCCGAGCTCTAGTTCCCCTGCCCCAGCCTCGATGTGTCTCCCAGACCCCATCCTGAGTCCACCTCCTCTTGGCCGCAACCCCGCGGGGGCCTGGGGACAAGGCTCCCCTCTGTGCTGGCCCCACACGCTGTGCCCTGGCCCTCCCAGGTCCCAGGAGCCATGGGGCGGGAGGCGCCAGGTGAGGCTGAAGGCTGTTGGGGAGGAGGCGGGCGTCAGTGTGAGCCCGTCTCAGCATCTTCCTCTTCCAGCCTCAGGGGATGCCCGGCCCAGTTTGGTGCCACAAATATTTGCCAAAGGCAGCTCTGCTCTCCGCCCTGGCCCACACTGTGCTGGGCATCTGGGGTGGGCCAGCTCTGCTCCCCACCCTCAAGGAGGGGAGACGGTTGCTGGGCTGTGGAGGGAAGGACTGTGGCCAGAGGTACAAAGTGCTGGAGGAGTAGGTAGACAGTCAGGGGAGGCTTCCTGGAGGAGAGACCCTGGGGCAGAGGAGGGAACAGTGTGTGCAGAGACCTGGAGGTGGGAGTCAGTGCCGTCCCCTACGTGGGGCTGAGGTGAGACGGTGGTGGGGGCCAGGCCGGGTGCCCAGGTGGCTGGATTTGGCGCGGGGAAGTGGAGGAGGGGCCTGGGGAGCCCCCTCTGAGGTTCAGCTGGGCGGTGGGGTGAGGGGCCCTGTCACCTCAGCTCCGTCCTGGACACGCCGGCAGCTGATGTTTACTGGGGACATGCTGGGTAGGGGGCCGGGCCGTGCCCTCTCGGTGCCCACAAGCCCCTCTGAGGGAGGTGCGGTCACTGTGGCCATCTTCCAGAAGGGACACAGGCTCGAAGAGCTCAGCAGTGTGTGGGGCCTGGGACCAGAGCAGGGCGGTCCGAGTGAGGCCCCTCACTGCGGCCGCCGCCGTCAGAGGCCTCGCCCCGGCCCTGGCTGGGGGTCCAGCCGCACCCTCGGCCCAGCGCCCTTTGCGGCCAGGGTCTGGCTCCACCCAGGGCTGCGGCCGGGCTGGCGGCCCCCCAGCCAGAGGACCTGGGGGCTCAGCGTGAAGCCAGGTGCGGGCCTGGGCTCCAGCTGGGCGGGGAAGAGACGCAAGCTAGCAAGGCCCCTGCCCCGGGGAACACCCGTCTGGTGGGCTGATGGCGCTGGCTTGCAGGCACCGCCCAGTCTAACAGAGCTCTGGTTCTTTCCTCCTCAGTGAGTCCGATGGTGGAGACACGGGCATGCCCTGTCTGACGGAGGCCATCGTGGCGGCACCCGCACGAGGCAGCTTTGCCAGGTGAAGGCTCATCAGCGTGTCCACCCAGACGGGGACCCCCGCTCCGGGTCCTCCCAAAGTGGGCGGGCCAGTGTGACCACCTGTCAGCTCTGCTGCCCAGACGGTGTGCTTACTGGCAGGTGTGTCCCCGAGGTGCGAGGTCCCGGGGGGACCGCCTTTCTGCCCTGGCCGCGTGGCCTTCAGTCCTCGAAGCTAAGAGAAAGGAGAAATCTACAGTCCTCTCCACCCGCCTCCTGCTGCACTTGACTTTCATCGGAGCGGAGTGGTGGCACCACAGGGCTCCCTGAAGCAGAAGGAGCTGGATGTCCAAGCGTCCACCTCACCAGTTCGCGTGAGCCCCACGGCGGGGAGTGGGGAGCAGCTAGAAGAGCCGCTCAGTGAAGGTCAAAGAGGAGAGAGAAAAAGCCAGCTTAAAGCTCAGCATTAAAAAACTAAGACCATGGCATCCGGTCCCGTCACTTCTTAACAAACAGGGGGGAAACAGTGGGAACAGTGACAGACTTTATCTGGGCTCCAGAATCACTGCAGATGGTGACTGCAGCCATGAAATTAAAAGACGCTTGCTCCTTGGAAGAAAAGCTGTGACCAACCTAGATAGCGTTTTAAAAAGCAGACACATTACTTTGCCCACAAAGGTCCGTCTAGTCAAAACTGTGGTTTTTCCAGTGGTCATGTGTAGGATGTAAGTTGGACCATAAAGGCTGCGTGCTGAAGGATTGATGCTTTTGAGCTGTGGTGTTGGAGAAGACTCTTCAGAGTCCCTTGGACTGCAAGGAGATCCAACCAGTCCATCCTAAAGGAGATCAACCCTGAATATTCATTGGAAGGACTGAAGCTAAAGCTGAATTTCCAGTATTCTGGCCACCTGATGCGAAGAGCTGACTCACTGGAAAAGACCTTGATGCTGGGAAAGATTGAAGGCAATAGGAGAAGGGGACGACAGAGGATGAGATGGCTGGATGGCATCACCAACTCGATGGACATGAGTTTGGGTAAACTCGAAGTTGGTGATGGACAGGGAGGCCTGGCGTCCTGCGTCCACGGGGTCACAGAGTCAGACACGACTGAGCAGCTGAACAAGGGAGTGGGGACTGCGCTGCGCTGTGGGTTAATTCAGCCCAGCGAAACCACAACTCTGTCCCCCAGCCCCGCTCCCCCGACACAGCCACCCACCAGTGGCTCTGCACCCAGCGCACGTGAGTGCTCAGACTTGTTGGCAAATATTGCCCCACCTCCAGCAGACCATACACCATCCTCGTCACCATCATGTCCCCGGGACACAGTGGCAAACAAATGAGTGAAGTGAGCGCCTGAACACAGTCCAAGGAGCCCTTGGTCTGAAGGACAGAGGCACGTGGCCATCGCACAACTACTGGATTTGTACAGTGTTTTATGCATATTTAAATATAAGTATGAAAGTGTCAGCCTCTCAGTTGTGTCTCTCTTTGTGACCCCATCGACTATAGCCCGCCAGGCTCCTCTGTCCGTGGAACTCTCCAGACAAGAGTACTGGAGTGGGTTGCCATTCCCTTCTCCAGGGGATCTTCCTGACCCAGGGGTCAAACCCGAGTCTCGTGCGCCGCGGCAGGTTCTTTACTGAGCCCCCAGGGAAGCTCCCTACCTGAGCATGATTGACTTAACAGTGTTAGTTCACGGCGTCCGGTAGAGCGACTTCTTTAAACATGGTTTGCACACTTTATTTTTACGGCTGTGCCAAGCAGCAGGCGGACCTTTCTTCCCTGACCAGGGATCAAAACCATGTCCCCCTGCAGAGGACGTATGGAGCCCTAAACGCTGGACCGCCAGGGAGGTCCCTGCATCTGAACGCCAGGTGGGTGAGCTGAGTGTGACTACAGCTTGGTGAGGCTGTCTGAGTGGAGACCCTGGCAGCTGTTATCAAAACTCAGATGGAAAGCTACGGGTTATGAAGGTGTATCTTGCAACACTGCTATTCATACATAATTATTACGAAATGCGTGAGGACTGGGTGGACACTTAGGTGTGTGCAGGAAGTGAAGGATCTCATCATCTTAGAGGCACATGCATGTGCACACGTGCATGCACGTACATACACATATACACACGTGTGTACACATGCCATATGCATGCACAAACACATACATATCATTTAGTCATTCACAAGAAAGGTGGAGAACAGGCATATGAGTGTGTTCATGAAGTAACATTTTATTATTTGAAGTAATACTTTAAATTACTTATTTTAAGAAGAGTAGGAAATTCAAACGAAATCTTTAAAATACTGTCCCATGTTTAAATGTATTTCAGAAAACTTCCTTTAAATTATGAGTTTATATAAAATAACTACCTATATTCTGAAATTCCCATCTTTTTAAAAAGCAAATTAGAGTTGAAGTAATAGGAATCATGTCCAAACTTTTCATAAAACAAGAAAAAATGTCAACAATGAATTTTAAGAATACCAACAGACCACCTGTTTTGTGAACAGCTGAAAAGCGACTCGCACAATCAGTAAGAAAGCTCCTGCCGAACAGCTGTGGTGAAGGAGGCTGTCTGCCTGAAGTCTCAGCTCCACACGGTGTGTGAGTGCGATCTGGATTTCCTGAAGGCTTTACAGACTAGTTACATTGAGAAAAAATGACGACACATTTTAATTTATAATATTGAACTTCTATAATTAACATGTAATTTAAAATTCATGTTTAATAATACTGTTTGGAGAGAGGCATACTGTCTTGTAAGATTTTGCTGTCGAAACTTAAACTATGAAACAACCATCACTGGTCAGGAGAAGAAGACCCCCTCTTGGAGGCGCCAGCCAGGGGAGCAGGGTGAGCGAGGGGGACCGGCTATGCTGGGGGGCGGGCTGCCTGCCTCTGCCCGTGCCGAGGGCTTGGAGCAAAGGCTGCCCCGGCCCCCCGGGGCTGCGGGGAGGCGGTGGCACCAAAGCAGCAAGAGGAGCCAAGAGCAGGTCCGCGGGCAGGGGCTCCCCTCCCGCGGGGAAGGGCCCCTAGGGCCTGCCCTACAGAACGGCGGCTGCTTGCTCCAGGGTCTGAGCGAGTGAAGGTTTGAGGACAGGGTCCTGGAATCTGGGGTTCCAGGAAGGGCTCCATCCGAGGTGTAAAAGCTGCAGCCAGAGGGGGGTGGAAGGGCCATGCAGACGGAATCCCCGGGTCACCTGAAGGAGCCCTCATGCTTCTAGAAGCACCAGGGCGACTCCGGCAGGGCTGAGAGCAGAGGGCGGGCAAGATGGAATCCCCGGCCCCAGACCGGGACTCCTGCTACCCCTGCCTCGCCTCAAGAGCCTCCCGTCACCCGTAGTGTGCCCCTCGGAGGGGGCATTCAATGCTGCCCCCGAACCCCAGGAGTCAGCCACTGCAGCAGGGGGCCCAGAGAGCCCCTCGACCCCCCACAGCCCATGTCTGGCTCCCTCAGCCTAGCAGCCCTCCGTGGAATGCTGGGGCCTGCTGGCCACCACAGTGCCCACCGTGCGAGCAGGGTCAGGACTGGCAGGGGTGGCCCTCAGCCAGGGGCTCACACTGCTCTCCTGCCCCTCGCCAGGGACATCTGGTTTCTGAGCCTGTGCTTCCTCATCACATCAGCCGGACTCAGAGCCAGAAAACAGCAGCGATGGCTCTTCCAGTGACGGAAGATTCTAGACTATTAAGATCAGGTCTCTCGTATATCACAGAGAGACTTCTGGCTTTCAAGTGTCACTCCTGACCCCGGGACGGAACACCTACTAACAATGAACTCGCCTGTCTGAGCCCAGCGTTCTGCCCCTGGAGCCCGCGAGGTCACTTCGCTGCACACCTGGGGGGCTGGCCCTGGCCCCACCCGCCTGGCAGAGCGCACACCTTCCCCTGCCCGCCTCCCTCATCTTCACCTGAAGGTCCTTGAAAGGCACTGTGTGCAAGGGTCTCTCATTCCCTGCCTCCATCTCAACGGTGCTTGGCACTCAGAGATGCACCCTCGTCTGGGAACCTTCTCATCAGACCCAGGACTGCGTCGGGACAGGTCGTGCCTGTGACCAGGCCTGCCGAAGCGAAAGGGGACGGGGTTGGGGAGCCCCAGCTCCTCAGGACAGGCGGGGGCCCGGAGCAGCAGCTGGGGCCCTGCAGGGACCCCGCCCACTCGCTGCGCGGGCTCCACACTTCCTGTGCCCGACACCCCGCCGTGTCCCCCGCCCCCTGCTTGGGGTCAGCCCTCCAGGGCGGCCGGAGTCACACGTCCTCGGAAAGTGAGGCAGGCGAGAAAGAACACAAGGCTACCTGCGTCCCAGTTTCTTTTTATTTATTTTTTTTGTTCTTTTTTTTTTAAGTATGGAAGCTCAAGTATAAGATGTAGATTTTCTTTTTAAGCTTTACAAAAAAACAAAATAAAACAAAAACTCCTTTTGCATTCCATAAAAATTGACAGAAAAGCACCTGGCCGGAAGAGCAGGACGGTCGGCAGGCCCCACCCCCACCGCGAGGTCTCCGCGACCGTGCTGAGGGCCACCTCTCCTTCCTCCCAGAGCTGTCCCCTGTCCCCCGCCCGGCCCCCAACCCCGAGCAACTCCCAAACACACGTGGAATCAGATTTCCAGTTTTTCTTCTATCTTTCACACACCACAGTTATTTCATAAAATTTTTTTGTTTTACATTTTTTACACCAATGTAACAAAAAGGTGGGAGGGGAGGGAGGCAGACAGACGGCGTGTTTTTATGCCTATAAATGGGTGGTGGGGAGACGGGGTCGGGGCGGACAGAAAACGCGGTCTCTATGGGAATACCAAGTCGTGATAGCAAAACGCGGCGGGGGAAGGAGGCCTCGAGACCAGGGGTGGTTACCGGGTTTATTCTCGGGAGAGATGGCGCTGCGGTGGTGATGCGAGTTGTTACGTGACCCGTCAGGGAGGGAAGGGACGAGGGAGGAGCAGGAAACGAGTGTCTAAGAAAGGGACCTAACAGCGCGCGGCGTCTCCGGTCAGTGGGAAGCAGAGGCTTTCAACACTGCTGCTTTCTCTTCAAAGCCTCCACCAGGTCGTTCTTAAGAGCTTCTTGTTTTGATTTGTCTGCAAAAGTCTGCACAGACCTGCGGGTGGGCGAGGAAGAACTGTTATGAGCGGGCGGAAGAGGAAAGGAAAGGTGTGAGGGCTGCCTTGCGGATGCCTCCGGGGTTGGGGGCCGGGCCTCGGGGTGAGCGCCCCTCCACCCACGTCGCCTCTAGGCCTCTAGGAGCGGAGCCGCAAGCCTGGCGGGGTGGGGGGGTGCAGAGGGGCCCAGAGCCGGAGGCTGGCCCTGCAGGGGAGGCCACGGCCCCGCCCCGCCCCAGGCTGGCTGGGACCCGGGCCCCGGCACACGGCGCGGTGGCCCGAACCACAAGTGGCTTCTGGGCTTCCAAGCACGCTGCAGCTGTGTCGCTGCGGGTCAACTCCTGGGTTTGTGGGGAAACGCTCACGTCTGCACCGACACACGGGTCAGACAGGGCGAGCAGCAGCTAAGCTTTGTGGACGTTGTGTAATTTGTCATTTCTAAGTGCTCCTCAAGCACGCTTAACTCTCACAAGCATCACAGAGAAGTCTGAGCAATGTTCCCAGTTTGCAGATGAGGAAACTGAGGTTCTGAGAAATGCCCCTGGCAATGACCTTAGTAATCCTGGTCAAGTTTTCCCAAAGTACAGGTCAACCAGGGGCTTCTTAAACTACGGATACACTTGGCAACAGTCTCAAGGCAGGGCAAAGCAAGGGCGGCAGGCTGCCTGGCGGGAACGCTGAGCAGCCAGAGGAGCCTCAAGCCTGAGACGCACTGGCCATGGAACAGAGGGGAGAGGAGAGACGAAAAATAGCCCCCTAGCCGGCGCCAAACGCGGCTTAAGTACAGTGAGGTAGGACCAGGAGCATCCACGGGGAATGCTGGCTGCTGAGTCCTGGGAACGCCATGGGAAGTGCCCTCAGGAAGGTAAAGAGGGTGGCAGAGACAAGGCTCAGCACCTGTGTGCAGCTACAGAAACTCCCGTGAGAAAAGCTGAGGAACATATGTTTTTGAGTGCTTGCTCTGCTCTGCGACAGCTCAGGGAGGGGTGGCCTGGTGGCCCTCAGGCTTCGCGCGACAGCTGGCCCTCCACAGTTCCCGGGGGAACAGGCTGCGGCGACGCGGTGGCCCCCTGGCTCCCTGGCCAGAGTGCATGCTGGCTCCTCTGGGAGGGGCACACCCCCCCAACCCCACAAGGAGAAACGTCCAGAGGGAGGACCGGTAAGAGACAGAAGGTTAGGCTTGGAGCGGCTGGAGGCGTGAGCGGAGAGTGCTTGTTCAGGGAAAGGAGCTCAGGAAGGTCACAGCCAAGCCACGGGGAACCAGTGTCTGGAGGAGGCGCCGTGTGTATGTCTCGGACAGAAGGTGCCAGGCTGGGCAGTAGGGGGTGGGGAGGCGGGGGGGGTCCTATGTCCCCATAGGGCCTGGCTGAGGGGAGGGGTCCAGAAGATTCTAGACCCACCCTAGAAGCGGAGGGGCTGGGGGAAACTGTACTGTATGGAACGCCTTTAAAAGAGCGCTTCTTAATGCTCTGATAGGAAGGTGATGACCCCAGCACGAGGCTGGAGGCCGAGCGATGCCCCAGGCCCGACGGCTGCAGCCACAGCAGAGCAGCCCCCGCCGGCCCCCGCGCAAGCCCCTGAGCCAGCTCCTGGGCCTGGGAGGACGCCCCGAAGACCGGACCCTGCAGCCCTGCCCAGCTCGGTTTCCAGACGCCTGATACTAAAACGACTTTCCCTCCTCCTCTCCGGGGATGCCAACGGCTTTTGCCCATCTATAATTATCACTAGCTCAAGTCATGGTTCTCGGCCGTTGGCCACAAGCAAGACTATTTTCCCTCTGTCAAGTGTAAGGCATTTGTGGGGATGGCTGCGGCTCATCGACGGTGGAGGGTGATGCTGGTCCCAGCAGCCCCAGGGGCACCTGGTCTGGGGGCACCAAGCCTGGCCTGGGCATCACAGCCGCGCTCTGGGCTTCCCTGGTGGCTCAGACATTAAAAATCTAACTGCGGTGTGGGAGAGCCGGTTTCAATCTCTGGGTCGGGAAGATTCCCTGGAGAAGGGAATCTTTACCCCTCCAGTATTCTTGCCTAGAGAATTCCAGGGACAGAGAAGCCTAACGTGCCACAATCCACAGGGTTGCAGAGAGAGGACATGACGGAGCGGCCAACAGTAGGCTCCTAGGAGACCTGGCTCTGTGTTCCTCCCTGAGACTCAGGGAAGTACTCCTCTTAGATCGCTGACCCCAGGCAACTGCCCACCAAAAAGGGGTCTTTTTGAGCTTCTGGGATCCTTGGAGGAAAGGCGGCAAAGCTCCGGCTGTACACACAGCAGAGGCCGCCCAAGCCTCCGGCCGAGCGGGCGGCCCCTGGGAGCAGTGCGGGTGACGGTGACCCTGGCCCAGTGGCCCGCCCACACGCGGCCCTGCCCGGAGTGCAAAGCGAACACACTGCACACGTGATCCAGGCCGTGTTATGCGGGCGAAGTCTGCAGTTACAGGGCGGCTCCCGGCCGAGCGGACACGGGGTTAGTGGTGTTTAAGGGGCCGGGCTGGGTTTCGGCGGGTTGGTGAGTCCTGTTTAGTGGGGCGGCGCTCAGGCCTCTCAGGCAGGGTACCTGGAGCGGCTTAGTTATCGGGCTGGATGTGGATCTGGCGCTGCGTCAGCACTTGGGAAAGCTCCCTCTGCAGCTGCAGGAACTTGGGGTTGTCAGGGATAACATCAACAGATCTACAGAGAGTGTGCAGAGTGAGGGCCGCGGAGGGGCGACAGCCTGGAGGAGGTGAGGGCCCGCAGGCGGGGAGAGGGGGCTGCGCCGTGGACGTTGGGGCCACGGAGCTCGGGGGCTCGCCCACCCCCTGCAGGCTCTGCAGCTCCCTCTGGTTTTCCAGCCCTCGCCCAGGACGGTGCACGCCAATGGGCCTGTCTGATGATGCAGGGACCCCAGGCCAGGAAGCTCTGGGCAGATAGGACTCTCCAGGCCAGGCTCAACAGCCGAAGGAGAGCAACGCCATGTGGGGTGAGCGGGGGAGTAAACCCCCAGGGGCCAGACCAGGCTCCCCGCGGGAGGAGAAATCAGAAAGGCGAGTCCAGAGTGGGCACCACTATTACAGCTCTTTGAGAGAGAGAGAGACCACCATCTCCTGTGGACGGACTCAAACCGGGGCCGCCCCCAGAGGAGGGGCCAGACCCAGACTCCACCCTCCCTGTCTCAGGCCCCCGCCCCAGCTCCTGGACGGGCGGGAGGCCCCCCGAGAGGAGTCCCTGGTCAGAGGTCACAGATCTCGGGGTGGTAGAGGCTGCCTGAGACCCCAGGCTGGGACTCCAAGGCCAGGGCTCTCTCCATCACCCTGCCCTCCGTGTCCGGGAGGACTAGGAGTCCCTGGGCCTCCCTCGGCCGTCGCAGAAGCACCGCAGGCACAAGGCGTGCGGGGATGGGGGCCGGGGCTCTCTCCGGGGGATGCTCGACAGCCCGAAACCCAAACCCAGCCAACCAGGGGCCGCACTCCCCGCTGCGTCTCAGGGTCTGACCTGGGGGTCTGGGCAGAATCTTCAAGCAGGACTCGGCCCGGGGGACCGAGAGGTGGCTGCAGGAATGAGGGCACCATGGCCGTGAAGGCGGATGGTCCCCAGCAGACACAGATGGAGGGGGTCGGCATGCATGCCCACCCTGAGCATAAGGCCTGCTTTAGCTCACAAACCCGCAGGAACGACCCGTCCGGTGGGTCCTGGGTTTACAGAGGAGGAGACCGAGGCCCCCGGCTGTGCAGCTGGTAAGCGGTGACCTCGGACCCGCGTCCATCTTTCGGGTCCCACAGCCTGCGCTCCTGGGTACATTACCTCAGCCCGTTGACGATGTCCTTTGTCTTCCCGAAGTAGATCTCGTTCAGCGTACTTCTGATTTTATTCTCCATGTCCTGGAAGGGAGGCGGCTGGTCAGGGACGTGGCCGGAGGCGCCGGCCCCACCCGGCACCCTGCAGTCCCCACAGCGGCCACACGGTGGGGCAAGGGAGCCCCTGGCCAGGGCCTGGCCTGCCGCTCATGTGGGGAGACACCCCCAGCCCCCCACCCCCGTGGGCTGGGGACAAGTCTGGAGGGCACCCCCTTCTTCTGGAGGGCGTGGGGAAGGGGGGCACCGAGGGGCGGCTCTGGTCCCCACCCGCACTGGGTGGAAGGGGGCAGGGCTGAGGGCTTCCTGCGCCGAGTCCTCTGGGTGCTGCGTGTGTTTGGGGGCAGCAGAGCAGGGGCCTGTGGCTCTGAGCCTGGCTGGCAACCGGGCCAGAAGGCGCAGAAGACCCCAGGCGAGGCCCCGGAATGGGCACCGCCTCTCACCTCCACCAGGCGCCCGATGTTGGCTATGTGCGGGGAGCAGTCACTCACGGCCTCGTCCTTCTCCATCTGCAAGGGAACCGGGGCTCACCTGAGAGCTCATCTGACCCAGCCCGACCCAGCTCGGCTGTGGGAGCCAGAGGGCTCGTCTCCAGGGCCAGCTCGGCCCGCAGCACAGCCCTCTCGGGCTCCATGGCGGGAGGGCACTCGCACGGCTTGGGGGCTGGCGTCGCGGGGGAGCCTCCAAGGCGCCTGGCAGTTACAGAGGGAGGGGTGGGGGGGCCAGGCAGGGGACCTCAGGCTCAGGCCGAAGGGGTGACTCGCCCAAGGTCACAGGGGCAGGGCCAGCAGAGCCCGATCTACGCCCTGCTCACTTCCCAGCCTGTGCTCCGTCTACTCCTGCTGAAGGTGCGGTCCTTCCTCGGGAGTGCACGGCCAGAGAAGGATGCACACCGTCCACCCAGGGGGCCTTTTACAGGCAAACTACACCGCCCCCCCCCCTTCAGCCACCTGGTGACGGAGTTCCTGCCTTCCTCCTTCCTCCTTCTCTCCCAACTTCTGTAGCTCAGCTCATTACTCTTCTTCCTCTCAGATAACTCTCTCAAAAGCCCTCCGCTATTTTCCAAGCTGTACAAATGAATGATGTTTTTGAACTCATGTCTCTTTAGCATTTAATACTGCAGATGTGGCCCTTTCCCAGGGATGGTGGGGAACTTGAACAAGGGGATGTCCACCCGGACCCCTGGTTGTGACAGAGGGGGTCCTGGAGGGGGGCCCAGCGAGTCGGTTCTGGCCCAGGGATGAGTCCTCTGTGGGCCGACAGGAAAGGGGGCAGGGAGGGCAGAAGGCACCGAGCTCGCTGCTGCGACACGACAGCCACGGGCTCCCCCGCTTCCTCCCCACGTGTAGGGCTTACTTCTCTCCAAGACCATACATCCCCTTAAGGGTGGATGCACCTGCTTCACCCTCACGGGTGCTGAGCCGACTGCTAAGCACACAAATGCTGGCCAGCCTGACCGGCACCACAGCTGTCACTGAAAGAGACTGGAAGCTTATTAAACAGGCGATCAAGAAGCAGATGAGGAGACAGGGGCCGGGTCAGGGAGGCGAGAGTGCAGGGTGGATTCAGACGGGCGAAAACAGCAGCGCGAGGGGGACGGCGAACCGCCTTCAGAGCCGGAAGAACAGGGCAGGGCAGACGCCTGCGGTGGACAGAGGTCTGCTCAGAGGCCAAAGGCCTCTGTTGCCTCACCTGGTTTTACTTCTCTCACCTATGAATTCTAGGGTGGCTTTTAGGCTGGGAAAGGTACAACAGACCCAGTTAAGAGGGAGACAGAGCTGGAAGCGGGTGGTGGTAGGAGAGAACCAAGTCATTCAAAACGATTAAGCTTCAGGGTCAGACAAACCCGATTCCGTGACACAGACGTCCCTGAAAAGCTACCGCACACTTCAGAGACGCCAGAACTCTGTGGGGGGTGGAGGCTCACCCCACCTTCACAACAGAAGGAAGACCGGAGTTGGAAATTAAACTGGCCTGATACTGATCCAGACAACAACTTTTGACGGGAGCAGTAAAAAAAAGTCATCTGCTGGCACGTTCTCAAGTCAGATGCTCCAGGAGCCAGTGCGGGCTGGCTACGGACGCGATCTGCTGCGAGAGTCTCGTTTCCGGCGGTGACGGGGATGCTGGACTGAAGAACGCAGGCTCCCTGAGAGCGCGTCCCTGTGGCCAGCCCCACCTAGGAGCCCGCCGGTGTCCCGGGGCAGCCCGCAGGATTATCTGCCGGGCCCTGGGTCCATCTGTCAGGGACCTGAGGGAAGGCGCACCCCGGCAGGGTTCACGGGGCAGCGCCACCGGCACCAAGGGTGGAGGTGACGGACGGGCCACTCCTGGACAGACACGGTCGGCAGCAGAGTGCAGCTTCCGGGCCTCAGTCTGTCTCCCCCTCCTCAGAACCAGCCCGCACCTGAGGAAACGGGCGGGGAGACGTCAGAGAGCCTGTCCAGACCACAGCCCTCTGGGGCTGGCGGCTGCTGGCCCTTCTGCTGCAGCGTGACTGCGTTCCCCCAGGCAAAGCAGACCACATACTTTGGCTCAGACGTTAATCTCACCGAGAGCAACATGGGGAACAGGTCCAGCAAAGAGACCTGTGGGTTTTGGCTGAGTTCGCCTGACAAGAATGTGAGGTGAAATGAAACTCTTCCTGCTGCCAGGTGAGGGGCCACGTGCCCACCCCTTCCCTGAGCTGCAGGGCCCAGGCGCTGATGCTCGCTGAGCAAGGCCCCCTCCGGCCTGGCCCCATCGGCTCGGCCAGGTTCCGTCTCTTCAGAGAGCCATGGACATGCTCTTCTGCGTCAAAGGTCTGCATGCCCCGAGCCCAAGAAATGGGAAAGCATGTGGGCGTTTCAGGCCAGAAGGAGGAAGATGCAGGGGTCCTGGCCGCGCTCTGAAACCCAGCAATCCCCGTCATGCCAACAGCGACGCAGCTGTCACAGCGCCTGCTCACACGGCCAGGAGCCCCGGGTCCCCGGAGAAACGGGTGGCCCTGTGTCGTGACGCTACCAGTTGGGGAGAGAGGGGATCCAGAGTGGAGTGGTGGTCTGGAACCCAAGTCCCTGCCTTCCAAAGCCCAGACACCAAATCTCTGGGAGGGAAGCTGCCTGGCTCCGGCCAGACTGATCTATGGAGGGCTGGCTGGACCGGAGCGAGGTGAGGTGCCAGCAGGACCGGCTGCGCCGACCCTGGGCCCTGAGCCGCCCCAGGCACTCTAGCCAAGGATCTCGGGACACTCAATCCTTGGAGATTCCAGGAGTCCCCACAAAACGGGGGGTGAGCATGCCTGTGAACTTCACCATTTCAGGCTTGAGAAGCACCCTCCCCAGCCCCCGGGCAGAGCTGCGGCATCTGTGAGATGCGCTCGGCCCTGACAGCGGGAGCACACGCGTGCTGAGAAGGGGCCGGGAACCCCACCTGCCGCGCGGAAGGACGGAGGCTGCCCACCCAATCCTGAAAGGCGTTCTGGACAACAACATGCTGGCATCCAGGGCTCTCTCCTCCCGCAGGGAGGAGGCTCTGTGCCTGGCCTGGTGGCCACTCAGGGCTGCTCTTCTGGGCAAGGAGAGGCCTGGGGCTCTGACCCACGTGAATCACGTCCTCCCACAAACCAGCTTCCCCCCTTCCCCAGCTCTGCGCGGACGGCGGATCCCTGGCACACCCAGGGAAGCATGGAGATGGTGAGCTCAACAAGAATCCCACCTTAAATGGGCGCCGACCGCCCAAAGTTGGGGCCAGGACTGGAGCCAAAGGGTTTAGGGCCGTGGGGTCCCCAGAGCCCCAAAGGGTGCTGGATGGCTCGGGCATCATCTCTGCTTCAGAGCAGAGCCGTCTCCCGACAAAGGGAGGCTGGCATGGCCAGGCGCTCAGAGGTCAGAGAGGCCTGGGCAGGGGCGCGAGCCTCCTCCAGGAGCAGACCAACTTCCCAGGAGGACCCAAGGGGCCGCAAAGCTCGAGGCCAGGAATCTGAGTCCAAGGCAAAGGCCCAGCAGGGCCCCAGGGGAGGGAAGGAAGAGGGTGGGCTGGGAGGGGGCAGGGGCCTGGCGCACGGATGTGTTTCCATGGCCCCCCTGCCGACTCCCTCCACACCTGGTCAGGGTCAGCTCCCTGGCAGTGCTGACCCACCAAAAACAGAGCTATTTTTGCAACACGGATATTATTACATCTCATAAAAGCGGCTGCCAGAGGAAAACATTTTTATGGGCTGTGGCCGCACAGATGTTCCACAAGGTGGTTCCAGCCGAGTCTGAAGTCAGGGCCCAGCCTGCCCATCCCTGCCCGGCACCTCCGGCTCCCCTCCGCAGCCGGGAGACGCAGGGGACACAGGCCCGTTTAGAAAGCAGGCTGTTCTCCTCAAAAGGGAAAACGTGAGCGGAGTGCTGGGTGGCACTTTTCTGTGTGCGGAGCGTGGAGGCCGGGGCCGTGCAGGGAACCAGCCCGGCAGACAGCTCCTGCTCTGCAGTCCCAGGGAGGCCTCCATCTCCTTGCCACCTCTGCACTCGGGATGAGCCGACACCCGCCCTGGGCCCAGAGTGGCGCCGGGCTCCACAGCTGCACCGTTCCCGGAGACTCACTTCGGGCCAGCTATGGCCGAGGCCAGCATCCTCCTGGGCCCTGGGCTGGGCTCCAGGTCAGCGCGGGGCTGCAGACCAGGGCCTGACGTGCTGGCAAGCTGGAAGATAGTGGCCGGACAGCCTCTCAGAGGAGGCTCTGTCCGCCCAGTTCAGGACATACTTAACAGAGAGGCTTGCTTGCATGGTGCGTGGTGCCAGCAGCAACGGCTACCGTTTATTCACTGGGCATGCCCCGCGCCTCAAGGCGGTTTTCAGTTCTGCTCTGTAACAGTCTTTCCAAAGGGGCCTTATGGGCTTGCCGGTGAAAATGCTTTATTTCAGAGAAGGGAAGTGGTTTGTCAAGGTCACACAGCTGGAAGGAGACTGGTCTGGGACTGGGATGATGGCCTGGACGATCCCAAAGCCTCTTTTCTTTCAGGAGACTTCTCCGTTTGCTCAACCTCATCCACGCTCCTTACCGGAAAATCAAGGGCAGACCACAGTGCTGGGCTCAGACGTTCCGAGCGGCTCCGTCCCTGCCCTCCCTCGGCTCTCCACTCTGCTCCTGCCCGACCTTCGCTGGGGCATGGCCCAGGGTGGCAGCCTCACGCTGGCTCGCCCCCTGGACGAAGCCGGGGCCGTTCTGCCCCAGATCACCGGACGTGCACGAGGGCGCCCCCAGGAGACACACTGTGAAGCCTCTCCACCCCGAACCCAGCGGCCTCAGAGGACAAGGGAGCCGCTGCAGCCGGGCTGCCCCGGCCTGGCGCAGACCCGCCCTCCCTGAATCCACAGCGCGGCCGTGGGCCTCTGCCCCACTCGAGCACAGTGCCCGCCTGACTGCAGCCAGAACTGAAGCGGCTTTCCCGGCCTTGGCCCGCACGCAGGGGCCCCGGCTGGAGCCTCACTGTGCGCAGATGCTGCACAGGGGCGAGGGACCGGCCTCAGCTCCCCACCCCACAGACATTCCGCCTTTGTTTCTAAACATTAGAATCTGAAAAAAAAAAATCAAACGCACATCTGCAGGGCCCGGCCCTTGGGTTTCCTTCCAGAGACCCACGGTCCCGCCTCTTTCCCACGTCCCTCTGACCCACAGCAGTGACCTTGCGGCGCGGCTTCCTCTCGGGCCTGCTGGTGTTCAGCCGGCGGCCTTCCCGCGAGGGCCCAGGGCCAGCGTCTGCCCCCGACTCCTCAAGGACGGGCTGCGCCGACCCCGTGAGGACCACCCCCACCTGCGCCCCCAGCCCCCCGGCGGCAGGGACTCGCCAGGACACTGTGGCCGCTTTGTCTCCCAGGGATGGATGTCCCCAAGGGATGCCCTTTGGGGGGGGCAAAGGTGGGACCGCAGGCGGTGGGGGAGATTGCCGGGGTCTGAGCGTCCCCACTGCCGCAGGGCAGCCAGCTGGGCACGCTCCCCGAGAAGGAAAGACAGTCAGTAGGGGCGGCTCTTCCTGTCCACATCGTAGAAGGAGGGACGGAGGCAAAGCCCAAGGAGCCCGGGAAAGGGACCCCCTGGGGACAGGGCGGCGGGGGGCAGTAAATGCTGCCAAGCCTGAGCCATGGCCGGGCACGGGGGTCTTCCCTGCAGTCCAGTGGCTGAGACTCTGACCCACCAGCGCAGGGGCCTGGGTTTGAGCCCCGGTCAGGGAACTGATTCCATACGCTACAGCTACATCCACTACTAAGACCTGGCAAATCAGTCAGTCAAGACAGGCGAGGGCAGCAGAGACACAGGAGAGCCTGGGCCACCCCAGGAGGGGCAGTGTGGCTGTGCCGTGGCCAGGGTGCACGAGGAGCCCTCGGACTGGGGGGTGGCTCCTGACCCCTGCGGCCAGGGCAGCGGGGGCTTAGCGCCGAGGCCCGGGGAGACGGGGCCCTCCCTCCGCACGCCCAGAGTCCCGGCAACTGCGGCCTCACAGAGGCACTCACGCGGGGAAGATCCCTCTGAACCCAGGGCACACACCTTGGGGGGCTCACCCCATTCTCTAACCTGCCCCTCCTCTCCTCCGCCTGCCTCTGCCCTTCCCCGTATCTCCTGCCGTGAGGCTCCTTCACTGACCTGCTGGCCACAGGCCAGATGCTGTGGCCCCTGAAGCTGCCCGGCCTGGGGCCCTGGCCACCCCTCTCCTGGGCAGGTCAAACAGCCCCCTCCTGCCAACCCAGCCTCCACTCCACCGGCAGAGCCACCTTTTGAAGACACACATCTGATCTGTCGACTACTCAAAA
Source organism: Antilocapra americana (assembly GCA_007570785.1). Lineage (NCBI taxonomy): Eukaryota > Metazoa > Chordata > Mammalia > Artiodactyla > Antilocapridae > Antilocapra > Antilocapra americana. The sequence continues at coordinate 697,172 of ML663023.1, forward strand.
ATCTTAAAACCCTCCTCACTGCTTCGGGGGTGAAGGCGTCTCATGTGGTCGACCTTGTCCCTACAAGAGACCCCCGAAGTGCAGCATGGCTGAGCACGGCCTAGGGAGGCCTGGCCCCTCCACGCTCTCCGCAGGTGAGGCCCACGGCCGCTGCCCATGGAAGAGTCCCTGGGCGCCCACGGGGCAGCGTCCTGTCTACACTGAGCCGCCTGCTCAACACACTTCTGTGCAAATGCTCACTGAGCATCTCCTTGAACGCCAGGCACAGGGGACAGATTAACAACAAAAAATGCAGTGTGGCAGGTGGCAGCTTTTTTTTTTCCTAAGGAAGAAATCTGGATTCCCGTCCCAGCTCTGCCTGCTGCTTCGGTAAGTTACCACGGGGCAAACTACTGAAGAGCCGGAACCTCTGTTTCCTCACCTGCTAAGTGATACTACGCTGTTCACAACCCGACGCGTGGAGACAGCCCACGCTACCACTTGTGTCCACCCTATTGCTGATCTGCTCAGCTTTCCTGGAACCCGCTGGCCTCCTGTCCAAGAGAACCAGAGGTGTCTTCCCCAGGTTCATCTGGGACAAACAGCTAAACCCACAACTCTCATTTCCCCCTGTTTGCGCAGAAGCTACGCATCATTAACTTAGATTTGTCACCCTCACGGCTTCCCGGGCCCGCCTCCTGCAGTTACTTACATTGGAAACCAGCCCCGGCTTTAATGTGCCTCGGATGAGTTATGTGACCGGCCGCGAGGATGATGACAGAAGCCTGAGTTTCCTCATTAGAGCCGAGTGCACAAGGCAATCCACACAGGCCCGCGGCCTGGCCCGGCACGCTGAGGACAGCCTCTCGTCGGGCTGGCGTTTGGCTTGGCAGCAGGCGCCATGCACAGCAAGCCGGAACCAGGCCCTGGCCGTGGGCTGACAGCTCTGATTTAAACTATTAGGAAGGCTGGGGATTAAATATTTGTCCAGGTCACTGTAAACTGGGTGGAATTACAAACAGTTCAGAGCGGTAAGTGATGCAGGAAGCCGTCTCCGGATACGGATTTAGGATTTTCCACCACTCCTCGGGTGGGTGGCGGGGTGGGGGAGACAGCTGCCTAGGGGTTCCGCTGCCCCGCCTCGCCAGTGCCTCCGGGAAGACAAGGGCCTGTTTCCTTGAGGAAGGATGGGCTCTGCCCAGCGAGCACTCGCCTTGGTTCTGGGAGGGTGTGGGGAGAGCTCTGCCCTGAGGCCAGAGAAAGGGACCCGAGACCCCCTGTGGCTCCAGGCAGGTTCTACGTGGATAGTCTGAGGCTCTGACCCTTGGTGTGGGCACCCGCCTTGCATTACTTCCGTTCAAGAGCATGGAGACGCTTCTGTGACTGGAACACAAGTGCAGTAAAGAGTTACCAAGGTGAAGACCTGACTCACTGGCAAAGACCCTGATGCTGGGAAAGACTGAAGGAGGGGAAGGGGACGACAGAGGATGAGACAGCTGGATGGCATCATCGGCTTGACGGACATGGGTTTGAGCAAGCTCCGGGAGTTGGTGATGGACAGGGAGGCCTGGTGTGCTGCAGTCCATGGGGTTGCAAAGAGTCAGACACAACTGAGCGACTGAACGGAACTGAAGGTGAAGAGCGAGGGGACAAATGTATACCTATGGCCACTTCATGCTGATGTACGGAAGGAACCTGGAGAAGGAACTGGCAGCCCATCCCAGTGTTCCTGCCTGGATGGCAGCCCGCTCCAGTGTTCCTGCCTGGAGAATCCCAGGGACAGAGGCGCCTGGCAGGCTGCAGTCCACGGGGTCCCAGAGAGTCGGATACGACTTGAGCAACGAACACACACACACACACACACACACGGAAAAAACCCCACAATGTTATCAGGTAATTACCCTCTAATTAAAAAATACTTATTAAAAAAAAAGTTACTAAGGGACTTTCCTGGTGGTACAGTGCATAAGAATCCACCTGCCAGTGCAGGGTACACAGGTTCGATCCCTGGTCCGGGAAGATCCCATATGCCTCTGAGCAACTAAGCCCGTGGCCACAACCACTGAAGCCTAGAACGCACGCTCCACAGCGAGAGGGGCCACCGCAACGAGACGCCCGTGTGCCACAAAGGACAGTCAGCCAAGCTCGCTGCAGCTAGAAAAAGCTCGTGCACAGCAACGAAGAACCAGGGCAACCAAGAAAAATAATAAGGTTACTACGTTTATAATTTCTGCCACGTTAAAAAAAAGTCAATGGCTATTAAAGATATAATAATCTTACTGGAAATAAACACCATCTTGATATTAAAAGGGATCCTCGTGGATCTCCAGCCCTGTTCTCAGGCCTGCAGCAGCCGGGGCGAAGGCCCTCCTGAGGGGTGGGCCTGTCACGAGTCCTAAATGTGGCCTCTTCAGTGAGGGTCTTAAACCTGCTCAGAAGCTTCCACCAGCACACGGAGTAGCAACTGCAGGCTGCTGGGGGCGGGCGGGGGGGCGGGCGCCTCCCGGTCCAAGCTCCCCGACCACCTAAGGCAGGCTTAGGAGGGACATCTTGGAGACGAGCCGCTCATGATACCCTCAGCCAAAGACAGGCGAGAGAAAGGTACACAGCAGCTGTGACACCGCCTCGTAAGGACACGCACGCAGTCATTCGGGTGCCCCAAGGCCATCTCTCATGTACGTGTGGTCTGCACCCATGGTTCCTGGCTCACAGATCCCCAAACCCTTGGCATTTCCTGACAGCAAATCAAACGCTTCAGGGCCATAAAAGGGAAACAAGCGCCCCGTAACAAGCTCTGTCCACCACGACTGGGTTTATGTTAACGAAGTGAGTTTTGGAAAGGGCTTCAGGATGGGGCCTGGTTTCCAGGGGCACCAATCACAAGCTGGGGGGTGGAACTTTTAGTCCCACTCCTGGTTTCCAGGCAGTCGGGGGAGAAGGGCTGGAGGTCGAATCAATCACCCACGAGTTAATCAATCATCCTTTCTCAGGAAGTCTCCGGGCGTGTGTTAGTAGCTCAGTCGTGTCTGACTGTGATCCCAAGGACTGTAGCCCTCAGGCTCCTCTGTCCGTGGAAGCTTCCTGGCAAGAATACTGGAGTGGATTGTCATGCCCTTCTCCAGGATCTTCCCAACCCAGGGATCGAACCCAGGTCTCCTGCATCGTGGGCAGATTCTTTACTATCTGGGCCACCAGGGAAGTCCAAGGACGTCTCCGTGAAACCCCACAAAAGATGGGAATCAGAGAGCTTCCAGGCTGAGAAACCAAACGGCTTCCAGCTGCCACCATGCAGGGCCCCAAAACTCCACCAGGACAGCAGGCCTTTCTTGAGACCTCACTCTGCGGATCTCTTCATCTGGCCGTTGATGTGTAATGTTTAAACGTCCACTGCAATTAACCTGCAGGCTAATAAGTAAACAGCTTTCTCTGGGTTCGGTGAGCAGCTCTAGTAAATGAACGGAAGCCAAGGACGGGGTCGTGGGAACCTCTGATGTGTAGCCAGTGGGTCAGAAGCACAGGTCAGGGTGTGTCTCAGGAGGCGGGCGGGCAGGCGGCCGTCTGGGACTGAGCCCTGAGGACGCAGTCTGACTGTCTCCGGGGGAACGGCGCGTGGGGCACCCTGCTGGGGTCTGCAGAACTGCTGCTGGCGGCATGGGGCGCCGCCCCCCAGCCAAGATGGCACTGGGTGTGGAACCCAGGAGAGCAGCGTCTGCCAAATGTTAATGGGCACATAAATTACTTGGAGACTTTGATGAAACTGAGGTCTCAACTTGGTAGGTCAGGGCAGGCCCTCGCGCTCCGGACCTGTGACCGGCTCTGCGGTCCGTGGTGCCGACAGGCTGCACCAGGCCATGGGCAGCAAGGTACCACCGAGCTGCAGAGGATGAGGCTCTCAGCCAGCCCGCCTGCCCCGCCAGGCCTGCAGGACCACAGCGACAGGAAAGAGCAAAGGCTTCTTGCCGCATCAGAGGAGCCTGAGGTGCAGAGACCTGCCGAGTCCTGAGGATGAGGAGGGCGAGGCCAAGCCTGCAGCCACCGGGCCCTGCACGGCAGGGAGCTGCCTGGGAAATGGCAGGTGGCATTCAGTCACAGGTAGCTCAAACAGCATCTGTTTGGAAATGTGAAGTCTGCTTAGTCAGGGAATGAGAGCCGAACCAACTCAGCCTGAAGACCAGCGCCCTACAACCTCCTCTATGGAAGTCTTTGACAGCCACGCTGGAGCGCTCTGAGCCTGGCTGCGAAAGACTACGAAGACAGACTCACCTGAGTTAATGCGCGGGAACAAAGCCCGAAGGAACAAACCCAGGAATGATGGAAACCGAGAGATGATGGAAACCGAGACTCAACGTCTCTGTCACGGGCGGAAGGGACAGAGCACAAAATGTGGGCCCACAGGGAAAACCTCGTTTTAAGAAAGATCAACCACACAGACACCGAAAGGGAAGTCCTTGGACCATCGACAGTTCACGGGAAAAGGGATGGGGGCAGGGGTGCCAGCCCAGTCAACTGCATGCCTGCGAGGTGCCCGCCAAGCGGCAGGGGGCCCACCCTGGAGAGCAGGTTCTCTCCTGATGCCGCCTCCTACGGAGGCTGATGTGAAGGAGTGGGCTACCTTCCAGGGCCGCGAGCCCCGGGTGCCACCAAGGAAGGCGGCGCAGGGCGTCCCGTTGGGTTGGGAGATGACCTCTGAGCTCTTCCAGTGTGCAGACCCTGTGACTCAGGCAGGTTTTGGACTGCTTTAACCAGAGACGCTCGTTTTTTTTCTGTATGAGATGAACTGGTGCTCTGGGGTCTGGAGAGTGCCCTGCTTGGACGCATAGTGGACGACGCTGGTGACTGTTGTTCCCTGGGAACCCATGTCCCTGGGGCACTGCCAGGGGTGGGGGAGCCCGGAGTGGAGCAGAGAGCAGACGTGACCACCAGGCAGCTGCCGGGGAGGCTGGTAACCTGCCTGGAGACTGAAGCAGGCTCTCCTCCCTCTTCTGAAGCCCTGCGGCTTCCAGTTCAGCCACTTCTCTCCTTCGGGGACCCTGATGGCCACCCCCCGCGGCCGGCTGCTCAGACCCCCTGGTCGCCATCACCGCTCAGGCTGCCCACACGGCTCCCCCCGCACACTATGAAAGGCTGCCGGATTTCACTTCAGGAGACTGACATCCACTGTTGGTCTACCTCCACCCACAGGCAGTCACGCGACCCCGGCCCCCGGGAGTGATTCTGTTCTGGACAAGCAGTCCAAGCCGGCAGTGAGACGCTCTCCCCCAGGATGGCCAAAGGTCGCCAGGCGCCCCCACGCAGAGGTTCGGGGTCCCGCCCACATCATGTGTGTCTCAGACCCTGCGGGGCTGGATGACGACGGGACTCGATAATTCTGTGAGCTGACTTGTTTCCGTTTTTGCTCAAGCCGGTTCGAGTTTTACTTCTGCCACCTGAGAGTAGGACTCACAACTAAGAAACGCACCCACTCTGAAATGTTGCCAGCAGTATGTCCCAGACATCACAGAAGCATCTTACTGTAAATACCCTGACCCAGGGGAAAAAAGTCCCCTGTGACCGTCTCAGGGATCCCCCACAGGCCTGCGGGGGCCCAGCTGCCCACGCGTCCCTGCACACGGCCAGCGCTGGGCTGGCGTGGGCACTGCCCACTTGCTGTACCTGTCTGGTAAGGCTGCCTCCGAGGTTCATGGTGCCAGAGCCGGATTTGTTGGTTTGCAGCCACAGCATCACCGTGGAGGTCAGCTTGTAATGGGCGGTGCGACCACTGGACTTCTCCTGCGGGATGAGACGGAGATCAGAACCTCGCGTGTGACCCCGAGTGGAGCCCAAGGGGCCGCTGAATTCAGGCCTTAGCACATTCCCTTCCTAAGACCTGACCACGACGTAACCTTATAAAACCCCGAATGGTTTTAAAGGGGCTGCATCCGCAATCACGGGGACCCCAGTCCTCCGGGGGTCTCCCTCCTCAGTGACGACTGCACTCCTGACTTATCTCTGTCCACGCGGCCGTAGGCTCTTGCGGGACACAGCAGGGTTTCACACATCACAGCATCCCCCCATCAAGCAGCACCCAGGGCCAGCCACAGGGGAGCCTTACCTGCACTTCCACCACGTGGATGGAGTCCCAGCAGCCTTTGATCTTCTTTGATCCATCTCCAGCCTTCTTTATGAGGATCACTCCAGCAAAACCATGGTCCAGATCCCAGAGGTAGACAGATGAGACGCCACCTTCAAAATACCTGCAGGAAACAGGCCCGTTAAGCCTGTCAAACTACAGATCGCTGCCCTAGGTCCCGGGGTGGTCCTGTGGGTTCACAGGCTCTCCCTATGGGGGCTGCATGGGCGGCTGGAGCCTGTGTCCTACGCACCCGATGGGGCCAGGCCGGGGGTGGGGGCGGGCCGCAGATGAGGAATCCTGAGATAAACCTGAGTTTGGGCTGCCCCTGACTAGCTCTGTGGCCTCTGCCAAGCTGACTCCACTTCCAGGCTTCACATTACTTTCAGAGAAGGACCCACTAATGTGTGACCTGTAACAGACGCTCAAGGGAGCTCGTTACTATGAGTCACCATTACTGCCTGACATTCCTATCTTTTGAGATGGCTACTTCACAGGTGGCAAAAGGAGAAAACCAGAGCAACAGCGGTCCAGACTCCTCCCACTGAGAGCAGACAGGGCTCCGCTCCCCTCCAGGCTGCCCCAGGGCCTGCCCACCCCTGGGCGTCTCTGAGCAACCGGCTGCTCTGACACTGAGGCTGGAACCCAGCCTCCTCTGCAGGTCTGCGGCAATACTGAGAAGCTCCTAATGCAGCTCAAATGCAAGAGGCTAAGGAAAGGCCAGAGCAGCCAAGAACACCAGGAGGATCCCAAGTCCAAGGGCACAAGGCAGCGGCGTGCCTGCAGGTCTGAGGGACATGCAGCGCCTCCCAACTAAGACTCTGGAAAGAGCTCACCTCTGGTGGCTCACACATTCTTTAACCAGAAAGCCTGGGGCCTCTCTGACCCCAATTAACCCCGTGTGGACGGTGTGGCAGGCACACTCCGGGTCCCTCCAGCAGGGCCTGGGCCACGCACAGACTCTGGCATGAGCAGCAGGCAGGTGCTGACACACGCGGGTCCACATCCCTGCCCGCCAGTCACCAGCTGCACCACATGCCTACCCGCCCGATGACAACTCTTCCAGAACCAACGGCTGTGCAAGCTCGGCCTTGGTCTCCTTAGGACACAGGGACAGTATCTACTTCACGGGATTGTTGAGAGAGAAAAACAGCTCGAGAGGACTTCCCTGGTGGTCCGGTGGCTGAGAATCCACCTGCCAACACAGGGGACACAGGTTCGATCCCTGGTCCAGGAAGATTCCACGAGCCGTAGCGGAACTAAGCCTGAGCACCCCAACCACCGAGCCCACGAACCCCGGAGCCTGTGCACCAGAGAAGCCGCTGCAGTGAAAAGCACCGCAGCCAGAGCGACGCCTCCACGCGCTGCAACTAGAGAAGGCCGAGGGGCAGCAGCGAGACCTAGCAGGACCAAAATTAAACACTTAAAAATGCAGATATCAAACCAAAGATTATTTTAGTAACAAAAACAAATAAGAAAAATAAACATGTATGTGAATTGTACCTCGATGATGCTATTGCATAACAAAAAAATACAAATGGTAAATAGTACTCCTTAGAGAATGCGTGTGATGGGTGTGCAAAAATTCTTTGTATTCTTGCTTGGAGAATTTTGCTATAAATCTGAAATTCTTTCAGACTAAGACGTTTTTGCACAAAGGCCCAGTGTGTGATCCACGCCAGGGTGAAACCAGGAGACAAGCAGACGCAGGAGGCAGGCGCTCCCGTGCTGCTGAGCTGCAGGCCCTGGGGCGGCCTGGTCCTCCTGCCCGAGGGTCCACGCTCGGCCTGCTCCCCGGAGCCCACCCTGCCAGGCTCCCTCAGGCAGGCTGCCCCCACCGCTCATCCTGCGCTACACACGCACACGAACTGTCAGGTGAGCCTCACAGCTTCGTCTCCCGGCGAGTCAGCTGCAAGGAGAGAGCCACCTGTGCAGGCCCAGGTGACCTCCAGGAAACCCGCCGGCGCCAGGCACTCGGGGACCCCACTCAGGAAGGCTCTCTCCCTTGTTCTAAGTCTCTCTCCAAACCCCAAGCAGGCAAGGCTTCTGGCCTAGAGCCTGAGACACCCCCTACATCCATGGGGCCACCTGGATCCGGCCCGGCTCACAGCGGGCTGCACACACGCGGGGCCCTCCTGGGTCGCCCCTGAGCCCTCTCGCAGGCGAGCGCAAGGCATGGGATTCCAGGGCCCTGCCTGCTCGCTCTCCTGGGTTTCTGCGCCCCCCGTCCCCATCCACCAGGAAGCAGAGCAGCACCGCTGGGCAGGGCGGGCAGCCCTGGCAGTGACAGGTGGCTGGCTTCCAACGCATGGTTTTCCCTTCTCACCTGCTCGTCAGGAGAGCAGCCCCACATCAAAAAGGGAAAAACAACTTTCAAAACGCAGCTTTTCTCGCGCTGGCAGAAAGGGTGGGCCGCTGACTCCCCCTCGCCACTGGCCTCCCTGGGCCGGAGGCGGGGAGCCCAGCAGGCGTGCACGTCCTTCCGCCCCTCCTGGCACACGGCCTCCAGCCTCACTTGCCCCCCACACCAGAGTGCTGTTCGGGTCTCTGTGCTGGGGTTCGCGGCAGGGAAGGGCAGGCCAGGCCGCGCTGGGAGGGAGCCGGCCGAGGGCCTGGCAGGTTGACAGCCCTCGTCCACATCACCCAGCGACTGGGTCAGAGCACCAGACGGTCCAGAGGTCGAGCCCCGCCCTTAGACCCCTGTTTTCTTCCAGAGGAAACCACACAGCGGCGTTCAGTACGAAGGCGGAACTGGCTGGTCCCCACCCCCGGCTCCCACTGGGGGCAGCGTCTCCTTGGCGTCTGCACTGCCCCGCGGGCCAACCTGCCCAGGGACCTTGAGGTTCAAAACGTGGGGGACACAGGAGGGCCAAGGGCAAGCTCGAGTCTGGTCTTGTGGGGGTTACTATTCTTTTCCTCGAAATTAAAAAAAGAAAAAAATCGTTACAACATTGTTCAATAAAAGAGAAATTTAACATTTAGCCCCCAACACCATAAACCAACATTTCCCATAAACCTCACTTTTCCACACTCCCCTCCAGTCTGTGCCCAGATGCTTGCTTTTTATGTAACTGGAAGCAGAGCAAGGGGACTGGGCTGGGCTTGGCTTTTCCCCACTTGGCAGGAATCACGAGCACCTTCGTGGGGCCACGTGATCTCCAGAACTGGTTTTAACAGTGGGGACGGTACTCTGGTGGTTGGTGTCCGAATTTACAGTCCATCCGACTTTTAATAAAGAAATGACAGCAGCTGCGCCCAGGGGCCGCCGTTCCCCGGGCTGCTCGAGCTCAGACTCACGTTCCACTCCGCCTAAAGGGACCTTGCGTGGCTGCAAGTCTCGACCTGACGCCCTAAGACCACAGGAGCAGAGACAAGTGAGCGGGCAGGGCTGGCTCAGCACCGCCCAGAGCGCTGGCCGCCGGGGCAAGGTGCCCGCAGGGCACAGACAGCCTGCGTCCCGAGGTTTACGGCCCAGCTCTGCGCACGAAGCATTAATTAAAGAAGGGATCTCAACAGGTTCTTGGAAACTTATTCCTACCTACCTTACTTTGATCACAATGACATGAAATGAGGAGAAAAAAAGTAACTTTATGTGGTTCACGTTTACGAGCTTTTACATAAAAGCTTTTGTGGGTATTTTAAGAATGTGCTAAAACGTTGTCTGAAACCACAGAAAGCCATCTGAGGGGTCGCCCGCCAGAACTAACACACACACGTGGAAGCACTTTGACTGGCCTTTGTGTATTTAATGAGTCAACAGTATTAATGCTGTTTAAATGCTAGCATGCTATTTCAATAAGGCGGCTCCACCATCCGGTGATGTGCATGGGGTTCGCCCGGCGGCCTGTGCTCTGACCCGGCTCCACCGGAGACCCTATCGCCCGGGAGGGCGGACAGGCCCTGGATCACGGCCACTGAGCTGGGCTCAACAGAAACGGTCCAGAGGTCTCCGGTCAAGTGGGCCACCTGGGGAGCATTGTTACAACGTGGATGCCCCAAAATGAACCCCCTGGGCTTCTTTCAGGCCTTCAGGGAGCGGGGGGTGAAACCCACACACGTGGGAAGGTTCAGTCAGTCAGTGGGGACACGGTGAAGAAGCCGCCATGGGAAGATGAGCCAGGAGACTGTGTGCCCTTCAGAGTCCCGGGAACATCAGGAGCAGGGGGATGGGACAGCCGCCCAGAGAGGCCCAGGAACGAGAGGAAAACGCGGCTTTGCAGTCCACTCGAGGGCGAGCTCCGTCAACCACGGGCTCCCGGTCTTGGTGGCTTTCAAGACCTCCCCAGCAGAGACGAATGTTTCTTAAGGCAAACGGAGCCATGCAGAGCTCAGACAGCAGAGACTACAGTCAGGGGGCACCTGGGCTAGCTCTGTAAGTCCCACCACCTAAAATCACCATGCAGACTACAACCAGGTTTCATAAACTTCACAACCTCAGGGCTTCTGGGCAGGAGAAGAAAAAAGGGGAAAATACAGTACTTCACTCTCAAAATGACCTACTTCACCAAAGAAAGGAATAAGAAACCACCACCTATTCTGGCCTGCATAGCTTTACGGGGTGTTTGAGGCTGAGCTGTGTGTGGAGATGGGGATGGAAACTCGGCTCAGGAATCTGGGCTGTGACCAGCCTTGGCTGACACGGGGCCGCGCGTGTCACAGGAAAGGAGGGACTGGGCAGGCTTTGAGGCTGGCCTCCCTCCTTCCTGACAAATCGCCTCCTGGGGGCTGGGCTGGATCGGCTCTGACGCAGAGGCCCCAGCAGGTAGTGATCACAGGCCACGACCCCCACACGAGAGCCACGCGGGCACAGGTCTGCAGGGACGAGCCCTCCTCGGGCCTTCAGCCAAGCCAGGGCTGGGTGGGAGGCGGGTATGGCCGTGGGGCCCTGCCGAGGTGGAGGACGGCTGGTTACCCCCAGACCCAGACAGGTCGGGGGAGGGGGTGGGTGCTGGGGCATGCACTTCTGCAGCGGGCATCCTTAAGCAAAGCCAGGGGGAAGCCGGGGAGGGTGCACGGGGCCGAGCGGTGCTCTGACGACACTCCAGGACTTGGTGGCTGTGTGAGGGCTGGCGTGAGGGCTGGCGTGAGGGCGGCTCCGAGAGCCGCAGTGCAGCCTCCTAACCCCTTCGCCACGTGGGCCTCCAGGGACGTCCGGTTCTGCCATGGCTTCCGGAGCGTGTGCCAGAGCCTGCCCACAGCCTCGGGACAGGTGTGCCCGGAAATGCCTCCAGCACACACGGGTGCAGCTGCCGCCAGGGCGGGCCGGCTCGGGCACGGCTGCTCTAATGCCGAGTGCGCTCAGCAGCGCACATCTGGACGGCGCCTGTGGCGCCTTACAGCCTCTTCACAAGGCTTCTGCTTTTGTCCTTGAAGAGGGTAACGGAGGCCTTGCTGGGAACAAAGGCCCCGGGGCCTGGCTGCACCCTGCGCCCCTGCAAGCACCTCTGGCCACTCTGGGCTGCCCGGGAAGATTCCGTGCTCCCCAGGGGGACGTGGACAGTCAAGGTCTTCTGGAGTTCTGGAGCCACCGCCCGAAGGCGGCCAGCTGTGTCACGGGGCTTGCGTACTACCGTAGACTTAAGGTCACGGACACTCAGAGAGAGAAGGATGCGCCCGAGTCACACGGCAGAGGAGGGGGAGCTGGCAGCCCCAGAGCCGCGTCCTGTTCCCCTGGCCTTGGCTCAGCCTGTGAGGCTGGACTTAGGTAAGCGCAGCCCCCCACACGCAGCTGCCTCAAGGTGGAAGAGCAAAGTCAGGGCAGGGAGAAAGGGGTCTCGAGGAGACGGGCAGCGCTGAGCGCCCCACAAAGGGCGCTCTAGAAAGGGGGGCCCGCCACTTGCAGGGGCTTATGGCTGAGCCTCTGTGAGACCACCGCCCAGGACACCTACACGCAGCTGCTTCCCAGGGAGCTCGGCAGGACCAGGGAGCCCCGCGGCCAGGGGGAGCGGATCCTCGCTTCCCCCCAACATGTGGAGCCACAGAGCCTGATGCCTGACCCCGGAGGAGCCGGTCCCTGATGCAGATTGGGGATCTGTCTGTAACTGGAGTTGTTCTCAGCAAGCTCCTGTTTTCCATTTAACTTTCTTCCAGCAGATGACAATCAGTGAGTGCCAAGGCACACAGGCCCTGGGCACGGCCTCAGGACCAAGCGGAGGGGACCAGGTGGCCGGGCCGTCACTGGGCTCTGGGCTGGGCTGTCTGGACCCCCGCCTGCAGGGGCTCTGGGCACCTCTGCTGACCTTGGAAACTTACACCATGAGGGCGGAAAGCGACTCAACCCCACCGGGGCAGACAGGCTTCTCCCCGCTTACCTCCCACACCATCAGAGCACTGCAGCTGGGGTGACCCTGGCCTTCTCCCTTAGCTGCTTCCTGCACCCTCACCCCAGCCCAAGTCCGCAGGCACGGCGGGTTCTCAGAGGCTGTCTGATGGACGTGTGGCTGAAGATACAAAGGATGTACGTGGAAACTCAAACTCTAATTATGCTGCCAACGTGCTCGGAACCAGATAAGACTTCCTTGCCTCTACCTCTGTGTCCCAGGAGCACAGGATTCGCAGCAAGGGGAGCCGTAGCAGGGCCCCCATGCACAGAGAGGCCCTCCACCTCTGGGCAAGGACCCCCCCACCAGACGAATCCAAGGGGGCAGACGGCGAGGGTGAGGGCCAAAGCAGGCCAGAAACGTCCTGATGCCATCACCTCAGCCCACGCTGCTCACTGCTTCCACTGGTCTCCCACCTGGGTTCCAATTCTGGAGACCTAGGGAGCTTGGACTGGCAGTCACTGGTGGGAAACACAGGGTAACCTCAGGCCACAGGTGTCGCTCAGCTGGACCAGGAGGAGAGTGGGCAGGACCAAGCCAGACCTGGAGGAGCCCAGGTCAGGGTCTTCCTCCCCAGCCTGAAAAGCCTCTGGGGGACTGCGGAGGTCGTAGTGAACGCTGGCGCATATACTCCAGGACCCCTGGCCCCTTCCCCAGGCGCGGAGGATGACACCCTGGCCCACGCTGGACAAGGGCCTCCGCAGCTCTCTCCACCCTCCTGTCCTGGCGGCCTGCGCTCTCCTGCCTTACCAGCAAGCCCCTTGGCTCAGAGAAGCCCACCGCCCTCCCCCGGCCTGGTTACACAGCCTGGCTTGGCTGCGACCACTTGAGGTTCCACAATTCGCTAGGGGGACTCAGTGGACTCAGAGAGTCGTGCTCGCAGCCCTGAGTCACTCCAAGGAAAGGAGACAGCAGAGGCCGTGGGGAGAACCGGGAGCAGGCTCCCAAGAACGCCTCCGGCACCTGGTATCAAGTCACACAGGGGCCCTCATTTCCCAGCGACGGGCCGCGGAGCCCCACCCCGAGTCTCAACGCCCAGGGCTCTTCCTGGTGAGCCTCTGCCTCGTACAAGGGCTCTGGAAGGAAGCTGCAGCTCAGCGTGGACGGCGGTGTCTACGGGACATGGGACAGTCTCTGCACCGTGACCGTTCCTATCAGGGAGTGGCAGGAAGCCTCCTAAGTCCAAGTCCCGGAGGCCAGCCCAGAGCCACCCTGCGGGGAGCTCGGCCTCCAGCCTGTGATGCCGGGGACATCCCCCACGCCAGGGACGCTGCCCGGGACCCCCACGGCCCCTCCCTGGCCCCGCGGTCGGCGCGGTCGGCACCCTCCCAGCCGCAGCGCCCACGCTGTGGTCCTTCTCAGTGCTTACCAAACCAAGCAAGTCCTCTGTGCCTTGGCTCACTTCGTCCCCCGTGGCACCGGATCCACTGAGAGCACCGCAGGGTCTCGGGAAACGCTGGAGGCTTGGTTACGAGTACCGCCTCCCGTCACCGCACACAGCGATCATGCAGGCCCACTGCCCAAACAGAGCGGCCTCGCTGGGGGCCGGGCCCCACCGCAGCCTGTGCCCTCCTGAACGCGGCCCACTGTCCACCACGCCTGCACCCAAACCACCCCACGGCCACAATCGCACACACACCCCACCTAGGACCTCCACACACAGGACTGCCGCCCAACAAGGATGATCCTGTCATCCTCGAAAGGCAAGTGGACAAAGGGGTTCCTTGGGAAGGGAACAGCACCTCCCCACCAAGACGGGCACAGCTCCTTGAGAGACAAGGAAACAGAGGCTCAGCAAGGGGACCGCTGGCCCACCGTCAGCGAGCAAGGACACAACAGAGAACCGAGGCCCGGCCTGCTCCACAGCACAGCTCCTCTCCGCTCTGCAGCCTGACCTGGACACACCCACCCCCAGTTACCTGCTTCCTAGACTTCTGCTGGGCTTCCCAGGTGGCACTAAGTGGTAAAGAACCCGCCTGCCAATGCAGGAGACACAAGAGACGCAGGTGTGATCCCTGCACCAGGAGGATCCCCTGGAGGAGGGCATGGCCACCCACTCCAGTATTCTTGCCTGGGGAACCCCATGGACAGAGGAGCCTGGAGGGCTGCAGCCTGTGGGACCGCAGAGTCGGACACGGCGGAGGTGACTGAGCACTCGCACGCACACTTCTGGTCCTTCTATTTCAGCAGCAAGCCTCCCGCTGCCACCTAACGAGTCTCATCGGGACTGACACATCCAAGCTCTGCAGGCCCAAAGCTCACGTCCCAGGTGGCCCCTCAGGGCCCAGGGTGCGAGGTCTGAGCTTTGAAGACACAAGAAACCTGGGCAACAAACTGTTTCCTTACAAGCCCCTTACAGGATGTTTCCTTACAGGATGTCCTGCCCTCGCCGGCTGGTGTTGCTCAAGCACCGTCTGATGGCGGCAGGGGGGACGCAAGGAGTGGAGACAGCCCCAAGTGTGACGCGGGCCCCGGGGCAGAGAGTGGAGGCAGAGGGCCGCGGGGAGAGGGCCCGGCACCACGGCCGCTGTGGGAGACGCCTGCCACAGGGGCGCCAGCCTCGCTTCACTCTGTAAACTTCTTCCAGACAAGAGGAGCTGATCAGAAAACCTAATTAAAGCATCTGAAGATTATCTCGGACCCGAAGCAAGAAGAACACAGAGTGCCTCCCCACGCCACTCCTCCGCCCCCCGACTCCGGCCTTCATTAAGCTTTGATTTCAATCAATTGCACACCCACTAAAATTAACTTATAAGACCAATAAATTGCAACCGCATGTTCAAAGGTATTATCTGCTGTGAGCCAAGAGCTGAGGATCGCAGCTCGTGGGGTGAGCCGTCCGGCACAGATGGGATCAATCACCTCCAAGAGAAAGCAGTGCCAGCCCCTGGGTTAGAACATCTGGGCTCGGAAGAACCCGCGCTGACCGAGGGCCCAGTGTGGAAGCCAGAGCGGGGAAGGCTTCCCCTCTTCTCTGGGAACCTGGAAACGCAAAGCGGGGTGCACGGCGGCCTGCTGGTGGCTCACCCTACAAATGAGATGCTTCTCTGGCAGCTGTAAGCGCTGACCTCTGCTCGGTCTCCCCCAGGAAGACGGCTCAGTGGGGCCACGTGAGGAGGTCTGGGGACCGATGAGCTGCCCCAGGCCTGGGCCTGAGAAAGTGGAGACAGCTCTGCCAGGAAAGCAGCGACCTCGTGGGCCAGCTGCCTGAGAGGTGGCCCTTCCTGCCCCCTCTCCCTGCGCCCCAGGAGCTAACGGGGCTGGAAACCATCTCCAGGCACGGCAGAGAAGATTGGGAGTCCCTGGGATGTTGGCGACCAGCGGGGAGGGCCTGGGGAGGGGAGTGATGACATTCTGGACAACTAGCGAGCAGACCATGACCTCCCCCAGCGCCAGCACTCCAGCAAAACCCGCCTGTCATCTCCTGAGGGTTTTCAGCAAATGGACTGTTCCAATCTAGAATCAGAGCTGTGCAATCAACAGCTGCTTAACAGTTATTCTCTTGGGAAAGTTACCACCAGGATCCCTCTCTGTCACTGGTGATGGCAGAGGAGGAACGCAGTCATCGTGGAAGACGCGGGAGGGAAGGAGGAGGCAGGGAGCCGGGAGGAACGAGGAACGGTCTCCATGGGAACCAGGCAGGACCCCCGGCTCTGCTCTCTGGGCCCCCAGGTGCCTCGCGCCCATGTGGGAAAGCGGGCACACTCCCAACTGCTGGCACTTCTAAGCCACGCTGCAGAAATCCTGTGCACAGGCAGGAGAGGGGGCCGCCAGAGGTGCAAGCCAGAGTGCCTGCTAGTCCGTCCGTGTCAATTCGATGTACCGATGACTCATCCTAGTTCCCTGCAGAGTCAGAACCTCGATGGCCCAGAGACAGCACAGAAGCCAACGCCTTCCTCTGGGAAGACGGTGACGAAGCCTCCAGCCCCCACGGCAGAGACGCCTCTGAGGGCTGGCGAGCACCCCTTCTCGAGGCAGGCCAGCCTGGTGCGGCCCCGGGACGCCTGGCCGGGTCGCGGCTCAGCTCCAGCTCCATGATCTGCGCGTTCTCCTTCCCGCGTCTTGTTAGGAGAACGCCAAGGGGGAGAAGAAGGCAGGGGGGCCGGGGCCAGGAGTCAGGGCGCATTCTTCACCCCCGGCCCACGGTTCAGGCTGAAGACACGAGCCAGAGGGTGACCCCGGGGTGTGGAATGGCAGGAGAGGGAGCCTTTAGCCCGTTGTTGTTTTTCTTTGGCTGACTCCCCAGCCCTTCTGACGATGATCAACCTCCGTGAGCTGAGTTCAGTGCACCTTCCCGGTGTAGACGAGGGCCCTTCCTGCTGGGAGTCACAGAACAAGGAGCCCCTGGAGGCGCCTCACAGCACAAGGGGTTTGAAGCCCAAGGGCAGCGTCCAGTGCCTTGAAGTGGGGTGAGTGGTCGAGAGGCCAGAGCACAAGGCAAACTCAGTCCCAATTTTGCAGCCCATCAGGATCGCAGAATTCTGGGACGGCAGGAGCTACAGTCTGGGTGAGTCACAGTCCAGGGGGAGGGGCTTCCCGGGGGACCCCTCTGCCCCCCGGAGCCACGGGCACCCGGCTTCTCCTGGCGAGGGCCCTGCAATCCCGCTCTTCCCTCTGGGTCTGCCCAAGGCTCCGGGCGCCTGTCCGCGAGCCCAGGACGCGGCCATATCCTCAGCCCCTCAGGCGGCAGCTCAGCAACAGAGCCAGCAGACACGAGAGAGTGTCGGGGAGCCTTCCCTCAGCGTCACCCTCTGCCTGAGCCTGTTTGCTGACATGTAAGGAAGGCAGGTGTTGGAGAAGACGTTTGAAAGTCCCTTGGACTGCAAGGAGATCCAACCAGTCCATCCTAAAGGAGATCAGTCCTGAATATTCATTGGAAGGACTGATGCTGAAGCTCCAACACTTTGGCCACCTGATGTGAAGAACTGACTCCTTGGAAAAGACCCTGATGCTGGGAAAGACTGAAGGCGGGAGGAGAAGGGGACGACACAGGATGAGATGGTTGGATGGCATCACTGACTCGATGGAAATGAGTTTGAGTAAACTCCAGGAGGTGGTGATAGACAGGGTGGGGGCACTCTGACGGCAGGGGGTGGGCAAGATACTGGGCAGGAGGAGGGAGGGAAGAAAGGAAAAAGGAGACTTGGATTCATAATTATTAGACGAGAAACAGGTTGGCTCAGCAACTGGGGAGGTGGTCCTGGCACGGGCCTCAGGGGAGGGCGTCCCCAGCACACTGATGACTCTGGCCTCCCAACGACAGCTCCCATCACCATCCCTCCGGGGGCCACGGCTGCCGTGACAGGACGACCAGGGCACCCCCACATACGAGGGAATGAAGGGCCCCCTGCCCTCCTCTGCGGTGACGCCCGGAGGCCGCGTCCCCTCTCCTCCCGCCCAGAAGAGCACTGATTCCACTGGGGACAGAACAGCGTCCTCCCGGCCGGACGCCGCCTCTGCGGGTGCCCCAGAACCTCAAGGGGGCCCCAGACCCTCAGGGGGTGCCCCAGACCCTCAGGGGGCCACCCCAGACCCTCAGGGGGCCGCCCCAGACCCTCAGGGGGCGCCCCAGAACCTCAGGGGGCCGCCCCAGACGCTGCCTCTACCTGCAGCCCCAGATCCTCAGGGGGCCGCCCCAGACGCTGCCTCTACCTGCCACCCCAGATCCTCAGGGGGCTGCCCCAGACACCGCCTCTACCTGCCACCCCAGAACCTCAGGGGACTGCCCTGGACACTGCCTCTACCTGCCGCCCCAGAACCTCAGGGGGCCGCCCCAGACGCTGCCTCTACCTGCCGCCCCAGATCCTCAGGGGGCCGCCCCAGACGCTGCCTCTACCTGCCACCCCAGAACCTCAGGGGACTGCCCTGGACGCTGCCTCTACCTGCCGCCCCAGAACCTCAGGGGGCCGCCCCAGACGCCGCCTCTACAGCCGCCCCAGAACCTCAGGGAGCCGCCCTGGACGCCGCCTCTACGGGCCGCCGCAGAACCTCAGGGGGCCGCCCCAGACGCCGCCTGAACGGGCCACCCCAGAACCTCAGGGGCTGGCTTGTCCTGTGAGATCCCCCTGCGTGCAGGAAGCTGCCCTGTCACCCTGACCCACTCCCTGCAGGCCAGCTCACCTTCAGAGGGAAGCGCAGGCCCACAGAGACATAGGTCATCAAGGCGGAAAGCCCCTTCAAGGAGGGCTCTGCCCAGGCAGGGGAACCTTCTCAGGGGGCGGTGTGGAGAGCTGGACCCAGGGGCCGAGCCCAGCTCCTGCCGATCCCCAGCGGCTAACGGCCTGGAGGACCCCCCGAGCAGGGGTCTCATGACTCGTCAGACAGTCACTGCGGGACTGGGAGACCTGTGAAGGGGGTGGGGAGGTGCTCTACCAGAGGAGGCCCGTGGCGGCCTCGCGGAAGGCACACGCCGGAGAGACCATTACACGCGGGGACCAGCGAGCCAGCGGGAGGAGGAGCGGTCAGAGGGGACACGGCCGCTTCCCAGGCCTGCCCCCCTCCCCCCACCACGGCAGCACAAGGGATCTGTGCACCTGGATCACCGTATCTAGGAAATCGCCACTCAAGTGTTTACGCCTACAAGAAATCGGGACCGGCCTTGCTCTGGTCCTCAGAGAACCCAAAAGCCACCCTGCCTGGCTGCCCTTCCCGCCCGGGCACCAGAGCTGAGTCAGCACCCGGACAGGCGCGCCGACCCCACCACACAAAACCCAGGTCACTCTCTGTCCCCTCACCCTCCTGGCACCGACCCACTCTCACTCAACTGTCTGTCTGTCCACAGGGGACGGATGCCATGCGGGCGAGGACGTGGTCATCTGCTCAAGGCCGGCGCCCTGGGCCTTGGCGAGCATCTGGCTGTGTCAAACACGCCAATGGTGGTCAAGTAAACGAGTCAGGTTTTGGACTCTGGAGTTGGATAAGGATGGTTTTAAACTGGAATAGAACATGTGACATACGCCACTGGCTGGGTGAACCTGGGTAAGAGACTTCACCTCTCTGAACCTGTCATTTCATCTGTAAAAATGGGGATAACCCTCTTGCGTGGGTCGATGTGAAGACTCGGTAAGACCGAGGGAAGCAGTGAACAGCAGGCCCGCCCAGGCGCTGGCTGGTAACTGCCGCTCTCAGCGATGCTGTTTTACTATCGACATTATCATTAACCCACGAAAGTGACTCCACCTGAAATTCTCCTTCAGCAGCTGGACAGGCTTCTCACCACATGGCTGGGTAAAAACAGCTACAACTAAACCAGAGATGTCAGCAACGAGACCACCTCTTGGCATCACTGGAGAAGGAGCTGTGCCGCTACCGGGCAATGTTCCAGGTGTAAGGACTCTTCAATCACTGAAATTTACTCTAATGGTGAGACTCAATAATATGTGGAAACATCAGGAAAATATAGACTCAACTTCTAGCTCTTTGCCTCGAGGTCCTGTGGGCGGGGGGGCAGTCATTTAGCCTCTGGGAACCCCAGTCTCCTCATCATTAACATGGGAACACCAAGTGCCCCAGAGGTTCTTGAAGGGGTTAAAGACACTGCACGTAAACGCTGGCACCTGACAGGGTGAAGACAGAGCTGAGCTGCCCAGTGACGCGTCCGGGCGGCCCAGATGTTAAAGGCCGTCGCTTCCCGGCAGCCTCGGAGCTGTGCTTCTGCTCCTGTGTTGGAGGTGTTTCTGTTGACGTGCGTGTCAGACAGACAAATATAATTCTGTATTATGGTATTGTATCAAATCCGCTAAAAGCTGGACCACCACGCCAGCTGTCTGCAAGATGGAGCCTGAGCCCCTTCTCCACGGGCAACGCCGCCGCGTCCCGACAGCGTTCTAGCAGTTTCTCTCATTTCTCTCCTCCCGCCTACATCCTAGGTCAGGTCAGGGTGGGCACACTCTAGACTGAAGGCCAAATGCCACCTACCTCAAGGCTCAAGAGGTGGCTTTACGTTTTTAAGGGATGTGGGATGTGTGCTTAGCCGCTCAGTCGCTTAGTCACTCTGACTTTTGCGACCCCATGGACTGTAGCCCGCCAGGCCCCTCTGTCCATGGGATTCTCCAGGCAAGAATACTGGAGTGGGTTGCCATTGCCTTCTCCAGAGGCTCTTCCCAACCCAGGAATTGAACCCGGGTCTCCTGCATTGCAGGCAGATTCCTTAACGACTGAGCTACGAGGGAAGGATAATTATAAATTAAAAAGAAAGAATAAAGAAAAGTGACAGGACTGATGTGGCCGCAAAGCCTGAAGTGTTTTCTACTGGGCCCTTTACAGACACATTTATATATATGCCAAGTCCTCTCCTGAGTCACTGGGTCTGTACTTGGTATCACTGTGTATATTACAGGTTTGCTATTTTTCAACATGGAGCTTAAATAAAAATGAGGTTCTATTAAGAAAAAAAATGCTTTGGAGATAACCTTCTCTGGAGCCTTTCCGTGCGAGGTGGATGAAGTGAGTGGCCGCCCTTTCTGGGGGTAGGGCCGGAGGCAGACATCTAAGCAGACGCAGCAAAAACATTTTCCCAAGTGCATGGCGTTGCAGAAGAGTCAGACACAATTTAGTAACTAAACCACAACAAAAGCGCAGGCTGAGGCCCCCAGAGCCTCAGGAGGCAGCAACAGTGGCTTGGAGGGCGCTGTATATACGGAGGAACCCCGACTCCCACTCCTGCCTCCCTCCCAATGCCCCCGGCCTTGGAGACTGGGAGCAGGGCCCCGGGCCCCAGGCGAGAACCGTCAGGGCAGGCGGTGCTGTGAAACTCAGAGGGGCTTCTGCAGACAGACGGACCCGGGTTTGACTGCTCGCTCTGCCTCTGGCCTCCGACACAATCGATCGCTCTGAGCTGACTTCTTCATCGGCAAACATGGGGACTACAATCGCACCCACCCTGGGGAAGATCTGAGATGGTGGGTACAGGGCACCGGGCCTGGAGTCCTGCAGGCAGGAGGTGCTGCCCTCAGGACGCAGGGTGGCGTCCGGACACACCAGCCGCCTCGCGACGGAGCTGAGGACCGCACTCCCGCCCGGCATCCTGGGGGCTCAGGGCTGTCCCTGGCCAGGCCAGCCCGGGGGCCGGTCGCGTCTGCGCCCCGGTCTCCAAATCAGGGGCCCCTTAACTCACAGGTCTCGGTACTGGTCAAAGGCGTTGTTGGCTTCCACCTCCAGCTTCCTCAGCCGAGCAGAGGGCATGGCCCCGTCTTCCAGGGGAGGGTCATACTTGTTACTCCACGGTGACCTGCCAGGCAGAGGGGGAAGGTCACACGACTCGTTCCAGGGAGACGGGACCACCAAGCCCGTCAGCCCCAGCTTCTGAGATTTCAGAGGGGCAGCCGAGACCCACAAGCCTGGCCACAGATGTGGCCATCTTCCTAGAGGTTCGCAGAGCCGGGGCTCAGACTGTCAGACCTGGGTGTGACTGCCAGAGCCCAGCTCTCGCTAGCTGTGTGTTTCCAACACGCGTCTTGCCTTCTCTGAGCCTCCTTTTCCCCACGTGTAAAACGGAGGCTACTCTTTACCCACAGGGCTGCTTTGAGGAGCAGAGGAGGAAAGTCCATCAAGTGACCAGAGACTAACGTAGAAAAGTGCGCAACAAACCTCACTTCTTTCTCATCTTTTAAAGACCTTCCTTTGCTCTCACAGCTGTGCTGATGAAGAGAGACCCCTCTGTCCTTCCTGACTTGACAGCCATTCTGGAGAAAATGTGACTCTCCTCACAGATTGTCTCAGACAATTAAGGATTAAAATGAGAGGGGTCAGGTTGGGCCAAGAGGCCGCAGATCACCAGTAAGGACACCCGCGGGACGGGGCCCTCCCCACAGAAGTGGACGGCCCTCCAGCCTCCACGGGCTGTGTGCGCACAGGAGACTGAGGAGCAATGAGAGCCAGCCTCGCTTTCTCCAGCCCAAAGACTGGCTGTGTTTTTAAAGATGTATTTTGCCACATCAGGAAAGCATTTAATCACAGAGAGTGCTGGAAAGGCATGTGTAAGGGAACTCACTCGTTAATTCCCGCAGGTGGACCTCATGGGGCTGGGGGTGCAGAGAGGCAGAGAACTACAAAGGTGAGAGGGGAAAAGAGAGGAGAGCAGGACAGCGTGGAATTCGGACCAAGTCCTTCGTGGCCTGGGCCATGAAGACGGAGAGGTGGCCGTGGTCAGAAACCCCACTGCCTTTCCCGTTTCCCCGCCTGATGACACGGCTGCACGTCACGAAGGACTCAGAACCGACAGATTTAGGATTGACGGTACAGGACAAAAGGCATCCCTGTCTCCTTAACGAATCCTGCGTACAAACGTCTTTCTTCTTGGTGACTGATGCCCGGCACCTACTTCAGCAGATCGTGTCACGTCAGCTGGGCAAGCTCCACGCCGCGCTCGCGCAGAGGTCCCCCCTTTCGAGGCTGCGGGTCCTCACATGTGAGTGAGGGCGGAGTCGCTGTGCCTGGGGTCCCCAAGGGTCTCCCTGCAGCAGCTGCCCTCAAAGCAGAAGGCGCTTGAGCACCCTTCCTTCCACGCCAGCCCCTACCTCCCTCACCCGCGTCGGGAGACCTTGCAACAAGGGCATGAGACGCCCCCGCCGCCCCGTGACCAGCAGGCAGCCCACTGGGCTGGGCCCACACCAAAGGCGAGGCTGCCAGACCGCCAGGGCCCCGCCTGGCTTGGAGAGCAGCGCGAGCCCCACCCTGGGCTGCTCCTGCTCTCCCTCCCGGGCAGGGCCGTTCTCGCCCCTCAGAGCAGCGCTGCCCCGCACAACTTCCCCCGGCAACGGCAGTGCCCTGTGCCTGTGTGTCCAGAACAGTAGCCGGGAGCTTTGGGGGGCTCCTGAGGACTGGCGTGGCTGCGGAACTGAATCCTAAACTTCACTCAACTGGAAACTAGTTTACTCGGCCAACTTCAGAAGCTAAGCTCCCGGAGGGTAGGAGTCATGTCTGCTCCACACCTGGAAGGGGGCCTGGCGCAAAGCAGGAGGGCGTGGGCCGCCGCACGTCCGTCTCCACCACAGCCCGGATGCCCGACCTTGCCCCGGACAGTAAGGGTGCTCTGGGCCGGAGCCCGCGGCATGCTCTGCCCTCGTTGGGGCTGAAGCCTTCGAGCACGGGGTGGGGAGGAAAGGACCTCCGGGCAATCCGGCGGGTGCTCCTCCAAGATAAAGCAACTCTCTGCTCTTTCTGCTGGGGGACAGGTAAGAATTAAAAAAAAAGAATTACCGACGAAGACCTCTTGCCAGACCCAACAATGGAGAGTGATGTCACCACCACTATTGATTTGTTTTGTAAACCAGGAAGCTTGGTACCTCCGCTTGCCAAAGGGGGAGGAAAGGAATCAGTCTGAGAATCTCCACTCCTCACCTGCCCTGCCTGGCACCCTCAGAGGCCTGCCCTTCACGGCCGCGCTTACGCGGCCACTGCTGTCCGGCGGGGGGGGACTGGAAGACCCGCCCCAACCGGCTTTTGTTTAACGGCAACCTGATTGAGACATAGGAGCCCATCTCCCTTGCTGACTGGGAGTCTGGAATTTTCAAGAAGCCTGTAACTCACATCTCCCCTGGCTCACAGACAGCATTTCCAGCCGTTAGTCCTGGAGCCGGGGTAATTGTAGCTGGGGGAAAAAATCATAACATTACCCAGAATATTCTGAGTGGAAGGGGCACTCAGAACACATTAAAGAGCTTAAATGGAGGCCATTTGAAAAAAGACAGATGGACAGGACCGCTTAGATTTCAAAAGTCAGGCCTTTCATTTCCCTCAGAGAATGCTTTTTGTTTCAGCTAACAGGTTTCAAACAGTGCTGCTGGCAAACCGTCATACCATAAGGATCTTATTTAAGCAAACGATCAAACACAGTTAGGACAGAAATGTGTGGAGAAAATCAGAAGACCTTGAAGCTGTATACCCAGAAGAGAAAAAAGGAAGCCCTGTGCCCTGACGTCCCAGGCTCCTCTTCGGCCGAAGACCCCCAGCTCCCCCCCATCCCCCCGTGAGCCCCCAGGAATGTGGGAGGGAGCCGGCGGGGTGACCCGGAGGGGCTGCGGGTTCCACAGCCCCAGGAGGCCCGGCAAACTGGCCTTGAGTGGAAACGACCCCAGCCTTCCACCGGCCGCTGGGGAACAGCTGTCTCATACAGCAAGCCCGAATTTTCAGGAGGAGACAAGAAACGTAACGATGGTGTTGATGTAGCAAGCCTCAGCCCCGGGGCCCCTCTTCCAGGACGCCTCCCCTGAACCCCGTGTCTGGTGACGCAGTCCGCAGCGTCCTTTCGTCACGGGCTGCCTGGCCTGTCAGCCCACTGAGGACAGGACGCGGCCCTCTGCCCACAACCCGGGCAGTGGCCAGCCCCCCTCAGGCTGAGCCGGACGCCCGCCTCTGTACATCCACCTCCACCCAGAGCTCCCCGGACTCAAGAATATACACAGGCTGTCTGACTCTCCGCTTCCAAAGTGCCCCCGAACCAGCCCCTCCCGGAGCCCTCCTCGCCTCCACGTGGACTCAGGGACCCCACCACCTTCCCAGCTGCTGCTTCCCAACCCCCTCCTTCGGCAAACCCCACTGGCTCTGCTTCTAAGACTGACCTCAAACCTGACCACATCTCCCTGCCTCCACTCTAGGCTCCAGTTTGGATGAGGATGAAGTACTTCTTTACCCAGCTTCCATCTGAAGCTAGGAAAGGCACACCATTCTAGGATAGCTGTCCAGTCTCTTCTAAGTAGCATTAGTGATTTGTAACTTACCCCCCAAGTTCTGGAGAACGGCTCCCCATCCCCAAATTCTTGCCTGGAGAATCCCCACAGCCAGAGGAGCCGGGCGGCTCCAGCCCGTGGGGTCGGACACGACGGAGCGCCTCTCACTCCACTTCACTTTCTGTGCTGCTCAGCACTTCAGGGGCACTACTCCCCTGAACCCCAAGTGCCCTGCACTGCGCCTGTGTCACCCTCACCCCGGCCTTCAAGGCCTCTGGCTTCCCCTCCACCCCCAAGCTCCCCTCCCTGCCGGGCTGCCCCGACACGCGTCCCCCCCAGGGCCTTCTCGCAGGACGCTCTGCCCCCAGACCTGCGCGGGAGGGAACCTTCTTGTCCTGAAGGCTCACGTCAGCCTTGACCACCCCGCCACAGCCGGGCCTGCCGCCCCCTCCTGCCTCTGCCCACTCTTCAACAGTCGCCACGGTTTCCATATCTGCTTACTCTTGGGATTCCTCAGCAGGACACACGAGCTCCGCAGGAGAGCGCCTCAGTGCCCGAGAGACGAGCGCCTGCTCACACAGACGGGCTGCCAAGCGTCCTGTGAGGAGGGCGAACCCTCTCACCCTCACTGGACATGGAGGGGAACTCGGGACCAGAGATGGCAGTGTCAGAACTCCCAGCCGCTCCGGCGGTTGGTGCTGCCCTGGAGCCTGTGTCGGCTCCCTCCTGCGGTTTTCTCCTGCTTCTACTTCTCAGGGCCCACCTGTGCCCACAAAGGGTGCAAGGCCAAGGCACCGAGACTTAGCTCAGGTTCTGCGCCTCCTCATGACCCTAGAGCAGACGGCATTCCTCCACCATTCTCCAGACACTGACTACAGCCATCCATCCCAGCAATACTGGACGGTTAAAGAATCCCCCATCTACCCCCCCTCCCCCGCCATCTGGTAAAGAGTCCGCCTGCAACGCTGAAGATCCCGGTTTGATTCCTTCTCAGGGAGATCCCCTGGAGAAGGGACAGGCCACTCACTCCAGAATTCTTGGGCTTCCCTTGTGGCTCAGATGGTAAAGAATCTGCCTGCAATGTGAGAGACCTGGGTTCGATTCCTGGTTTGGGAAGATCCTCTGGAGAATGGAAAGGCTACTCACCCCAGTATTCTGGCCTGGAGAATTCCATGGACTCTATATAGTCCATGGGGTCACAAAGAGTCAGACATGACCGAGCAACTTTCACTTTCATCTTTTTTTTTTTAATATTTGAGAACTTCTATGCACCTTTAGAAACCTCAGACCACCTCCTTCAAGAAGTCTTCCTGGAGTCAACCTCAGCCTTCTCTATGTGGGCCTCAAATAAGCCTGGGCCTGGCTGCAGGAATCAAGTCACAAAGTGACCAGCTCCCGGTGCGTCCCTTGCTCTAGCCTAGTGATCACTGGGGACAGAGACGAACACTGACTTTGTGATGCACAGCTCTGGGAGGGTGACGGTGAAACAAAGCTGAAACAAAGCGAGAGCACAGGCTTCATTCACATGCCCTGAAGCACACAGGCCCTCCCTGTACTTGGGAGCCCTGTCACGAGCACACCCTGGACCTTCTCCATTGCAGGACTCCATGTGATGTTTAACGAAGTAGCTAGTTGTTCTTCAACAACATTAGACTATGAGCCCCACCAGGGCAGAGGCCTCTTGCTCACTGCTGCATCTCCAATGCGTTCTAGAGGCAGGGTGGACGGAAGGAAGGAGAGAACAGAAGGACAAGGGGAAAGAAGGCTGACGGGCCGTAGCTGTCAAAGCCGGCGGCAGCAGCAGTAAGCGGCCAGGGAGGGCCTGGCACGCCTGCTGCATCCCCGGGGCACGAGCTCACCTATAGGAGTCCCCATCTCTGTTGTAGTCACACAAGAGGTAATCCTTTCCCACCACCTTGTCTCTGGCGATTTTCAGTGGCTGGTCAACAGAAGACAGGAGATCTTCACATAGGCTGGGGACCTGGCGGGAAGAGAGGAAAAGGCAGAACAGGGGTTAAGATTGCACGGCACGCCGCGGCTGGCTGGCGGCATCTGCAGCCAGCCCGTGGTCAGCATATTTCACATCTGGCCCTTGGTACCCTGCCAGAGTCAGGGGCCCGTTCCTTTCTTTTCCACATGCGTCTGACACCAACTGTGTCCTGCTGTAAAGAAACCTGTTCTTGGGTTACAGCGGGGCGTGAGTTCCCACACGGCCTGCCCCCCAAGCTGTGTGCAGCTTTAATGGCGGGGCCGCCAGGGTGGTCTCACACATGTAAGTACGTGTGTGCCTGGGATGGTCTCCGGGGGGCAAAGCACACGCTGGAGTCCTGGGAAGGAGGAAACACTTCACACACACAGGAACCCAGAGAGCTCGGGAGAAGAGGCGCCTGTCCGCGCTGGGCGCTCCACAGGCTCCCATGCGGGTGGAGTTTTCAACTCTTTCCAGGACCCCGGCCAAGTGTTACCAGGTCGGTGTGCAGCATCAGCCCTACCTGCGACAAAGGTAGCGTCCCGCCAGCTGCCCACCGCACCGAGCTCCAGCTCCTGTGCTCAGGCTGACCCTCCTGGGACCCCTCACGAGGAGGGCGGCCCGCAGAAATGAATCCCAGGGCAAACGCTCTAAACTGGGTGCAGAGTTCTGTAGGAATCAGGCCTCTGGCCTCTTCCTCCCAACTCAAACACCAACTTCCACCAAAGCATCCCAGGCAGGGAGGGCTGCGTTCTCAGGAACGATTCCTCCGGGCTCGGGTCGCTGCCACACGGTATCTTCAACATGCTGACTTACTCGCTTCCCGGGCCCGGGTTTATGGAGGCCCCACCAGACCGTTTACCAGACACACGGGCTGCCGACTGCACCAACGGCCCTTCCAAGTGGGAAAGTCAGATCCTGTGGCAAAGACACCCAGCAGAGGGGCTGACAGCCACGGCGGTTCCTGGGTGCCCCCGACCCCCCCCGCCACAACCAGCACACACGGACGGGGGACACCGCCAGCTCGGCGACCACCAGCCTCCACAGGCTTCTCGAGGCACCTCGGCTGGCTGTGGGGTGCTTCCGAACTCACCCCGGAAGGCACTGTCTGGCACACCCGGGAGACGGCGACCGTGCCCCGTGACTCACAGCTGTTGTGTGTGAGCAGAACGCTGGGCAGCACCCTAGAGACACACATGCGCATACACCACTAACCCCTTACACGGCGCGCGTATTTCAGAATTCCTTCTGGATGCAAAACCCAGCTGTGTACTGGATTCCCTCCCCAAAGGGACGTCGAGTAAAAACGGGGCCGTTTTCAGTGCGTTTTGGTGCTGAGAACACCGAGCGTCGGTCACGGACCGCCCTGCCGGGCCCTTTACGGATGCTGTGCTGCCTGCTGGAAGCTCACACCACCTCGTGAGGTAGCGACGTCTTATTCCCATGCCACAGAAGTTAGTTCGCCCAAGGCCCACACAAGGAGAAGGCAGTAGAGAGGGAAGTCTCCCCCTCTGACTGGAAACCTGGTTTAACAGAGAATGACAAAGAAGGAGGAAGTCAACATTCAAAAAACTAAGATCATGGTGTCCAGTCCCATCACTTTATGGCAAACAGCAGGGGAAAAAAATGGAAGCAGGGTCAGATTTTATTTTCTTGGGCCCTAAAATCGCTGAAGACAGTGACTGCAATGATGAAAGACACTTGTGCCTTAGGAGGAAACTATGACAAACCTAAGTAAGTGTATTAAAAACAGAGACGTCACTTTGTCAACCAAAGTCAATACAGTCAAAGCTGTGGTTTTTCCAATAGCCAGGTACAGGTGTGAAAGTAAGTCGCTCAGTCGTGTCCAACTCTTTGCGACCCCAAGGACTACGTAGTTCGTGAATTCTCCAGGCCAGAATACTGGAGTGGGTAGCCGTTCCCTTCTCCATTCCCTTCTCCAGGGGATCTTTCCAACCCAGCCACAGGCTTCCGCCCAGGGCAGCTGGGGTTTGAAACGGCCTTGCTTTCCTGTTGCTGGCCACGTGAAATGGCTCCGGGCACCCATGTGCCCGCCTAGCATGTGACAGCCTCTTCCTGGTGTCACTGTCCCACGGGGCCGGAACCCTGACGCTACTGGCCTGATTTACCCTGGATTAAAGACCAAGCGAACAGGCTCTGAGGTCACACTTCCTCATTCTATTCCTCACTGGCCTCTTGGCCTGGGGCAACTTACTGGACTTCCTCACCTCCTGCTGAGTGGGGAAAAGAAGTACCCACTGAGCTGGGGGTGACCCAGCACAGCACCCAGCGGAGGGCAAGTGTGCTTGTCGGGAAGCGATGCGCTGACCACCCCGCCACGGCCCCCAGCACCACCGGGCGCCTGCTGTTCGCAGCCAGCAGTTCCAGCCTGGGCAGCAGTAGCTCCAGCCTAGGTCACTCCTGAACGTACCGTACCGCCCCAGGTGCTGGGGGGAAATGCGCCGCCGAGAGCCAGCTCTGCCCAGAGCCACAGTCCCCCTCCCCCGGGCCCTGCCTGGGCAGCCAAGGCTCCAACACAGGAAGCTCCCAAGATAATGGGATTTGGTATAAAACAGGCTTGACTTCACTCGTATCCAAGAGGCTAATCCATGGAACAAAGATATTTCAGCAATTTCTTCCAAGCACTTATACTAACACTGAAATCATTTTTTTTTTAACACTGATTTTTCACTCTCTTCCCAGTATGTAGGTTTTTCCAGGGCAAGGACTTTGATCTGTTAACCCCAGAATGCTCACTCCCCAGGACAGTGAACGACACACAGCAAGCCCTTGAAACACGGAAGGGTGGGGAGAAAGGGAGGACTGTTACACCACGTGTGTGTGCGTGCGCGCGTGTGTGCTAAGTTGTTTCAGTTGTGTCCGACTCTGCGACCCCATGGACCATAGCCTGCCAGGCTCCTCTATCCATGGGATGCCATGCCCTCCTCCAGGGGATCTTCCTGACCCAGAGACTGAACCCACACCTCCTGCACTGGCAGGCAGGTTCTCTACTGTTAGCATCACCTAGAAGCCCCTTTTACAACATGGGGCTTCCCAAAGGCCAATCAGCTTTATTGTTAAATTAATAACGTGATGTGTAGCAAGAATCTTCATCCAAAGAGTGTCCAGTCAAGAACTAAACTGTGATGGATACCAATGACGATGTCAGTGTGGCTCCAATCAGGCATCTCAAATCTGAGCCGGTGACGTGGTTCCAGAGCAGCAGAGACAGCGGGAGTCTTAGCGGAAGCCCTGGGTCTGTGTGTGTGTGCAGGAGTCTTAGTGGAAGTTCTGGGGGATGTGTGTGTGTTTTACCACATGACCCCACGGAGCACAGCCACAGCGCAGACTGAGAACCGAGAGACCTCACACCTGCCTGCTGGGGCTGGGCCCGGGTGGTTCGTCTGTCTGGCGCACAGCAGGGGAGCTGCATCGGACACAGCTGGCAGCCGCACTGTGGGGAGCCTCGCGGCGCAGACAATTCGGGTAAAGAAAGACTCATCAAAACAAAGCTAAGTTGTTCGTATGGGTAAATGTTTTCATCCTTCATCTGAGGATGCATTTTTTCGGGGGGGGGGGCAGGGGGTGTTAAAAATGTCTGAAATTTTATGAGATGATGGGCTTTGTTTTAAAGGTTCACAACCCAATGACCTCCTCCCCCTCCCCTTCTTAAAATGTTTCTGGCCTGGTTAAAGCAAAACAAATGAGGCAGCCAGTTTTCTAGAACTTTTCTAGAAAGTGGGATCCAGTCTTCCCTGCCTGCCCAAACAGATCTGGGTACTTTCTAGGCCGGCATTAAAGTGTAGGCGCCCCCCTCCCCTCCCACCACCTCACTTTGTAACTCAAGTTCTTCGAAGAACAAAGCGGATTAAAGAAACAGGGCAAGGGGGTGATCTGTGGGACCGGCCGTCAGCAAGAGCCGCTCCTGCTGCCCGCCCCGCCTCCTTTCCTACTCCTCACAAGGCTCCTCCGTCCACGCGGTCAGGCAGGGCTCATCTCCACGCCGCCAGCACCTGCCTGGGCAACCTGAGGGCCTCGGCCACTGCTGTACGTGGGGCAGAGTGCTCCCAGGCCGCAGGGCATGGTGGGCGGCTCGCCTCTCTACAAGAGCAGCCGGGCCAGGGGTGCAGCAGGCATCCGGAGACCCCCTGCCCCCGTTCCTGGGCACGCAGTGCCACGGAGACCATACCCGAGTGCCCGGATCCGGCCCCCTGGAAGGTCTGCGCGTGGACTTCTCAGAATCTATGGCCGGGAACTACCCGCCTCAGGAAAACACACTGAACGGCAACTCACAAAGCCACAGGGGGGCACAGACAAACTCAGGGCGCTCATGAGTGACGGCTGGCTCGCCAGCCGTGAGAAGCACCTGGGTGTGACCTGCTCCCATGATTCTCCACTCCCCGCTGGTACAAAAAATTTCTACCTCCTGGATAAACTCCACTTGGGCCACATCCTTGTATCCGTCTTCCCTCCACCAGTCCTGTTTCTCTGATCTGAGAAAAGCTGCTCTGTAAGAATAACCTTCCTGTCATCATGGGGAGGTGGAGTGTGGACTTCATGGTGAGTCTCCACACTGCACAAGCGCGGCTGGCCCGGGCGCAGCAGTCAGGACCCGGCAAGGCCAATGCGTCCTAATCCCTCCTCTCCCCACCCCTCCACTTCCGCCTGCACCATTGTAAACCACCACCCGGTCCTACTCACTGTTCTGGGACATGTAAGTCTGAGCGTGCGTTCTCCCACTTAAAAACCCTCCCTGCTTAGGGCTGCTGGATAAGGTCATGCACTGGTCAGCCACATTTTTATTTCAGAGGCATAAGGAATAACACTTTAGTATAAGTACATCTAATTCATACACGGCATATTGATCCTACCACCCTGCAGATCCGCCAAAACTCCCAACTTCTTTATCAAGATGTCGAATGCTTTGGAATTCCTGCAGTGACATGGATGTCAACTGAACCCCAAGCGCTCTGGGGACGGGTGTCCCAACTGGCCTCGGCTGCCAGGTTACTCCTTCCTCTGGCCTGAGCATGCTTCGCCGAGCCCCGAGTCGGTCCTCCAGACTCAAGCCAGCGACGCACAGACTGGCGGGTGCTCTGGCGTGTTCGGGGAAGTGGGTGTCGATCCTGTGATCTGAGGTCACAGGACAGACGGGGAATAAAGCGGTGCGTCTCTGAAGTCTAGGCGATCAGTGAACGACTCTCCGCACTCACCCCAACCCCATCCCGCCTCCTCCTCGTGTCGAAGGCTTACAAGGTGGGAGAAACCACATCAAGCCTCATGGATCACGAGCTTGCAAGCAATCTAAATGGATGGACAGATCCGAACAAAGCCAGGAGATCCCTTTGGTGCGAGTGTCCTCTGTGGCCTCGGGGCCCAAAGTGGGCCTCTGGCGAGAACGTGGGGTCAGTGTTGACCGCCGGAGGGCAGATGGTTTCGGTCCAGACTGCCCATCTGATCCGCTTACCGGCCTTTGCGAGCAACAACGTCCAGATAACACAAAGGTGTCAGACCAATCCGAGCTGTTGGAGGGACTAAAGCCTAATTCCATGTGACGTGGAATAATAAACAAAGCTGCCTGGGCCAAGACAGCCTTCCTGCTCTCCTCCTGGCAGTCAGGTTCAGGCCTCCATCCATTTCTCTACCACCACGGACTCCTCTGTGGCCACTCCGGCGGGAGGAGGAGCCACCTCGCCCTCCACCACTGGTACCCGCCCCCATCCAGCTCACGGGTGCCCACGGGCCTCAGCAAAGACGGGGCGACACGGGCAGTGGAGGCAGGAATAAGTCCAGAAGGTGGGAGGCAGGAGAGGGGCCAACAGGCTGTGAGCCACTGCCTAGGGCCACCGTCAGAATGAGAAGGACCGAGAGGAGGAGGAAGGGACTGCCGACGCCTGGTGGGGCCCGCCGGGCATCGTGAACTCTGTAAGCTGCCTGCGTCGCCTCCTCGAATCCCCCAGACAGCCCTGCATACAGACACGGTCAGGGTCCCTTTCCCAAAGAAGGGCCTTAGAGAAGTCACTGCCCCAAGTCACAGAGCTCCCAGCCAGTGTCTAAGAAAAGACAAGGGAGGTGCGGCTGGGTTAAAGACAACAACGACGGGAATCACATCCTCTCCTGCTGTTGCCCCAGACATCGAACCCAACAGCTGATCACAGGAAGAGACGCACACCAGAAGCTTCCAGCCACAAGCGAGGCTCATGTCCGGGCCGCCACACGGTCCTCCTCAGTCTCTTCCCCTTCCCCATGAGTCATTAATGTGGAAAAGAACCGCTCAACCAGCAAGAGAAACTTGAGATGAACCCTTAAAAAAAAAAAGCATAAAAGCCAGGCCAGTTCAACTCCATGGATAACCTAATTCATGGCGCCCCGGATCTCAGCTTTTTGTTATTTTTTTTAAATAGGGCCAAATGAACACATCCTGTCTTCTGATCTGCCCGCTGGCTGAGACCTCGCCACCAGAGAGATAAGAATCGAAAACAGACCCTGTTCGCTGGGTCGCACGCTCAGATGGGGAACGTGGCCAAAATCACAGCTGGGCAGAGCCTCCCGGGCAGACCGCAGGGGGTCAAGATGCCCGAGCTCCCTGCCCGTGGCCGGCAGAGGTCTCTGCTTACAACCTGTTCCTTTTATTTCTTCCAGGGCCCCAAATCTTCCCCGGTTTTCCCCAATAAAAATAAAAAAAGAAAATGAGCGTGTTTTTAGTGGCACACATGCCTGGGTCAGAAACCCAACCTATGGGGTGGCATTCTGAAAAACACCGACCCCACAATCAAAGCCAGGTTCAAAGGCTTGGTCTGTCACTTCCTGGCGGAGTGCACCCTTCCTGAACCTCAGAACTGGGGGCTGCAGCCCCGGCCTCTGTGACCCCGAGTACCAGGCGCGTGTGAGGCGCCGTGGATTCAGAGGTGGACGGGATGGACGGGCGCGGCCCTGCTTGTCAAGCGCGTTCCCGCCCCTGGAACAGGCATGTGACTTCAGGCAGGTGCCCCAAATCACCCCAGAGACAAATAGCAAACAAAGGCTGACTTCCCGGGCTGGGTTTCAGCCACTCACCCCCAAGGCCTGGCCTCCTGGGAGCTCGCAGCTTGGAGCGAGAGGCCAGGAGGGCTTTTCCAAAGGAGGGTCAGAACAAAGAGAAGACAGACTGCAAGGAGAAATTAAAGTCAGCACACGTGGGTCACCCAGGGGCGCACACGCGGCTCCCGGGTGCACGTGTACCCCGACGCTTCCCGAAGGGGAGGGGCCAGGTGCTCGGAGCCTAATTAAATTCCCTCAGCAGTGACCTCATCACCTGTGCGCACAGAGGAGCTGGGGTTTCCTAAGCTGCCTGCTCCTCTAAGGAAGAGCTGGCCCCCAGGGACTGGGCGCGATACACAAGCACCTTCAAGAAGGCAGAGGCGGAGACTCACCGTGTCCGGACCGCGTCCTGAGGGCTGCACGCAGCCGCCACTGCCTCGGCCCAGGCCCGGCCTCCTGCCGCAGCGCCACCCACGAGCCCCCCACTGCCCCCCTGCTGCTCCCAGCC
This sequence comes from Antilocapra americana, assembly GCA_007570785.1. NCBI lineage: Eukaryota > Metazoa > Chordata > Mammalia > Artiodactyla > Antilocapridae > Antilocapra > Antilocapra americana. The sequence continues at coordinate 731,745 of ML663023.1, forward strand.
ATCTCTCCGCCTGGATCACCTGTCTCCCCGGCGCCATCTGGAGAGCACCACTTCTCCAAGGTCCCCTTCCACACACGCCCAGGGCATCCTCAGCAATGGCAATCCTGTCATCCAGGTCTGCAGGCTGTGCCCCTGACACCCCGATAAGACCCGGCCTGGGGGCTCAGATTCAGGGTTGGGGGGCTCTTTCCTCAGGCAGGGAGGTCTGCACAGCCCCGGGCCGAGTGGGATGCTGGCAGGGCTTCCGAAACGTCCAGTCAGTGGGACTGTTCTCAACTGTGGAAAACCAGGGCCCCTTGGGGCGGTGGGGGGGCTCTGATCCCTCTTTTATTTCTTTTTGGCTGCGCTGGGTTTGTTGAGGCTTGTAGGACCCTTTCTGTTGTTGCGACACGCGGGATCTTTAGTTCTGACACGCGGGATCTTTAGTTGACACACGGGATCTTTAGTTCTGACACGCGGGATCTTTAGTTCTGACACGCAGGATCTTTAGTTGACACACAGGATCTTTAGTTGACACGCGGGATCTTTAGTTCTGACACGCGGGATCTTTAGTTGACATGCAAGACCTTTAGTTGACACACGGGATCTTTAGTTCTGACAGGCGGGATCTTTAGTTCTGACATGCAGGATCTTTAGTTGACACGTGGGATCTTTAGTTCTGACAGGCGGGATCTTTAGTTGACACACAGGATCTTTAGTTGACACACGGGATCTTTAGTTCTGACAGGTGGGATCTTTAGTTCTGACACGCAGGATCTTTAGTTGACACGCGGGATCTTTAGTTCTGACAGGCGGGATCTTTAGTTCTGACACGCGGGATCTTTAGTTCTGACACGTGGGATCTTTAGTTGACACGCATGATCTTCAGCGGCGGCGTGTGGCATCCAGTTTCCTGACCTGGGATCAACCCGTGACGCTGAGCACAGGCAGCTCGGAGTCTTAGCCACTGGACCACAGGGAAGTCCCCAAGTTCTGATTTCTGAAGCCCGATCTGTCCCAGTGGGAAGCTCCCCAAACGTCCCGAGCTGGACCAGGGACTGGCTGGGTGGGCGAGATGGAGACGGAGGGCCATGGCCTGGGGAGGCCCGCGTCACCGTGACCTCCGGAGCCGGGTGCAGACTTGAGCTTCCGCACCCCTTTCCCGGGGGTTGCCAACCACCCTGCCCCCCCGCTCCACGCAGGTGCCCCCAGGAGCTGTGCCCACACCTGCCCCGAGCGAGGAAGACACCCCAGACAGAGCGGAAACCTCTTCCCAGGCGGCCCGCAGCCCTGCTTTCTCAGACTGAGGGTGAGAAAGCATTACGGCGCTGGCTGCGGTTCTCACAAATCACCTCCGACCTTTCTGGGGAAAAGACCAGGTGAAAATACATGAAAACAACTCATTTAGAAGACGGTCTTTTGGCAAAGACTGTGTGATTTCATGGGCAGGACAGAGGATCCCTCTGGTTTAGTTTACTATTTTAATATTATCAGTATTAAAGCGAAGATCCTAACGACTGCAAACTTTTCAAGTGTCTGCTATGCACGAGACACTCTTCTAAGTGCGGAATATATACCCTCATTCCACCATCGTGGCAACCCCGTACGAGCCAGTTTATGCCAAATTCTCGTTACTTACAAAGGGCACACAGGCGCAGAGAGGCTGAGGTCGCAGTCTGGAGGCGGCCGTCAGGACGCAAGGACACCCACCCACCGCCCCCAGGGCCCCAGGGCCCCAGAGCCGCTGAGTCACACGCCACAGGCCCGGCTCTGCCCAGCACACACTCCTTCCAAACCCTCGTGACCACCAACCTCTAAACAACCCGGGCAGCGCAGCAGCCCATCAGGGTCCAGCGACGCTGCTGATGCCACGCGTGCGCACGCGTGGGTTTCTGAGAGGCAGCGAGCGCCGGCACTGGTGCGCCACGTTGTAGGAGACAGACCCGGAAAAGCCGGTGGCTCTTTTCTTTTCCCCTCCCTTAGCACAAAAATCATCCGGGCTGGCCGGCCACCATGTCCCACGCTGGATTCCTCCCACTGACAGATGTCTCAGCGACGTTCTGTGCTCATCTCACTGAGTCACTCAGAGAAAATGACCACTTTACAAAGTAAAGCTGTGACTCTTCCCACTGGGGAAACAGCTCCACTCAGGAGCAGCAGAGGTGTGCCCGGTGCTGGCCGTGTCTGCCCGGATCTACGTGCCTCTGTGTTTCCACTTTGGCTCGTTAGGAAGTGAAACTCAAATCCGCCGGATACAATCTGCCTAAGAGCATGAAAGGTGAAGTACAGTGTTCCTGGGCTCAAAGTCTCAGAGGGGAGAGAGCGGGGCACAGGTGAGGTGCTCTGGAAAGGGAGTCCTGGATGCCACACACACAGGGGGCATCGCCCAGAGTGTCTCTGGGGCAGGGGAGGCGCGGGTGAGGCTGGGGAAGAGGCCTCGAGGGACTGATGCCTGAAGCCTGTGGACGGGGGGTGGGTAACAGAGAAGCTGGCGAGACTGCCCACCTGGTTGGAGAAGCGCAGCGTGGAGTGTTGGGCACAGAGGGTCACACGACTCTGTGAAGATGCGGAAGGACCCGGGCACACTTTACAGGGGGTATAGTACATTGGTCACATCTACGCAGTCACAATTATGTTTTTTTTTTTTTAAGAGTCAATCGTGAGAACATCCTGGGCAGACAGTACAGGAATGCCCAAGGAACTGTAAGTTCAGTGCAAATACAAACCACCGCTTGGGGTTCCCAGCAGGGAGGGGTGCTACAGGACCCAAGCTCAGGTCAGTGAAGGGGACCCCTGGCACGAGGCATCCAGAGCAGGGCCACCCTTCTCTTCACGCCAGCATCTTCCCAGCTGCTTACAACCCAGCACTCTCCTGCATCCCAACAGATCAACGCAGCACGGGGCGGGGACGCACCACCGGCCTGGAGGCCAGGGGCGGGTCTCAGAGAGGCTGAACCACCAGATGAGCCGCAGCTGCCCTGGTCCCCAGTCCCCTCGTCTTGAAAACGCACCCAAACTGAACAAGGTGGGGGCTGTGACTCTCAAGGCAGAGAAGAGGGACTCGGTGGGGGGTGGGGTGCTGGGGATGTGGGGGCTCCGGGCGGTTAAGAGGAAGAGAGGAAGTCTGGGCCCACCTCTGTCTGCCTCGTTCCAGTTTGGCAAAAGATTGAGTTTGAAAGGAGGGCTCCACTAGCTTTTAAAATGTCTGAAAAAAGCCACTCGACTTGATGACGAGTAAGCTTCACTTCAGTGTTAAGATCCTACAAAATTTCACAGGACGAGACTTAAGTTTACTAACTGACTATCTCTATGACCATTCAGGATATGGTGGCTCAGGTGGTAAAGCGTCTGCCTACAATGTGGGAGACCCAGGTTCCATCCCTGGGTTGGGAAGATCTGGAGAAGGAATATGGCAAGCCACTCCAGTACTCTTGCCTGGAAAATCCCACGGATGGAGGAGCCTGTTAGGCTACAGTTGATGGGGTTGCAGAGTCGGACACGGCTGAGCGACTTCACTTTCACTTTTTAAGAAAAAAAGTTGTGATATTATTTAAAAAAAAGTTTGACATTCTTCCTCAAAACAAAATGTCTACTGAGGAAGGTCCTGGGTGAAAATAACTGCCAAAACTAAGCTCCGGGCCTGTCTCCGCGGTGCCCACGTGGGAGTGACCCACGACGGGGAAAAAGGAAGCCTGTGACTGTAGGACGCACCTCTCCGAACTCCGGCTCAAACTTAGAATTTCTCTGTTTGTAAACCCAAAGCATCCCAGGGCCCCCACACCAGTCCTACTCCCGAATCGGATGCCCGGCCTTTCCTGCTCCCCTGGATGGCCGGCATGCAGGACATGAAGGACAGCGCCCCTGACCTCAGGTCCTGCGGGACCCAGTCCCCGGCCAGCTTCAAAGGCAGGACGGCAGGCGGTGCAGGGGCTCTCCGCAAGGGTGTGAATCTGCCTCCCCGAACAGACGCCCCAAGGGGGTGATCCCGGCTCTCCTCTCCAGGGCCAGGGCCCGCGGCCAGCACCGGGCCTCCAGCCGACCGACAGAGAGACGTGATCGGCCTCTACTGGTCCCGGCACCTCTCTCCAACTCACCTGCACCACGTCTCCCGGCAACCAGAGGGCGGGGTCCGACCCAGATTCCTCACCCCTCTTCACCAAGTGCTCTGAGCCCCTCACAAAGCCCTGCTCCGCCAGGGCCCCCACAACGGGATGCCTGCCACACAGTTCCTGAGATGCTCCTAGAGCCAGACAGACCTCCTACTAGAAAATTCTATCAGGGCAAGGCCATGGAAGGGGTCTTTGTGATGACTCGGGCCTCCAGGGCCGGCTGACGAGAACCGGGGGGAGAGTGCAGCCTCCTGCCGACACCCCAGTCCCTCTCCAAGGCCTGACCCTTCCCAAGTCCGTCCCCACCCTGCCTACGGCTCACACTGAACAGAAGCGCCCAAGGCCACGGATCTCGTGCTGACTTTATCCAGACTGAAACCAGCACGACGCTGCAGCCCCTCACCCACGGGTTCCAGGAGCGTGGCTGCCAGCATCATCTGCCGCCGTCTGCCAGCGCCGTGGTGACAGACACCAGGCTTAATGACGGCAGCAAAACCACCCGAGAGAATCTGTGCACATAATTCCAAAGAGACTTAAATTTCCTGTACTGAGGCAGAATAAAAGCCAAAAAGGGGGGAAAAAAAACCTTCCCCCAAACAAAAGTGGGGGCTTTCAAGGAGACTTGCTGAGCGGGGCAGACATTTGGGAAAGATGGAATTTTAAGCACAAACACCAAAGGGCAGGGATTCGAGGCAGAAGAGCTGTGCACGCAGCCGGGGGCCCTTTAACCAGGGAAAGGTCTGCAAAGCCCGTGCAGCGTCGGGCAGATCTCCCCTGGTCTCCGGAATGGGAAGAATGTTGCAAAGCGGTGGGGTAGTTGACAAGTTCGAATCTGCTGGACACTCTCGCCGAGGCGGCGTGTGGTCCGGTCCCTGGCCACCCTTCAGGGGCCCCAGGGGTCCTTAAGCAACCAAAGAGGACGATGGGGTCTTGGACAGGACAGGCTGGGCCTTCCTCCTGAGGGTGCCACCTACAGACAGCATGCAGGAAAGCTTTTCTGCCAGGGAGATTTAAGGCAAAAACAGAAGTCAGGGGAAAGTAAACCCCCACACACCACCCCAGACCTAGGCACTGTCTTTCCCTTTGCGTGTATTACACAGGCTCTCACAATGACTCCCAGCGGACTTAAATTCTGCACACGGGCAGATGATCTGCAGTCACATGGGAAAATGGGATCCCCTGCTCCGTTCAGAGGAAACCCTGGACTCCCGAGGGGCCGGGTCGGAAGTGATGGCTTTCCCCAAAGAGCCGATGCCCACGCTGACCCTCAACGCAGGTGGGCCACCGGGAATCCAACTCTACTGTGGAGGATGCCATGTGAGGGCGCCCAGCAAGAATGAGAAGAGCAACCCAATCCTAACAAGGGTCGCAAAGCCAGACTGCACCGCTCTCCTCTACCAAAATCCAGGAGTTCAGCAAAAGACGGAAAATCAAAAGTTGACCCTGGGGGCGCCCGGGGGCAGCGGCTGTTTCTGAGCAGCGCTGCGAAGGAGGCCCTCGAGAGGGCACCAGCCTGGCAGGATCCGGGACGTCCCGGGTTGCTGTGGGTCAGACAGGCCAGAGGCACGGGGCGCTGGCGGCTCCGGAAAGCACACAGTCTCAGGAGGCCCAGCAAGGCCATACTTCCCAGAACGGCACGATGTGGGCAGCGGCAGACGGGCACGTGGAGTTACCTTAGGAAAGGGCCCACTTCCCGGCTCCAATCTTAAAAAATCATAGCGTCACCTGATCGCTAGCCCTTCCCTCCTCCACCGAAAAAGTCTGAGCAGTGACCAGCAGCTGGCCTGCGGAGGAGCTGGAGTGTGCAGCCATTACCTGCGTGCTGGTGGGGAGACGCGAGGCCCGAGCAGGGGCCCACACTCAGGGGCGGTACTCGGAGCAGAAACGCGCGGCCCCTGCCCTGGCTGCCGGCTCCCTCCCCGCCACCCCACTGGGCGGTGTCCCAGGTGTCACCTACTGGAAGGCCTGGTGCCCCTGGGTGGCGCTTCCACAGAGCTCGGCCTTGCTCTCATGGGAACCTTTGCAGCAGGGCCTCCTGGTCATCTTCTCCCCCATGAGCAAGAACTCTCCAAGGACACAGCTCACGGCATCATCGCTGACCCCTGGGCTCTGGCTTCAGCTCACACGAGCCTTCGCCGAGTGCCCGTCACGCGCCCACCCTGAGGACACGAAGGCGGACAGAGCAGAGATGCTCCCCCTCATCAGAGGGCCGAGGGCACAGCTGGGCCCCGTGGTTGGGGGGGCCCGAGTGGGAGGTGGCGGAGCACCAGACTGGGCCTGACGGCACGCTCCCAGTAGAGGGGACGGCACGGACTGAGACCCAGCAGGACAGGGCGCGGGGCCTGGGGGGACCCTGAGCAGGGGGGCCTCAGGGCAGGCAGCAGGGGTGGACAGGGCCAGGTCACGCGTCCTCAGACCGAGCCTGCCATCTGGACTCAGCCCTGCTGATAGGCAGGAGCTGGGAAGGGAGCTGTGGTCGGCACGGCCCAAGCAATGGCTCCTCTGGCTGCAGGGGGACCACGGCCGCAGGGGGGCTGAGGCTGGCAGAGCCGCCGCTGATCTCGGGGGGGCGGCGCTCTTCCAAACTGGGCTCGTGGACCGTGTCCCCACTGGCCTCTGGGGGTCCTGAGCTGCGCCTAGCGCCCCTGGGCCCTGCCCCGCCCCTGGGTGTCCAGGGGCCACACGCCTCCTTATTCCACTGCTGCAGCCCACAAGGGTCAGTACTGAGGCATCGGCCCTGAGACTGAGGACGCCTGAGCAAGCCTCCCCTCCTCCCACCGGGAGGAGGTGCCGTCTCCCAGGACCTGTTGAGGAAGGGCTCCCCCTCCGCAGAAGGACGCCGGACAGTCCTGGGAAGGGCCGAGAGCTCAAGGGGCCTTGGGGCTGGCCTGCCTGCCCCTCCACTCGCCGCCTGCTGTCCTCGAGGCCACGAGAGCTGGCCAGCGTCTGCCCTGTGGTCATGGCAGCTCGGGCTGACCCACGCGGCTCAGCGCTCGCCACTGCCCTGAGACTGTGGCCGACGTCCTTCTCCTCTTGGTACACATGGGGGAGCTGAGGCACAGAAACCTAAAGTCGCCTTCCTGAGGTCACCTGGACGTGCAGGGCACACCCAGAGGCCACTGAGTCAGGCCTCCGGGAGTCTTCGTGACTCGCAGTGACTTCCGCCTTTCGATGGACTGCCACCGGCTGGGGCCACCAGCCCTGAAGATGAGGGGCTGCAGTATCCTGAGTTATGTGAGCTTCACGAGGCACCTCGGTCTCCCTGTAAGTCTTGGCTTCGGACGATGCAGAGTTGAAACAGCCTCATATGCCCCTCGCAGAGCTTGGGGATGGGTGAGATTACTGGCTTGTTAGGGCTTCCCCAGGGGTGCTAGTGGGAAAGAACCCACGTGCTGATGCAGAAGACCTAAGAATCACAGGTTGGCTCCCTGGGTCGGGAAGATCCCCTGGAGGAGGGCATGGCAACCCACTCCAGTGTTCTGGCCTGGAGAATCCCATGGACAGAGGAGCCTGGCGGGCGACAGTCCCTGGGGTCAGAAAGAGTCGGACATGACTGCAGCGATTTTGTGCGCGCGTGCACACTCATTAACCGGTATCTCCTAAGCACCAACGGTGTGGCCGGGCACCATGCAGGGTCTAGGGACACAGGTGAGCACAGCTCCACCCCACAGGTGCTTCCAAGCCAGAGGGCCCCGGGTCTAACGACAGAAATTCACAACCCACCATCGATAGTGAGAGCTCTCGGCCAAGCCCTGCCGTGTGACGCAACCTGGAGACGCGGCTTCCCTGACACGTGCGGGGCTGAGACGAGCACGCTCCGCCCAACAGGCAGGAGGACACTGGGGAGGCCAGGGCCACAGCCCTGGTCCCAGCCGGCGCCCACACAGGCTCAGACAGGGAAGCCCACTCGTGTGAAGGGTGAGCGTTTCCAGCCTGGGGCCAACCTCCTCAAGGGTTCTGTTCCGAGCCCAGAGTGTTACTTAAGCTTCCAGTCACCAGTAATTAAGGGTCACCAGTAATTAAGGGTGCCTGCACATTCCAGAAAGAGCGGACGCGGAGACCGACACATTCCAGAAAGAGCGGACGCGGAGACCGACGGTAATCAAATCTCTTCTGTACTCGGCTCTGAACCTCTCCTCAGCTCTGAACCTCTCCTCTCGTGGCCTGCAGTCAGACACTCACTCCAAAGCCTCCATCTGACGTAACTACCACCACCATCTGTAACATCCAGTCTGCATTTAGCTTGAAGGATTCAATTACACAGAAGGGAAGAGGCCCACGAGGACCCCCGCGTCTGCAGCCTCAGAAGAGCCACTCACACCTCCCCTCCTGCCCCAACACCCGGAGTCTGGTGGGGCGGGCACAGGCCGGCGGCCCCCCGTGAGGCCTCTCACGGGCAGGCTCTGTGCACCTGTGACTGACAGGGTCTCTAATGAACCTTAATTGTGAGTGCGGCGGGCCCGGGAAGCCAGCAACAGATGTGGCAAAGGGGCAACCACAAACCGTCCGGCTAATGAATAAAAAGTGTCCGGCCTGATGAGAGCCACTGACCCACAAAAAGGAGGGCGGGGTCACTGCTCAGCCCCGCGCCATTTCTGAAGCTCTGCCTCCACGCGTGCGAGGAAGCCCCCCACCTGCCATCCCCCAACAGAAAGAACGGGGGCAGTGGTGCCACTGGGTGGCGCAGCTGTGGCCTGGACGTGGGGACCACGTGCACGTTACCATGGACGCCTGCGCGTCCGATGGCATCTCGGATCTGAACTATGGAAGCCCGAGCTGGACGCCCTTTCAGTGCGGGAGGTGAGAGCCACACCCTATGAAGACCAACCAGCACCCTGCTGGTGCTAACGACCGCGTATCTGCGTTCTGCTGGTGACCTGTGCTGACAGGAGAGAGCTGCTCGGGGGAGCCGTGGGGCACAGAGCAGGCGGGGGGTCGAACCCTGCTGCTTACTGATCAGCCGCGAGGCTCCAACCAGCTCAGCAAAGCTTTCAGTTTCTTCATCTGTAAAATGGGGCTCCCGAGAGTCTTCTCCAACACCACAGTTCAAAAGCATCAATTCTTCAGTGCTCAGCTTTCTTTTTTGTGGTGTTAGAGAAGACCGTTGAGAGTCCCTTGGACTGCAAGGAGATCCAACCAGTCCATCCTAAAGGAAATCAGTCCTGGGTGTTCATTGGCAGGACTGATGTTGAAGCTGAAACTCCCAATATTTTGGCCACCTGATGTGAAGAGCTGACTCATTGGAAAAGACCCTGATGCTGGGAAAGATTGGGGGCAGGAGGAGAAGGGGAGGACAGAGGATGAGATGGCTGGATGGCATCACCGTCTCGATGGACATGAGTTTGGGTGGACTCTGGGAGTTGGTGATGGACAGGGAGGCCTGGAGTGCTACAGTCCACGGGGTTGCAAAGAGTCGGACACAACTGAGCAACTGGACTGAACTGAAAATGGGGCTAGAGAAGACTGACCTTGTGGTCAATGGGAAAGGCATCCTGAGCCGCCTCTGGCCTCTGACGGTTACCGAGTAAAGCCAGAAGACCGGCAGGGCGTTTGTTCGCCTGCAGGCGACCCCATCACGATTACACTAGTCTGTGGGGCCTCAGACCACTCAGGCCCTCGGGCCAGGTACTGCGCTGAAGCTCTCCACTCGCATCTCGTTCTCAAGATCCGTGTCGTCAGACTCACCTCCTAGACAGGGCACTCGAGATGCTGAGGACACGCAGCCGAGCTGTGATGGAGACGAGGGCAGAGTGTGGCCGGGCCTTCAGAGTGCACGGCGCTCAGCTGACTCACTCCCCACTGCTCACACCAGGAGCTGCCCAAAAAACATCTAACCAAGAATTTTACAGAACCCTGACCTCCAAGTATATGCAAAAAAAAGAGGATACTTTAACCTGGAAAATGGGGTAGGGCACAGGGAGAAGGGAACCACTCAATAACCTGTCTCTAAGAAAAGTGCAAAATAAATGGGCATGGTTTCCAGCCCACCCCCTAAACCCCACTCCTTGACTGATGACGCAGGCATGGGGGGTGTGAACAGGCAGGAGCTGGTGAGAGACTAAAAGAGCCTCCACAGCACGAGCAGCAGCCTCAGAGGAGGCTCAGAGGGGATACCAGCAGGGGGCCACTCCCGGCTGATTGCCAGAGACCCCCAGGGGTGGGACTGGGGAAAAACGAGCTGGGGAAAGAACGGGCGTCTGGGGTTACACTGGCCGGATGGACGAGGCAGAGAAAGGTCAGACAGGCGTTCAAGCTAGGGACAAAAGACAAGCAGTCTTGATGAGCTGCAAGAGCGAAGGGAACGAAAGTGAAGGAGGGAGAAAGCAGGACACTAGAAACACAACCCCCTCCCGGGGGTCAGACACTGTTATGGGGGTTCCTGGGCAGTAGCCCTGGAGCAAAGGCCACAGGGTCACATGACCTGGATCATACTTGGACGCTGAGATCAACCTTAAAACCGCTCTATACAATCCGACTACAGTTTACAGCTCCCGCCCCTGGGCTTCCCAAGAACTCAGAATGATGACGGACCAGGAGCAGTTATGCGTCCAGCTGCTGGAGCTGCTGGAGCAGTGAACGAGGGGAGCGGAAGAAACCCAACCACCCGGGGACCCCCACCCCCGACCAGGGCAGGCAGAGAAGCAAGATCAGATTACCCCTCTCTCTGCAGAACAGCAAACACTATTACCAGTCATGAAACCACTCGGCCACGGTCGGGCTCTGGGGGCGTGGGCAGTGGTGTTTCCCAGCTTTCTGCTCAGGGACCCCAGCGCGGGAGCCTGGGGAAGGTGGGGGCGGGGGCGGTCCACCCTCAGTGCCTCCGTGGGGGCCACTGCACCCTCTCCTTTCCAGGCGAGATCCGCCGAGGGTGCTGGCTCCTAACACTCCGCCCCCTGAAGGTCAAGGCCACGCGGCTCCACCTGTGAAAACAGCCAGGCAGGCTTCTTGCAACGTGAGCACACAGCCCCAGGCAGGCAGAGCCCGGGGGTCAGCAAGCAGGTCTGAGGCGGCCAGTGAAGGAGGGAAAGCCTCAGTGAGCACTTTTCCGGCTCCTGTCTCTCCTGCACATGTCAGCACTTCACGGAGACTCCCAGGTCCTCACGATGGCCCCAGGAATGCAGGATCCTGGGAGCAGCTCTGGGGGCTGAAGGAAGCTGCCTAAGGTCTCAGAGCCGGGATGCAGCCAAGGTGGGCCTCAGGTCTGGCCAGCCTGGCTCTGCCGGACGGCGGGGTGGCCAGTGGGACGTTGCTCGCCTCTCTCCAGAGAACCACCCTTCGGGCCGGGCAGGCTTCAGACTCACAGAGCTGAGGGAAATCGGTGCCTCTTCTGCCAGCAGAAGGGGACCCTGAAAGCAGTGACATCAACTGAAGGTGTCCGCCGGGATGTGCTTTTAGTTCTGGGCGACGGAGGCCAGGTGCTCGGCTGAGACCAGCTGGCTGCTGCATCGGAGGTGGAGCCAGAGACCCCTGCCGCTCACAGAGCAAGCTGGCGCCCCCGAAGCCCCAGCGCAGGCCTCCGACCACCAACAGGGCTTGCTCAGGGCCCTCACAGCCGCGGCGCTGTCCCCCTCCCGCCGCGGCGCTGCACCACACGTTTGTGCAAATTTAAACGTCAGAGGTAGGGCTGCTGCCCCAAAAGGTCTAGAATCCAGGTCCTCCCCCATGTTGGAGAAGGGGATGGCACCCACTCCAGTGTTCTTGCCTGGAGAATCCCACAGACGGAGGAGCCTGGCGGGCTGCAGTCCACGGGGCCGCAGCGTCGGACACCACCGAGCGACTGAGCGCACATCGCACATGTAGGCTACGACCCTTGCCAGGAAACCCACATTCTCCACAGTGGGCTGCGTGACAGTAAAAGCAATGGTGGGCCAAAGGGAGACGGGCTCTTCTCTCTGTTGCCAATTGTAGGGCTTCTCAGAACCTTTAAACATGGCGATATGGCAGAGAAGCTTCTAGAAGGTAATTAAGAATACGCCATGAAAGTTTCTCCAACTGCTCGTTGTCTTTGCTCCTCAAGAGACTCAACAGCAAAGGGAGCTGAGCGATCTCACGAAAGCTGGGGCAGGTGTGAGTCAGAAGAGGGCTCGGCGGTGCAGGGGGCCTTCCCCGCCAGCTCATCTGTCTGCAGATGAGGCCTCTGCTTCGCCGCTGCCCCCATGTTTTCATTACTGGGGGTGACAGGGGGCAGCAGTGAAGGACCCTGCGCTGCCCGCATTCACAGCCCGGCTCCTCCGTTACCACCTGCTGACCTTGGACAAGCTGCTGAAGCCCCCGCTGCTGCTTCCACCCGCTGGGGACGGACTGCAGCAACAATCTCAGAAGAGGTTCTCTAAAGATTTAAGGAGTTTCGTTCTCTGCCAGAAGCTACAAGCTATCTTTGGGTCTGTTTCCTGCTCTTCTCTTCACTTTGTTTAAACTTTAACATCAAATCTGCGTATTTCAAGCCCATCACACTGGCACGGCCTTCCACGCCTGGTGAAGGCCTCCCCCGGCTCGCAACATCAAGGACCACTGCTGTGTCCCCCTGGTTCACTCCTGTTCATTTAATACCTGTTCCTTAGTCCGTCAGGAGTGTGAGGATGGCTGTGTAAGAGACGTTTAGCTTGTTTTCCTCCAAAACTATTGGCTGTTTCAGCAGCTTGCTTCTCACAGTGATGTGTGACTGTCGCTTGTAATGCACCCTAAGTCCCTGCGTCCCAGGGCCCGTGCTGAGCAGTCGAGCTGCCTCTGCCCTGGCCTTGCTGCTGGGCCACGTCCACACGGCCGCCCTGCCTGGAGAGGAGCCCGCTCCGGGGTGCCATGCGGTCCCGCTGTCGGCAGTGGGATCTCGCCCTCCCGCCCCTGGTGTCATTTATACTCTGAGCGGTTTATGCCTGTGAGGACGCTGACTCTGGGACCTTTGATTTAAAGGCGGCCACTTTACTGACCTGTCCCTTTCGTTCCTGCAGGGCAAGAATTCGCTTTTCCTAAAAGTTTCAGATTTGCTTTAGTAACTCAAAGAACAGGGTCGTACTACTTGTGTTTGGGCAGGACGCCTTTTTAAGCAGCACTCTGTCTGCAATGCGTATAGCGCTGTGTGTGTGTGCTGGGGTGGGGGCGTCTGCTCTAGAAGTGTCCACCTTGGCACAGCCGTGTGTGTGTGTGTTACCTCGGCGCAGCGGCCCCCGCAGCCAGCCCAGGCAGAATGGGGCAGCAGTTTCCTGCTCATCCAAGTCCGCAGGGGCTTCACGGCAGAAGACAGATTCCAAGGGACTTTTTTTCGTGAGGCTCTTACAAGTTCCGTGGTGACTATCCGCCCCCATCACAAGTATCTTTTATAGTTTCACCACTGAAGATGGTCTGGCCTTAGCAGGACATGTCAGAAATGATCTGTTTTCCTTGTTAAAGGCAGCAGTTCAACGCACAATACGCTGGAACCAAGAGCGGGGCCTGACTCTGCAGCCCTCCTCTGGTCATGGCTTGGGCCTGGGCTCGCGGGGCGCTGGGACACAGCCGGGCCTGCTCTGCTCCCTGCCCCGGTCACGGCTCAGGCTCGGGCTCACGGGGCGCCGGGAGCCTCGGTTTCGACGGTAAGAGGCGGCCCTCCTACCTGCTTCCGAGAGCGGCTGTGGAGGTGAAACACAGTAACAGGCGTGATGTGTTAACAACGAGGCCCTCACACCGGAGCTCCGACACTTGACGGATCTCCACTGTGGCAATTTATTTTGCACTGTCATCGCTGAAAAAGATTTTGTGATGAATTACAAGAGGGGAGTCAAATTCTCAATCTGACACCAAACCAAAAGGTTTCCATCTTGCCCTTTATGATCTAACAGAAGCGTACTAGGACCGGGAGGCTGACAGCAGAGCGGATGGGAGATCGCTAACTTTCAAGTCACCGAGCTCTGGAGAATTTCAAGCCCGTGGCCACAGCGGGCAACCTCCTCAACTGTTCCAGAATGCTCAGGACCAGGAGACACATCCCTGCAGTCTGCTCCTAAGCTCAGACCCCTCTGCTTCCTACGAGCACCCACAAAGCAAGCACGGGACCTGGTGCTTTTCTCCTTTAATTGGTTTCCAGTTTTAAGGATCTGGACTGCACAATCAGGAGGCAATCCGGGCCACCCTTCACTGGATCAAATGAGGGCCTGTTAGTCTGCACGTGACAGAGCTCATCAGAGTTCCAAGCAACTTCCAGCCACCTCTACGAGGGGATCGGAGGAGAGGCCCCAGGAAGCCCCGTTCCCTCTGTCTGAGCAAACCACGCTGTCTCTTCCTTGCTCAGCAGGGCAGCCACCCGACACCAATCACCGTCAGACGGCGGGCCCTTGTCTCGGCGACAGGCTGGGGTCGTGAGGGCCACCTCCACCCGTGACTGGAGGGGCGCCCTGGGTCGGGAGCAGAGGGCCGATCCAACACCCAGAGTTCGGGCTCTGCTTTCTCCCTCAGCCTTGCTTTCACCACTACAGCTGCAGGCCATTCGGCTAGCGAAAAACACTCGCACGAAAAGGCTCACCACAACTTTCCAAGGAATGGAGTTCATCAAAATCCTGCTGGAGGCCCTTGGCTGGAATGCTTTTCCCCTTGTAAAACGGAACTGCAGCACCAAGTCGCCTCTAGGGGAGCTCAGGATAAGCTCAGAAACATCCAGCTGTGGAGGGGTCCCTGCAAGAGCGCCGTCCAGGGCCAGCTCCAGAGACAGCACCCGGCTAGGGAGAGAACATTTCCTATAGACCCCACGACACGTGCCAGAGTGGAAGCCCAGCGCCCCCACCTCCGACAGCAACCCACAAGGAACTTGCCCAGGCACCAGTGGAGGCCCCTGCCTCCTCCTCGCCTGCGGGGTTACAGAGCCCTGGCTCCAGGGTGCAGGGCCCCCTCCCCTTGGCTCTCGGGGGCCCCCCGACAGCAGGGGAGCTACATGTGGTGGGGAGGCCCCGCCGAGCATCTCCGAACAAGGTCCCAGAGCACGGAGGTAGCGGTGGGGGCGGAGTGTCCTGCTTCCCAGAGCACCAACTGGACTCAAGGATTTGGGGAAGAAAGCATTCTTTTATGTTAAAATGTCTTGCATGTGGGCAAGTTATTCACTGGAATGTAATTTAAAAAAAAAAAAGACAAAACAAAATTCTTTGCTAGAGGCGGCCACTTTTGGCTTTGCCCTCAACTCCAGAGGTATGTAAATATTTGCTCTCCTCAGGAATACTCTGTCGGGAAAACTTTGGGAAAAGAACCTAAGGGACGATGAGAGGCGCGGGGAGAGGAGGCCCCACCGAGGGAGAAGAGCAGGCAGAGCATCCTGAGGAGCCGGGACCACTGTTGCTCAGACGCGGAGACAGATGACCGTGGTCTGCTGGGGTATGTGAGAGACCGGGAGCAAAGCTCCTTCCAGAAAACCTTGCCTGAATTCCTCATTAAGTGTCGGCACCGTGGAGCCAGGCCTTTCAGCTAGCACCCACGGCACCCAGAACGGTGTCTGGCATTCAGGGACGACAGACGCTCACAGGAAGAGCTTGGTTCCGCAACCTGGGACAGGGGTCCTCGGAGCTGATGAGCTGGTCAAGTCCAAAGGGGCGAGAAGCTCCATCCAAAACCATCCCTCTTACGGACCCAGCTCTAGGATCCCTGCGTCTTTTCTTCCCCGTGACAGAGAAGCGGAGGAATACAGGCTGTGCAGTGTCAGCTTCGCAGGGAGTGTTCGGGAAACGCTGATGGGATCCACTCCCTCTTCACCTACAGGTCTAAGACCGCTTCAGAAAGAAGACATGTTTAGATGCCGTCTTTGAAATAAAGGAGGAAACCATGCTTGTGCAAGGCTGTTTTAAACAGTGACAGTCACAGGGAATCCAGGCAGGCGGGAAACACAGGTGGCCTGGGCAGTCTTGACCACAAACGGACCAGATCACGTCTGGCCTTAAGGGTCCCAAGGGCGGCTAAGTTTCATCTCCTGGGGACAGAACTGAGTCTGGTGCTCTTACCACGCAGCTATCACTGAGAAAACCATTTCCAGATTTCATGGGTTCCAACTATTAAAGACTGAAAAAGAGCAATGGGTAGCAGAGGCAGATGGTCAGTGACATTAGTGACTTAGATAATAAGAGCAGCCTCAAGTCTCATCAGAGGTGTGGGAGCTCGGCGCCAGGGTCCTGGCCGACACAAGCTGGAGGCCTCCAGCCCCTGGCTCACAGAGCTCGTGTCGAGGTGCCCTGGGCACGCCAGCATTCCAGTCTGCCGAGCGGGATCTCCCTGCAGACCCTGTGTATCCACAGGTGGCCCGTTTCTGGGAGCCGTTAGAAGAGCAGGCACTGCTGAAGCTGCCCGTCTATTTCTGGAGGGCAGTTCTGGCTGCTAAGACAAAATATGCTGAAATGAAAACCGATCAAGTTCTCAACTCCTTGGTCAGAGCATCAGGCCCTTGCACCTCTACCTCACAGATGGAGTGGGATACCCCTCACTGGAGTAAATAAAGTCTGGGGACACCCAAGAGCTGGACCTTCAGGTGACGATAAGCAAGGGAGAGAGGAGGAATTAAAAAATGAAGCGACCAACATTTGCAAGCAAAGACGTTTCTGCTTGGTTAAACAGATTTAGGTCTATTTTTGGTTTGCTCTTAAAAAGGCAAAGGACGGCTGGCCTGCTGGGTGCCAATTTGCAGAAACAAACTCCTTCCTCAGCTCAGGGCTCAAAATACACCCCAGTGGAGACATTTCGGCCCGTGCTGCCAGTGTGCAGAGTAAAGCCATAGAAGGTCAAAGTTGAGGAAGCCAAGGGAGCATCTTAACATCATGTGATCCCTGGCACACATGGACCTGCGGGTATTTCTGAAACAGCTTAACCATGGCTTTTGGCTGGCTTCACTTGAGCACAATGGGCTTAATATGTAATAAAATGATGCTCTGGCCATCTGCAAAGGAAGGTCACTTCCCACCAATCAGAGCACGCGTCATAATCCCAGGCAGCCAAAGCTCTGATGGTGGAAAGAAACAAGCAACCCGGTCTGGCACGAAAAATCGGGCTGCCTCTGTCTACACCTGCCAGGCACCCTCCACGCGTCTCTAACGCTCCTCGGGAGTCGGACCGCTGGTGGACCGATGGATTCCCGCACTCCTCTGGCTCCGACATCTAAGTGAGGCCATTCCCTTCATGGGCCCACGCTGGCAAGTCCCAACCTCCAGTCTTAGAGCGGGAGGCTTTTCATGAGAGCAGCACCACCTCCCCGTCATTACTGGGGGCAGGTGAGCTGAGGAAGGATAGATGTGGTGAGCTGAGGAAGGATAGATGTGATGAGCCCCAGGCAGGGCTGCCAGTGGCTCCGAGAACGTCTGCCTGATCCCAGATTACGGGGAACAAACCCTGGACGCGAGGCTTCTGGACGGGCTCAAGACAGGGCGAGTCTCCTCAAATTACCGCTCTGAGGAGGAACTAAAACTGCAAGTGAGCTTCAGGGCCACAGCGCTACACCCAGCACAGACTGACAAGCAAGAATGCAGGAGCTCTGCTCATCCAGTTAGAAAGAAAAGACAAAAGCAAAGACCAGAACAAAACACAGACAGGCCTGTCATGCCCAGGGAAAATGCAGGAAAAATAGGAGTGATGAAAGAAAAACATGCCAAGAAGTAACTCCCAGGACCTACAAAACCTGCCCAAATGCTCTGAACCCACCAGTGCACAGCAGGGGCCTTGGGCGGGTTTCTGAAGCATGTCAATAGTTTTAACGAGGCGCGCCTCGTCAGACCCTAACTCAGTGCAAAGTCAGGCTACATTTCCATTTCGACCCTCATCATACTTCAGGTTAAAAAAAGGAACGAGGGACTTCCTTGGAGGTCCAGTGGTCAAGACTTCAGCCTCCGCTGCAGGAGGTGGGGGGACCTGACCCCTGGCCGGGGAGCTAGGATCCCACAGGCCTCGAAGCTGGAAGACTAAAGCACAAAACAGAAGCAGTGCTGTAACGAACAGGTAGAGACTTAGAAAATGGTGCACGTTAGAAAAAGAAAGTATTTTAAAATTAAATTTTATTTAAATAAGTAAATTTAAATGGCTGGCCCCACACAGCTGGGCGAGGGGACAGAGGCACCTCCCCAGTGCCCAGTGAAGCAGCGGGCCAAAGCGAGCTGTGTATCCCAAGTGGCCAGCCAGTAGGGAACAGCTTTCAAGTCTCTGGCTGTTTCTAATTACGTGAACTTTAAATGATTTTCCATAATACAGTCTGTGTTTTAAATGTCGTAGATTTGCGATTACTTAACATTTCCCCTGTAAACAGGGAAGACAGACCGATGAGGAAGAGGCGCCATATTTAGTCCGGGGCTCCGAGTGTCAGCAACACGTAGTGAAGGCAGCCAGCACCACCCTGCTCCTTCCCCAGGGTTCAAGCCATCCAACGAGGGGAAGCGGGCCCACGTACACTAGAGGGGCACCGTGAAAGGCAGCGCGCGTCAGCAGGGTCTGACTCTGAGACCCCCCAGATCGTAGTCCTCCGGGCTCCTCTGTCCATGGAGTTTTCTGGACTGGGTCGCCATTTCCCTCCTCCAGGGTGTCTTCCTGACAAAGGAATTGAAGCTGCACCTGCAGGGCCTCCTGCATCGCAGGCGGATTCTTCACCCACTGAGCCTCCAGGGAGGCCCACGTGCAGTGTATGCACAGACAGACAGAGGCCAGCGGGATCTCACGACGCGACTTAATAGCTTAGTTATGAACCAGGTATTACGATATATGGTTACGGGTTTACAAACAGTTGGAATACATTCAAGTCGCTTGCTCAGATGACGAAGGCTTACGATCTGTGAGGCCTGGCTGAGGGAGCATTCCCAGCGGTTTGAATTTTAAAACTGCCACGTTCCTCCCCTTTTCTTTTTGGAAAATTAGATGAAGTAACACAACCAGTATCCAGCGCAGTCCTGGGGACGCGGCAGGTCTTACCAAAGGTTAGCTGCTGACCCCCTACCTCCATCCGCCTCCGCCCCTCTCCAGTCACGTTCTGACAACGCTCCAGGGGGGAGGGCAGTGCCCCGGACAGCGACCTTTCGGGTGCCGCCTCCTCCACATGCCCATCAGGGACAGAGGCAGTGCGGGACCTCACCTGGGCTTCAGTGCCCTGCTGCAAACTGAGCCCCAGGCAGGCTGTGGTCCGGCCAAGGTGAGGGATGGCCGTGACTCCCTCTTTCATTCACCATCAATGCTGCGACTTCCCTGCTGAGCCCAAGGAGAACTGGCCTACACAGCTCAGGAACCCAGTGACCAGCTTTCCACAAAAGCAGCTACATACATACACATCTCTGCAACAGGGACTAGGACGTCACCGAGAAATGACACAGCTGTAGGAAAATATTTCAGTTGCCATAAGAACAAAATAGCCTGTGAAACACCAAGAAGACTCTACTGAGAAAAAACTCTGCTCATCATTTCTGAGTTCTGTTTGGTCTGTTTCTAAAGCACAGTAAGAACCAAACTGGCAAGCTGAATCGACACGCAGCCAGGCACGCCGTGACGCTCAGCGGAGGAGCGGAGGGGCCGGCTCCCACCCTGCTTCTGCACACCCCCGGCCACAGCTGGCCAGCCAGAGCTCTCCAAGGAAAACCAGCCACGCGGCACGGCATGGCCTGCCTCTCACGCTGCGGCCCGACGGGATGTGGAGAGGTGACGGCGGCCACACCCGAGAAAGCGCTCAGCACGACGCACTCCACGAGGGACAGGACGTGGGGCGGCGGGGACAACGCCGCGCACACCCAAGCCCTGCTTGTGATTTCCGAGGACACCTCCCACCCATCCGACTTCATGCTTGTCATTTCCCAACGAAGACCGCTTCTCTGACTCACATTTCACCCGCCCATCCAACGTCTGAGCCAGTGTTTAGAAATTAGGATCTTTCACAGAGAACTTCCCGGTGGGCGGCACTCCCAGAGAAACCTGAAAACAAGCCCCAGAGAAGCCAAGCTCACGGGGCAGGAAGCAGCAGGAGTGAAGGGCGTGCCGGCCAGACCTCCCGCTACACCGAGGCCAGCCTCACCGGCCTCACCATGCCGGGGCTGGGGCCCGGTTCCGGGCCAATGGCGGGCTAGCGTGCATCGCGCTTCACCTCCTGTTCTTCCACACCCATCCGCAATGACTCACTGCCGGGCCAGGACCTGCCGCCGTCTCCAGCCACCTTTTCCCCGTTTCTCTCCAAGCACCTGGAGCGGGCTTTCTCATCACAGCTCTCTTCCTGGGGAACCCTGCTCCTCCTGCCTTCCTGAATTATCACATGGAAAAGGCAGCAGGCTCACAGTTCTACCCGCCAGCCCACTCTGTCCACACAGCTGCCTCTCTTGGAGTCTGTGTCTCTATAAGCTGCAAAGAGCTGCACGTGGACCCTGTGGACTGCTGGCCAGAGTTTTATCTGCGAATGACCTGAGCCTCCTGCAGTAACGTTGTTTCCTAGTAAAACGGTTCTGAATGCATACAATGCAACTAAATATATCACTACAGCATATGAACAAGTTTAAGCTACTATTTTTAAAAGACATCTAACTGATGAGCAACAGCTGGCACCTGATCATCCCTCTGAGAAGCTGGGGGACACAGTGACAAGAACAGAGGCGGATCCGGGAGGGCTCAGGTTACAGCCCTGAGCCAAAACCCACCGGCCAAATGATATAGTAACTCAGCTGGCTCTTGATCCTATTTCACTTCTTTTCATGACTTCTCAGTTTTGTAGATTTTTTTTTGATACTTTGCACATCTTCAAATAACGTCATGGTGCCAGTGAACCTCTGGTATCAGTTCGAGGCCAGTCATCCCATGTGTGTGTATATACACGTGAATGAACGAAGAGCTTTTTTTTTTTAAGATACACATATTTAATTACCTTGAAATCTCATTACAAAATAATCATTTTGTGATATCTCAGTTAAGTGCACACATATAATATTTTAAAACTAGTTTTACTAATCAAAGAAGAAATCTAAATAGAATTGCATTCCACTCCAATGGATACTGTCACAAAATCCCCAAAAGTTTCCACAGAGGACCACCGTGAAGTCAGCCTTGATGATCTGGTGTTCAAACTGCATTGTTTCCTACTCTGAAGAGGAAGAGATTTTTCAATACAGAAAGTGTCTGTCTAAAAATGTTCCTTTCTGTATCATTTGTTCTCATACAAATAAATATTTTAAAAATAGATGTGATGAGCTCTTTAAAAGCCCATTTTTGGGCTTTGTGGCTTTTCGAGCTAGAAGTAAAGCCACTGAAGCACTTGGGAGGCTAGACTTTTGTCCTGCTTTGGCTGGAGAAACGTCCACAGCGGCACAGAGACTAGCATAGCCTGGAGCCAGGTCCTCCTGGGTGTGTGCGGCCTCCACTTCCCCGGACCTATAGCTTCTAGAAAGTGGAAACAAGGCAGCTGGGGAAAGGGGGCAGGCAGTAGTAACTTCAGAGCACGTGTCTTTGGCTTTATGCACACAGCCGGCACAGAAAGAACAACAGAGGAAATGCATGTCCACTCTGGAGGAGCCTCGGAAGCCAGCGGTGGTGTCTGCCTGGAGAGGGGGTGTCTCGTGTGATTTGAACTCCGCGTGGAACAGGGTATACAGGCACCCAGCATGGCCCCAGCCCCAGAGGAAACTGGACAAGCAAGGCACATACCAGGTCGATCAGGTCACTGAGGTTTTTCTCGATTTGCTGTGGAGGCAGGCGCCTCATCAAGTCCAAGGCACAGTCCAGCTGCTGATCACTCTGCCAAGAGACAAACAGGAGTGTCTGAGTCAATTCTGCCGACAGAAATACCAAACCCCCTGTTCAAAGGCGCTCCAACAGCTGCAGCTTGCCCAGGCATCCCGAGGGCCGACAGGCCTGCGGCGGGCCCCCTGCCATGGCGGGGAGACCAGCAGGGCAGCATCTGCAAGGAGGGGATTCAAAAGATAGTTACGTTTGCGGAAGGGGGCTGAGGAGTTGGGAGAGCGGCCCTGCTCAGCACGCATCTCCAGGCCTCATGCACTTTCCTTCTCTACCGCGACAGACCAGCAGACGCCTGACTCCCAACTGATTCTGCAGGGGGAAGGCTCAAGGAGCAGGTCAGGCTTCGTTCTCTGCTGTTAACTCGGCCACGCCCGTGAGGACGTGTCACCAGGCGAGGTTCCCCGATGAGCTCCCAGCCAAGGACAAAAAAAGGGCAAAGAACAAGACGCGCCAGTGTGTAGGGGCTGCAGTCATTCACCCGAGGCTGGGCCTACCTTCCCAGGTGCCAGGCCCTCGCAAAACAGGCCAAGACAGGAAACAGCTCAAGAGGTCCCTCCCGCTGGCCGGGTGGACAAGGGCATCAACCGGGCCGGCGCCCTACGAGGCCGGGACAGACCGCCTTGGCTCTCACGCTCATCTCTTCATCTAACAGTCCAACTGCACGGTCTCCCTGACGGCCACTGGTGGGGAACCCACCTGCCAACACAGGAGACTCAGGTTCGATCCCTGACTCGGAAGATCCCGCACGCCTCAGAGCAACTAGGCCCGGGAGCCGCCACTACCGAGCCCGTGGGCTGCGGCGAGAGGGCAGCCCCTGCTCTCCGCAACCACCGAGAGCCCACACCGCCATGCAGACCCAGCAGCCAAAAGAAACAAGTGATGACATTCATGCTGCAGACACACAACAGAGAGCCACTGCATCAGGCACCGTAAACACGCAGTAAGCTACGGAGGGAGGGAGGGCGGAACAGAGTCAGGGTGAGGCCGGGAGAGCGCCGAGTGTTAATTCAGTGCTCAGCGGGCTCTGACAGAGTACGGTGAGACAGGCGGGCCCGGGAAAACGGCAGAGGCCGTGCGGTGCTGGGAAGTGCAAGCGGGGCAGGTGGCGCCCCCAAGACACCAACCACAGCACCGAAAGATCTGCAGCCTTAATCTGCTCTGCGCAGACCCATCTCAGGGTTTCTGAAAGCCCTAAATCAACAAGCTCCAGAATCTTTATAAACTATACGAGGTAATCCTGGAAATACCACATTTGACGGTAATAAAACACCATCTCTGAATCCAACCACCTGCACTTCCGCTTACAGCAACCACAAGCGGGCTGTGGGACCAAAACCCACTTTACATACGCCCAGAGACATGACGCATACGTTAACTGGAGGCAGTTTCCCTCCCAGGTAATCGATACAGCATATACAGCAGGCTGTTTGCAAAAAAGAAAACAAAAACAAAAACCTTGTCCCCTGGCTCAAGACGGTGGTGGGCGACAATTACTCTGAGACACAACGTGCATGTGATACTCTGCAGAGAGACGTACATACACTCCAGAAACCGTACAGCACCCGCTTTGCTTAGTGAAACTTTCCCGCAACCAGGTATCCCCCACGTGTGCCATGCCTTCTATGCCAGCCAAGCCCACGGGACATGGGTCTGGCCCACCGACGTGGAAGACCTTTAGTACTTCTGGGGGCAAGAACACACACGTGAACTAATTTGACGCTGCTCACCTATATTCAGCGCTCTGTTCTGCCGTCCATTAACTCAGGACCTTGGGCAAATTTCTTAATCTCTAGGGACATCTATTCATCCTGTGAACAGGACTAAAAGAAACTACATTTAAAATGGAGCCAGGCGGCCAGAGGGGGGCGCGCTCGAGCACCAACACAGAGCATCAGTTAAACCACTCCGGCAGGAAGGGAGGACCCTGCGTTCCAGGAGCAAAGAGTTTCTCCTTGTCCAGCGGCAAGCCCAGCCCAGGGGAGACAGCGCCAACCCGAAGCCCCGAACTCCCCCTCCCTCCCACCGCCCCTCCTTCTAAGCGCCCCTCTCAACCCCCTTTTTCTCTGTAAGTAAGGCCCCTCCCCTTTGTCTGCTACACTCGGCTCTTCTTCTCCCGAGCTGTCAGTCAGTTCGGTTCGGTCGCTCGGTCCCGTCCAACTCTGTGACCCCATGGGCTGCAGCACGCCAGGCCTGAACTGTAATTCTTTGCAATTCCCAAATAAGTCCATTTTGCTGGTAAAATAACCAGCTGTTTTGTTTTTAAAGGTAGATAATCCATAAAATGAGGATGCCATCTACTTCACAGAGTTGTCAGGACGAGTCAGAGAATACTGTGAGATGCACAATACGTACCAGCGTGTGTCTGGCTGGGGGTGTTTTTGTGTGTGTGCGCACATACTTCAATCTTAAAAAATATTTTATAACATTTGCCCCCCTCAAGCCGACCCAGAAGTCTCTCCTATTGCTCTCAACAGAAGCTAGCTGCTCAAAATTCTGTAAACAGCTCTGTACTCCCTTGGCCACGCAAGAAGAGAAAACCCTAAATCAATCAAGTCAAACTAGTTAAAAAAGTATAAACTAATGGGCCAAAGACCTTAACAGATGTCTCATCAAAGAAGATACAAAGATGGTAAACAGCACCGTTTGAAAAGATGCTCAACATCACACGTCACCAGAGAAATACAAAGTAAAATGAGCTACTATTACACACCCATTAGGATGGATGAAATCCAGAATCCTGTTAACACCAAGAGCTGAAAAGAACATGGTACCGGGGTAACTCCGATTCGTTACCAGAGGATACGCAGAACAGCGCATTCTGCAGCCACTTCCCAAGACAGCTCAGCGGTTTCTTACAAAACTCAACACTTCTACCACACAATCGAGCAATCATGTTGGAAATGAATGTTCTCATGAAAGCCTGCCCTCAACTGTGTATGGCAGCTTTGTTCATAATTACCAACACTTGGGAGCAGTCAGGATGGCTTCAATAGGTGATTGAATAGAGAAACGGTGGGAGCACAGATAGACAATGGAATGTTATGACACCATGAAAGGACATGCAGGGGACAAATTCTGCATGCCCACTAAGTGGAAGAAGCTAATCTGAAAAAGCTACATACTGTATGAATTCAGCTATGACCTTTTAGAAAAGACAAAACTACACAGACAATTTAAAAAAAAAAAATCAGTGGCTGCCAGGGGTTGGAAGGGAGAGAGGGATGAGAACAGCACAGCACATTGAGATTCTGGGGCAGTGAAACTGTATTATAACACTGTATATAACGGTGATAATGGTAGGGATGTGTCACCCGGGGCTTCCCTGGTGGCTCAAGTGGTAAAGAACCTGCCTACAAGGCAGGAGACGTGAGCTCGATCCCTGGGTCGGGAAGAATCCCCTGGAGAAGGAAATGGCTACCTACTCCAGTACTCTTGCCTGCGAGATCCCACGGACAGAGGAGCCTGGAGGGCTACAGTCCATGGGGTTGCAAAGAGTTGGACACGACTCAGTGACTGAAAACACACACACACACACACACACACACACACACACACACACACGGGCTGATCTGCCTGCCTGCTCGGAGGTGCTGTGTGCAGGGATGAGGGGGATATGTCATTTCAAACCCAAAGGATGTACAACTGCCAAGAGTGAGCCTGAATAAAAACCACGAATCCTCAGTGAGGATGACGCAGGGCGGGGCATCGGCTCTACTAACAGCAGGGGAGGCACAGGGTGCGGAGAAGTCTCCGCAGCTTCTGCTCACCTTTGCCGTGCACCTAAAAATTAACTGGCGCTTCTCAACTGGGACTGATCCTACCCTCCCCACAGCCCCCCAGGAGACAAGAGGAGTGTAAGGAGACATTTTTGGTTGTCAGCACTGTGCAGGAGGGGACCTAACGGGAAAGGGCCCGGGACGCTACTGAACATCCTACGGTGCCCAGGACAGACCCCGACAACCTGGCCCAGCAGGTCAGCAGAGCCAAGATGGAGAAACCTCGGCTTAAGAGAGTTGTTCTGAGGAACTGCAAACTCCCAGACTCTGGTTAAAGCTAGGAACCCGGACAACTGCACATGCACAGAACCGTTTACATATAATCCTAACTCACATGCTACCCATTACCCTGCAACGCCTGGTCTTTGGAGACAGTCTCAACCAGATATTAACACACTCCTGAGAATAAGGGAAGGTTTTCAGATGTAAGCCTAGCTACACTGAATCTTTAATTCAGACATAATGGGAAGTTCAGAAGGGATTACTAGAAGCTGAGTATAAAAGGAACAACATAACTTGACAAGAAAAGGTCAACATGAAAAGACATTGTTTTCATGCTTCCAAGGAGCCGGTTCACGGGCCCCCAACCCCAGTGCGCTGACCACAGCCTCACCCTCGAGGGTGCTGGCAGCATGAAGGCTTTTCTTCAAGACAGTCCTCTGACTGCATCGAGTCTGAGAGCACTAGAATATTACTGCAAAACGGTCTAACTTGTATTTTGCATTAACCATTAATCCCAGCAATCTCAACAGGAAATATTCACTACAAATTTCTAAGGCTAAGGATGTCTAACTGTCATTAAATTAGTAAATGACTAAAAAGCTTCCCATAAAGCCAAGCAACATTGGAAAACTTAATGACAGCTTGCAAAAAATTTAAAGTTATAGTTACCTGGAGCCCTGTGCTTGGGAGTCATCCCAAATTCTTAGAGGTCCAAACAGGAAGTAGCACAGAGAATGAAGAAAGCATGGCTGGTCCACAGCTACAAGCAACAAGAGTGGCCCCCGAAACAGAATGAGAGTGGGGCTAGGGAAGCGAGTCCCAGAGGACTAGAGAGGGTGCTGCCACTTTCATAAAGCTCAAAACCCAGCAGTACGCAACGCTCGATCACTCACACACACAAACTAATACAGCACGGCTTTCTTTCTCATTTGCCAAGACAACGGAGTGATAAATACAAAATTCAGAAGAGTGCAAAGAAGCCAAAAGGGAAAAATAAAGCTTGACATCCCTCGAGGTCCTGCATGAAATGACGGAGTCAAGGATATTCGTAGTGTCAGGACGCTCAACCTCACGTATGTGTCAGCACAGTCCTCTGTAGCTATCAGGGGTCTACATGTTTCTGAGTCGACGAGCGTGCTGCCCAAGGCTGGGGCCCAGTCTCGGTCTCCCACGTGCGGCCCTCCAATCCCCCAACTCCATTCAGTGCGGAGACTGCTCCCACTGTATACTCACTCTTGACTCCTCTATCCAAAGTGAGCTGACCCCGTATGCACGGGTTGAATTCCAAGTTCTCTTTTTTATTGTCACTGTTTCACTTCACTCAGTATTTTTCAAAGGTAACAGGAAAAAAAAAAAGCCAAGAGCAAACAAGGACAGAGACTGGGATTAAGGAGTCTAAAGCCTGAGAAGGAGGGGAGGAAGCAAGGCGGTCTTGCGTGGACACCCCACCCCGCGTCTGACTCCAGAGCCAGGACAGGGCACTGAGAGCCTCGCCTCTGCCCAGGGCACAGAGGGACGTGGCTCGGAGCGATCACTTCACAACCACCACCTGGGTAATAGTAGCATGGCAGGAAGCGGGTGGGGAGCTCTGCGACCCCTTTATGATCTCCCCCTGGGGCAGGGCGCCCAAGGCCCCTTGGGGCTTTCGCCACCAGCCCTTAGTGTGGGGTCAGGAGTGCTCTGCTTTGGTCTTAGCCACACAGCCTGGGATGCGGGGAGGGGAGTCTAAGATTCCTTCTAGTGGGCTTCAATGCACCCTCAGCACCCGCCCTGCCCTTCAACAGCCCCTGCAGGCCCGAAACTAGGCTTCAGCTCCACAATCGAGCCTTCAATGGAAGCTGGTCCCGACCCTCAAGGAACCAGCCCAAGAGCACAGGATCGCGAGGCAAGTGAGGTCCAGGACAAGGGGACACAGGAGCTGCAGAGACGCGGCAGCGCACAGCACCCTGCGTGCGTGCATGCATACCTCGTCACGAATCAATTCCTTTCCTAGGCTTTCCAGGCTATTTATTAAGTGCAGTGTCACCCCGTGACCAAGGGCTCTCCACGAGACGGCTCCTTCGAAATCCTAACTGGTCCTAGACACACTTCCCTTTTAACAAAGGAGCTTTCCCGGCTCCCCCCTTCCACTGGTGGCATTTTCCAGGCTGAAAGGTGAAAGGGACAAGAATGGCCATTTCGCATCACTCTCTGGGATTCTCCACCTGTTCAATTAGCTGTTTAATAATTTGAGTGTTTCAGAGGTGACAAGCACTATTTCTGACTCTGAACGGTGGACAAAGTCCCTGTCTCTGGGAGCTGATGGTGCAGTCAAAATCCACACAGAAAAAGACGGCAGAGGAGTGCTTGTTAGGGTGTCAGCACACAGAGGGGACAGCCACCCTGCTTTAAGCTGGTGAGGCTCGAGGCCTCAGTTCAGATCTGTGGCTGCGATTTTTTTAGAACATCCACAGCGAGGGAATGTTTTTACTCTCTGCTGGTTTCTCACACGACTTGGAATAAACACATGAACTGCTTAAAATCACCTTATGACAAGTAAAACAACTGCTAATACAGACTAGAACCATTTTTCAGGACAGCAAGTCAAATAAAACACCACAGCCCAAGAGATCTACTGTGGGATTTTCAGACAGCGGGCAGTGCTGCCAAGCATCTGCACACAGTGCAACCTGGCCGGCTGCAAGAACTCTGACGGCAAAGACTAATTCGGAACTCATCAGTGACAACAGCGACTCCATCTTCCAGAGGGGCTGCAGAGAACAGGACATGCCCTAATCAGGAATAAGCTTAAAGCTTAATGCAATGAACACCTCCACCCACAAAAATGAGAAACCTTGGAGCAAACGCACGTGAGTGCTGCCGGGAGGCACCGAGGACTCCTCAGAAGGAGGGAGGGTGTCCATGACCGGTCATCACCGTCTGGGCAAGGGTGCCACAGGCCAACGCAGAGGCCAGGGGTGCGGCAAGCCAGAGAAGAGGCGGGGAGGGGCTGTGGCCCGGCCTTGAAGGAGCGAGGGGTCAGAGCAAGGCTGGCTTCGGCCCAAACCCCAGAGGGCAGCAGTTTTCTCGGCAGGCTCCAGGGAATGCAACAGAATTTCAATGCTCCCAGCAGCTTTGCGTTTGTCAGCTTCCTGAGTACAGCTTCTGTGCCATCTGCTTGGCCTTCAAAACTCTAAAACCTGCTCCTCCAGGAGGGTTTAGGAGCCCCAGAGACTTCTCTACAGAGGACGGAGAGGAATAGTCGTGGCTCACAGAATGAAGCAGACTAGCTTCCAAAAACCCACCAAGCTCTCCCACCCCTCGCCCCCTTCCAGTGTGACCCGGCCATTCCTCCCGCTGAGGGGTGGAGTCCATGCCCCCCGCCCCTTGGAACAGGGAGTTTTCTGACTCCTATGATCAGCGGGGCTGACCTCGGTCATTTCTGAGCCATAAGAGAGCATTCATCCTCTCCTCTGCCTGCTCAACACTCAGGCCCGCAGCCCAGCGCAGCCTCCCCGAGGCAGCCACGCTGTGAGAAGAGCCCCCTGCCCGCCCCGGCACACGCGGGAGGTCCACCCAAAGAGACGCCAGGAGGTGAGGGAGAGCCCCGGGCAGCCCCCGCTGTCCCAGCCTCGGCTGCCGGCCTCAACAGCACGATCCCGAGCCACAACCGCCCGGCCCGGGCGCTCCTGACTTTCTGGCCCCAGAGCCAACGGGGATAATGATGTGGCTGCTGCTCTTTGCAGTCACTCGGTTCCGGACGTTCTGGGAGACGGCAACAGTAGCTGACAAGAAGGGGGCCCGGGCCACCTGCAGGGAGGGGACGCGACCGGGGCAGGGCTGGGGGCTGCAGAGGACAGGACGGCCACGGACTTTAAGAGGCAGCGCAGACAGGTCGAAGGGACCTACTAGAAACAAGGGGTCTGAGATGACCGAGCTGTCCAGCGGGGCCCCTCTGCGCCCCACTAGATGACGCCGCAGCCTCACTGGTGTATGGCTATGTGCGCCCTTTTAAAACAGCATCTGTAATTTCAAGGACATGCAGGAACTTCAAACTGCTCCGCTCAGAAGCCCGCCTGGCCTGCTCCAGGGACTGGTTGAGATCTGTACTTAACAGCATCTGTCTATACATAAACAACCAGCCAAAGCTTCAAGGCCTTTATAGTTTGTTCTTAAATTCATCAAGTCCTTCCCTCGTTTACATTCCCAAGAGGCTTAGCAAATACTTCACAGACAACACAAAGGCCGCCTCCTGGAGCCCAGGCGGGTTTATCACAAGTTCATGGAGTCTAAAGGCTCCGTGGTTTTTGTCTTGTATAATCTGTGACCCAACAGCAACTTTGTTTAAAAGCTGAATCTGTTTTCTGCCATGTGGCCCAGGAACAATGTGTGCCGGGGGCTAAGTGGGGAAGATTCACAGGGTGGCCCGGCCAACCACTCATCTGCAGGTCACTGGGAAAGTGCACAGTTTGGATGAACAAAAAGAAAAAGTGTGTCCTTGCCCTGACTGAGTGCCCTCTGGGTGGATCTTCTGGGAGGGCCGTGGTGATGACAGCCCTGTGGACGCCGTGCGCTCCCATGGGAAAGTCCAAAACCCTACACGCAGCTCCGATGAGCCACAGTGGAAGCCCATCTGGCAGACCAGGCCTCCTTCTGCCCTTCTGGGGTCCGCTGAGAATCTTCACTGCTGGGTCAAGGTAATCCTCAACATAACATTAACCATTTCAAGGTGAAGCAATTCAGTGCCCTGGGACAATGTTTTTTTGATCACCATGAAAACATAAACACAAGTCTCTGCTAGTGACAGAGACTAACACAGTCTAGTTAGTGGTGAAGCCTCTGCACTTCCAGCGTGGTGGGAGGGGGTGGGTGCGTGTTCGATCCCTGGGCCGGGACCCAAGATCCCATGTGCCAAGGGGCGTGGCCAAAAAAAATAAATTAAAATTAAAAAATAATAAAAGCTCTGCCAAGATCACAGGAATTTAGATCCAGACGGACTTTCCACGTTCATCTACGGTCTGACCCCTCAATTTTACAGACAGTGAGGCTCAGGGAAAGCTGTGCAGGGTCCCACGGTCAGCGGCAGGGCCAGCGCCTGCCCCGCGATGCGCGGTGAGAGCTTTCTCCCACACCCGGGCCGTCTTTCCACTGGACTCTGGCCCTGAGCCACCGCCGCGTGACGGGAGGCCCTGGAGCACGAGCTGAACTACTGGGACGTGGGCCCTGCCCGAGAGGGGCTGGTGACCCAACGGACACGGCCCGCCAGACGGTGAGGCGGGGAAGAAGGGCTGCGCCCCCCACTCCACACAGAGCTGACCCAGCACCACGGAGGCGCCGGCCGCTCCTCACCCGACCTTTCCAGACAACGGAAAGGTCCTGAGGCACGGCTGGCCCTCCGCGTCCGCGTGAGCAACCTTGGATACGCACCGCTGACTGGCATCGCGGCCCTGGGGCCTCCTGTGAGGGGCTTGGGCACACCCGGACTCCGGTCCCTGCAGTGGCTCCTGGAGCCCACCTCCGAGGAACGAACGAACCAGCTTTCCATTAATCCTGAGAGATGGGACACCCTCTAAAGCTTCTACACGGACGACAACGCACGAACACGGTGAGACCATTTCTCACCGGCAAAGGGACGCCGTTAGGAGGCCATCCCTGAACATGGCTCTGGGTCTGCATTCTGAATTCTTCTGCCTCTTCCGTCAGGCCACCAGCTACATTTCCTCCCCTAATCTGCTATGGGCTGGGGAATCAGAAGCCTGTTTGTCTTTAAAAAAACAAACAAATCACAACAGGGAAAAAACCCCAACTCTGAGAGAAGAAGTCACAGATTCAAACACTTGGGTTCAGAGTCACTGTTGCGCACTCTAACACCGTGTGAAGCTAGGTGCATGCGTGGTGGTGGTGCGGCGTGGGTGTGGTGTGGTGTGTGTGGTATATGCGTGTGGTGTGTGCGTGTGGTGTGTGTGTGGTGCGTGTGTGGTGTGTGCGTGTGGTGTGTGTGTGGTGCGCGTGTGGTGTATGCGTGTGGTGTGTGGTGTGTGTGTGTGTTGAGTGTGGTGTGCGTGTGGTGTATGTGTGTGGTGTGCGTGTGGTGTGTGTGTGGTGCGCGTGTGGTGTATGCGTGTGGTGTGTGGTGTGTGTGTGTGTTGAGTGTGGTGTGCGTGTGGT
>ML663023.1:764062-949910 GCA_007570785.1 Antilocapra americana
CCCCCCTCCTTCCCCTTTGCCAGCAGGGCGAACTAGGCAAGCCACCCCTTAGTCCCTGCGCCCCTCGGGCGTGTCCAGTCCCACCAGGCGTCCCCACAGCCCGGGCTCCCCACGTGCTAGGAGCTCTCCCGGGGTGTGAAGCACACAGCCTATCTGCTAGGACTTTTACACAATAGTTTTTGGGTGCTCAAGGGCCCTTTCCTCCCTCATTTTTTGCTCACTTGACACAACTTTTCCATTTAGGCTGCCAGGAGTCTCAAGAAAAGCAGGTGGAGTGTTATTTCAGTTTCCAAATCATTAAGTACTGACAAAAAATGGCAGACTTCCCAACTCCCACCCCACCAACACCCTCCTCCCAGTTTATAAGGAGTGCATGGCTCCCTAAAACCAGAATGGGAGAAGGGACAGACCTTCTGGGCAGAAACAACAAAAAGAGCTGACCACAGGCCACGTTCACCCACAACAGGCCTCCTGCCCTTTGCTTTCCTGGGTCACATTCAGCTTTCTTTCCTCAGTCCTCTGACCCAGAACGGCACCAAGACACAGCCCTGCCGTTTCACTTTTCTCTGTTTACTGGTGTCACCGAGACCAGCTGCCCGGGTGGCTCAGAAGGTAAAGGATCTGTAACGCAGGAGACCCAGGTGCGATCCCGGGTCGAGAAGATCCCCTGGAGAAGGGAGTGGCAGCCCACTCCAGTGCTCTTGCCTGGAGAATCCCGTGGACGGAGGAGCCTGGTGGGCTGCCGTCTACTAGTCCATGGGGACGCAAAGACCCCGACACAACTGAGCAGCTGACACTTTCACCAAGGCCAGCTGAGGCCATCAGAAACGCACAAAGGGACAGTCCTAGCAGAGGCCCCAAACCACCTCAACTTCCCACCCGGCAGCGAGAACCTCCCAGTGCCTCTCCCCGGTACGTCCGTTCTGCAGCAAAACCTAGCGACCGCCATACAGGCTCCAGGTCGAACCCTACAGCCACCCGCTGATTTTCCCTTACACATCCTTCAGGGAGTGAAGGGTCCAAAATGAATCACTCAGGAGGTGGAGCACTCTCTCGGCTGTGAGGTGGGGAAGGAAAAGGTTTCGGATACCCAATGTTTACATTCCCCAAATCTCCAGCTGCAGACGGGGACAGCTTCTCTGCAGGGACAAAGCGAATGTGGTGAGTCTGGTGGAAGACTGAAAACTCCCAACGAGGAGTCGGCAACTGGGCTCTGCAAGGGGGCACGAGGGTGCATGTGCACTCTCCCTGCTCAGGGAGAGTCCCTGCTGGGAGCGAGGCACGCAGAGTGGGGTATATTTTGGAAGCAGACAAGGGCCCCCCTCCGCTGGAACCCTCCACCTCTATCTGCCCGGGCAAGCAGTCTCAGAGAGCCTGGGCACTCCGCTCCCCATCAGCACTCAGCCTACAGGCAGGGTCTTGTCTCGAGCTTACGTCCTGGGCCACCGGCGGACTGGGCACTGTCTGTGTGGCTTTCGGGAAAGCCTCACAGCAGCTTCCTGAGATGGGCACTGTCATCCTGGCTTTACAGACGGTAAACTGAGGCTTATAAAGGCCCGGATGCTGAACACACAAGACAGAGGAAGACAAAGAATGAAACCCACGTTCTGCCTCCTGCAACCAAACACTGTGTCTGTGTGTTCAGCTGCTAAGTCGCATTCGACTCTCTTCAACCCCTGGACTACAGCATGCCAAGCTCCCCTGTCCTTCACTGTCTCCCAGACTTTGCTCAAATCCATGTCCGCTGAGTTGGGGATGGCACCTAACCGCCTCTCTAGAGAACGTCAAATACCCCAAACTAAAAGAAGATTAACTTCACGTGACTTGGGAGAGCAACTCCTAGCTCAGGAAACCAGACAGGGCTACAGGGAGAGTCTGATTCCGGGCTGGGCAAATGATGGACAGCGCTACCTCCTAACAAGTTCTGAAACCTCCTGTCCCCCTGCATTACGGACTCGATCCTCACAAACACTATCAGTGATGGGTGGATTTCTCGAAAATGGTCCAGGCTTTTTCAGACCGTCTCTCTGGGGGGTGGTTTCCTGGACTCCTCAGAAGATCTGCAAGGCGCCATGACCCACTGTCTGATCACGGATGTTTCACAGATGTCAGCAGCTGCTGCCTCTGCAGGGTCCTGGCTGTTTTCATGTAACGAGAAACTAATCCCTCCACTTTGTCAACTGGTAGTTAAAGACATAGGTAGGGGTGATCTCGAGGTGTCTTCAATGGATGCCACACGTGCTGTCCATTTTTATTTCAATGGCAGGAGAACTCCAAGAAGCCTTTCACCAAAGTCAAAAATTATGAGAGCAGAGCATCCTTGTATTCAAAAGAAGAGTAAAAGAAATTTTTTTGGGGGGGGAAACATCATCCACATGTTCACTGATGAAGGCTGAGGAGAGGATACCCCCTTCCTCATGGCAGAAGCAGCCAATTCACATAAACCTTCCTCCAAACCGATTTATCAGACAGCCTGGAGGAAATCCGCAACACCTGGCCACGGGTCCCCGCCGGTGATGCACTGCACACGGCTTCCAGAGGACTGGTCCAGAGTGCCAGCAGCACAGACGGACAAGTCACGATGGGGAAGCTGAGACACTTGAAGGAAGTGAGGGAGACAAAGCCTCCTTCGACCCAAGTGCTGCCTTCTGACTTGCATCCAAAGGGCGGTTTAAGGGAAAGGGAACACAGGGCTGACACCTCGACCGACACAGCTCGCCCACTTCTTCCCTGGGTTCCTGACCTCTCACTTCAGACACCAGCAGGAATCGACATGGAAAACCCCCGTCTCTGCCTGCCCCATCCAGGTCGGGGGCAGCTCCTTCGCACGGCGCCACATCCCACTGTCAACCAGAGGCACAGCTCATCCCGCACAGGGACTCCCGCAACAAGGCCAGGCCCTCCGGCACTC
This sequence comes from Antilocapra americana, assembly GCA_007570785.1. Classification (NCBI taxonomy): domain Eukaryota; kingdom Metazoa; phylum Chordata; class Mammalia; order Artiodactyla; family Antilocapridae; genus Antilocapra; species Antilocapra americana. The sequence continues at coordinate 766,974 of ML663023.1, forward strand.
CCACACACCCCAAAGCGTTCACCGCCCTCTGTGACAGCGAAGGACAGCGCAGCATTTCACCAGCCTGTGACTAACTTGCAAACCCAACCAAAGACCTGCGGCAAGCCTCTCCCCTTCTAGCTGTCCGGACCCACCAGACGAGGGGATGCCTAAAAGCGAGGTCCCCCCAGATTCAATATTCAATATTCGGGACCTAGAACAGATCCCCTTGCCAGGCTGCAAGTGGCACAGAAGACCTTGGAAGTCAGACAGACACGGGTTCAAATCTTTCAATGCCCCCTCCTAGAAAATGGAGATCTGGAAAACTCCTTCACCTTCCAGAGTCTCAATTCCCTCATCTGCTAAATAAAACTAATAATAATACCTATCCTGCAGCCTTGTTTTGGGAATATTATAAAGTGTGTGTAAAGAAATTAGGAGAGTTTCCGGAACGTACTACGTGCTCAATTAAGCAACAAAATACTATCACCATCCTCAACCACAGAATTTAGCTTCAGGGGGCACAGGACTCCAGCATTCCCACATGGCATTAACACACACACACACACACACACACACACACACACACCTCTCCACATTTGGGTTAACACTACCTGAAGGCACGCCGGGTGGGCAGCCATGGAAGAAGAGGAGCTAAAAAATCAAACCGGACGTGGCCCCCTCTTTTGGGTCAGAGCAACAGCTTGCCAACAAGATGTTTTCACGAGCTCAAAACCTTTCTTTTCATCCTTCACTGAACATTGAATACTATGTCTTGAGAAAGTTGGTGGCTGAGTGAGGAGCTTAAAAGTCCTTCAATGAGTAAAAGCAATTGAATGAAGGGAAGCAATGAGTTCCAGTCCCCAGATATCTTTTTTAATTGGAGGGTAATTGCTTTACAGTGCCGTGCTGGTTTCTGCTGTACAGCAGTGCAGGTCAGCTGTAACTGTGCATACATCCACCCGCTCTTGCCCCTGCCTCTCCTCCTGCTCCCCTCCAGCCCCGCTAGGTCGCCACAGGGCACCAGGCTAGGCTCCCTCTGCTCCACAGCAGCTTCGACCAGCCGTCTGCTCTCTACACAGGACAGCGCACGCACATCAGCGCTGCCCTCTCCATTTGCCCCGCCCTCTCCTTCCTCTTCTACGTCCACACCAAGGCAGCCTCTGAAAACTGGAATCCACTGGCTCTTCCCTGGTGATCCAATGGTTAAGACTCTGCACCTGCAGTGCAGGGGGCATAGGCTCAAGCCCTGGTCACTAGGGTCTCGCACGCCCCATGGGACAGAAAGTAAAAAAACAATAAAAGAAAAGGAAGCCAGAGACTAAGCCGAAATGCCGCGCAGCTCGGCGAGGACGCCTCTCCCTCTGCCGTCCGAAGCAGGCCCCGCCAGCGAACACCACCGTCAGCAACTACAACGCCCGTCGCTGGGCAGTGACTCCCGGCAGGACCAGACTACGGGCTCAGAGTACACTCGTAGAAACAACAGCCAAAGCTTACCGAAACACGGCCCCGAGGGCCTCAAGTGCCACTGTCTCACCGAGGCTCTCGGACAGGCCCGGGAGGCTGAGCCCCAGTTTTGCTCTCAGACGCGGAAACCGTGACTCTGGGAGGTTCCCCTGGTAACGGCGGGGGGCTGGGCTTCCAGGGCAGGTCCACCTGACCCCAAGGCTGCCCTGTAGTGTCCGGCAGCCAGGTCACGTGCTGCCACCGTGCTCCCTTCTCATCCTCAGGACCACGGTGGCCACCTCTTTGTTTTCAAGGCTCCAAAAGGAGAGGAAATGACGTCTACTTTTAACATCCTGGCACAGCTGGGCAGCCTGGGAGGGAGGCAATATGGCACTCCGGCTGACCGTACAGGCTTGAGAGAAAGGTCTGCACTCAAGTCCTGACCCCACCGGGTTCCAGCTGCGTGCCTTGAGCCTCACTCGGGTCTCCTCATCCACAAATCCAGGGTAGTCAGGGATTCTGAGCTTTCACTGCTGAAGGCTCCATCTCTGGTAGGGGCCTTCAAGGTTCGATCTCCGGGAGAAGATCTCTGGTAGAGGAACTAAGATCCCACAAAATGCATGTTGCAGTTAAAAAAGAAAGAAAACAAAGAACAAACAACAACAACAACAACAACAAAAAACAACCAAAAAACCCCCAAAACAACAGCAAAAAGCCCACGGGCAATTAGTTACACAGCCCCCATGTCATACACTGCTATTGTGAGGGTCAAGTGGGGGTCGCCCTCACGCAGCACACAGCACACAGCTGGGACACGGTCACTGCACGCGCTCTACGTGTAAAGTCAGCAGAGAAGAGCAAGGAAGAAAGTAAAGGTAGATGAAGATAACCTGAAATTTCAAAATAAAGGCTTCGCTGGCTTTCTGCCAAGCCCTAGCAAACAGCACTGGGCTGTGTGCATCCGGATGCAGTGCCGGCAAGGCCTCAGGACGGCCGACCCCAGCAGGCCAACAGGCTGATCGAGAGGAGCTCGAGGGGGCTGAGCATCCCTCCACACACACCTCTGGGGCGGAAGCTCAAGCATGGCTTTCATTGTACTGCTTTCTGCCCCTGGACCCTCGACTCCTCAAACAGCCCGTGTCTCACCCAGAGACCCACTGACTGAGGGCGCTCACTGACAGCAGTCTTGTAACTTGGGGCCTTCTATGAGTGAGGGGATTCCACGAAAAGAGGAAATGCCACTCTGGCTAGGGGCAGAGGCCCCCTCGACGTGCTTCTGGGGGCACCACGGGGAGTGATCCGAGGACCAGGTGCCGAACAACTCGAGGGCCAGGATGTCATCACCCTCATCGCCTCCAGCTCGGAGAGTCCTCACCCAGAGGAAGACGACACTCAGAGCCAGGCAGTACGCAACGGAGCCTCATGAGACTCGCTTTCCTGAACAAGCTTTCGAGTGGGATGCTTGCTAAATTTCCACTAAAGGAAATAAATGGTGACATCAATGACTTCCTGTCTCTTGGTCACAGTAATAAACAGAGACGGCAGAGCCAGCTGGCCCAAGGCGCTCAGAGCCCTCCTGCAGTCTGAAGGGCCTGATGTGAACTGGAGAGTCTGTGCCACTGGAAGAGCGATCAGGAACCAGACACGCCGGGCAGCGAAGCTCCCAGCAAGAAAGACAGCCTTCGAGGTCTCCACGGCTCGCAAGCCGCTTCCCCCAGGACCCCAGCAGCCCAGGGAAGCTGAATACACTGTCTACCAGGGTGCCCAGCGAAGCCGGCCTCAGCCCACAGCGGGACGGCCTTGTGACACAGAGAGGGGACGTCTGCGGCACTTCGCTGAGTCCCTTACGTTCGGCTCCCATGCTCTGAGACAGAGACGGACGGGAGGCGCCACAGCAGGACCTCACAAAGCAGAGGGGCTGTTTGCTGGGCCCCTGCCTCCAACGTGACTGGAGAAATCAATTCCCTTTCCCCTCTAACCCGTGAACCCCAGGAGAGGGCCGGTGTCTGGACGGCCTACACACGCTCAGCTTCCCCGCAGCGCCCCAGACGGGATCCATCCCTCCTCGTGTTGCTCTTACCTCCCACCTCCTCCCTGTTCGGGGAGGGGGCCGGGCACACGGTTCCGAGGTCACGCTCCTCACTTCAAGGATCGTGGGAATGCTTATGGACACGCCCGCCCCAGTGCCGCCGGCTGGGCCGCTGCGTCCTGACGGGCTGGGGAGGATGGGGCGGGCTGGGGAGGATGGGGTGGGCTGGGGAGGATGGGGTGCTCGGAGGCAGATGTTCCGCGTTATCGTAAAACAAACAGACACGGATCACGCTGTGCACCCCTGAAATACGTGCCGCCCAGAGGACCTCAGTGAGAGCCCAGCAAAGCCCAGGAGAAAAGAAAGAAAGCGCTGGCCACTCTTCCTCCCCTCCGGAGTGTAGTGCCTCCCAAGGGCTCAGGGGCCGCAGGTTTTAATGGGAAAATTCAATTAGGAAGCAAGGGTGAGGCAACCCAGAGCACGCCAAGCGGAGGAGGAGGTTTTCCCAAGGTCTCAGTGCCGAGCGGCACCCCGAGGTGCTCTGGGAGCTGACTGGGGGCTTCCCACGCCCTCCAAGGGAGCCAGGGCCTCGCCCCAGGTTTTACACGCAGAACTGGAATCCGGACCAGGTGTGCCCTATGTCATGCGCTTCCCTGTGGGCTTCCCTAGAGAGCCTCGGCATAGAAGCCGGGGCTGGGGCAGGGTCTCCGCTCTCAGATACGCAGATCTGTTCCCAGTCTACACAGACAGGCGCCCGAGGCTCACGGGCTCTGAGGGGCCCTCGAGGGCACCAGCAAGGGCTGTCCACCCTCCTTTAGGGTTCCCCCAGACCAAGGGCAAGCAGCTGGTCAGTGCTGGCAAAGTGAATTCACTGACGCTCACAGGAGGGGTAAATCCAGGGCAAGGGGGCAGGGGCAGGAGTCTGTTTCCAATCCGTGATGGAAAACAGATTTCCTCTTCCGCCAGGATTCCTCCTTGAACGATGTGAGCATCAGCGGGCTCCACCCGAGACAGCGAAGAGCAAGGAGGGATGGCGTGTGGCAGTGTGCGCTGGGAGATGAGCCGGCACAGCCAGCAAGTGGTATGCCCCTGGAAGGGGCAAAGCTCCCACCATGGAGAGTCGAGATGAAGTACGAACCCACCTCCTTCCTGTAAACGCTATACACGTAGAGAAATAAAGTTTTAAAACCGTCTTAACTACCGCGTCCTTCCTGTGGAGCATAACCATGCACTTTCACATTAATGTGGGAGAAGATGGTTATCAACTCCCAAAGCCTTTGAGTCAAAGGTCTTTTGTTCATAAAGAATCAAGAGCCTCCAGAGTTGTAGTGACTTCAGAGGCCCACTTCCCTCTTAGGAAATCCCTGACTCCGGGCTTTCAGCCTTGATGGTTATCAGCGGTGGCAAACTCCCCAGTTCCAGGCCAGCGCTGGGGGTACATCTGCCATTCCCCGGCCGCCACCTGTCCTCCTGTCCCCCAGGGCCATCCAAAAACGGGCAAGTTCTGGGTAGAGCAACACCACTTCAATCCCTGGAGCAAGCCTTCCTCACCTCCCAGCCACACACTCCGGGTTCTGCCTGTGTCCTGCCTGTGACACAACTTGGGGATCCCTCACCACTGGGGGTCCCCGGGGCTAAGCCCACTGACGTGCTAAGGGCTTACCACACACCACTCACCTTGGAGCTTATTCCTGTTAGATCCAGCCCCTGGAGTCTGTCTGGGTTTTGTTTATTTTTGGGGGGTTTTAGTTTCTTTGAGGGACTCAAGGTCCTAACATCGAGTGCTTCCTTGGAGTTTCTCCAGCTGCCCTCACACCCTCTGCCCAGGCGTAAGCAAGCAGGACGGCTCACGAGGGAGGACGTGCACGAACACACAGATGATGCACGCTGCCGCACAGCAGAAACTATCCCGACACTGATGCGATTATACTCAGCAAAAAACCTCAGCAAAACCCAAAAAGAGAGCAGGACAGGGCCCGAGCACAAGCAGGCAGGGTGGCCACCAAGATCAGTCACGTCCAACAAACTGCTCAGGAAGCACTTTGGGGCATAAACGTTCAGGGAACACTAATACCAGACCCATCCGTAACGAGTACTTGTCAGAAATGATGCTGGGAAAGGCGACGTCAAGACGACTCGCTTTCTTACGCCGATAAAGTATTTCTCCCGAATTCCAGCCCTGGCCGCTCAGTCCAACCTCTCCTCACAACAGAAGGGTAAATCCCGGTCCAGCCCAAGGCCAACTGCTCTGGACGGCCACCCCTGGATCTGAAGCCACGCTGCTCGGACGTGTGGGCTGCACCCCGTGAACAAGGTCAGGAGGAGAAGTGCAGACACCCGAGCCGAGGGCCCGGAGGCGGTGTGACTCCGAATCAGCGTCTGGGACCTGTCACTGCATTCGAGTCCACTCGTGCGCTCCAGCTCATCCTGAAGACAGACTACAGTCTGTTACAAACTATGCGCTCAGAGAACAGCGAGATCAGAAACACACACAGCAGGTCTCAGGGCTGCTCTGCCACGCTTGCCGCGCAGCTGGCATGTCCAAGCTGGAGCCCGGGGTCCGCCCGTCTCACATCACCGGCCTCAGATCCCCCGGAGGTCGCCTGCTTGGACTTCTCCGGGGAAGTGGGGTGAGAGCGGGGGTATCCCTGGCAGCACGTCACGTTCTCGGGGGCTCCCGCCCAGCTCCGGGAGAGCAGGGCTGCAAGGCAGAAACAGAAGGCCCTGCTGGCCCAGGGGAGTGGGGGCACGGCACCCCGTTTTAACTTCCTCCCTTGAGCACCGACCGAGCCACAGACCACAGCGGGTGATGGGTGTGCTCAACTCTGCAGAGCAGGCCCCTGCGTGTCACCCACTCACTGCCACTGCAGAGAGGGCTGCGCCAGACCCTCCTGGCTCCAATAGGCAGCGGCGAAGGGGATGCCCAGTGAGGGGGGAGCAAGGGCACAAGGGAGAGAGGGCCGCAGCCCGAGACACCGGCAGGGCCCCTCAGAACCACGCTGGGCGTCTCCAGGTGGGGGGGCTATCCAGGGCTTTAGAGCTTTATCCTCTGGGATTTCCGATTGTATCGGGCATGTTTTTTTTTTTAATCACAACAAAGGCTAAAAAAGGATTTAAACCAACAATTTTCAAACAACAAAAGCCAGGGAGATCGCGGTACAACGTGTAGGAGAACTCTGTTCTCAGGATGGGGAGGCCCAGATAGCTCGTTGAAATGAAACTAGACAATCCGATTCAAACTAATTTAAGCCAGGAGAGGGTGGAGTGGGCGGGTACAGATGGAACAAGATCGGCCACGGCATCAGGTAAATAGGGCTCATTATTTTATATGCTTGAAATTTTCCATAATAAAAAGTTTCCCAAGAATTTAAATCAGGCACCACTCCCCTGAGGGAGGCCCAGGTGCGGGAGAAGGCAGGCTCTTGCCCGCTTCCAGGCCGGCTTGTGTCTGACGGTCACTGCACATCAGGCAACCTTCTCTTGCTTGCACTTGGCCCAGGGAGGAGGAGAGGAAACCCCTTCTGAAGCTTTACAGACCAGGCGCTTCAAGGATCAAACACGCAGGGTCTCCGCTAATCACCAAAACCCCTTCAACCTGGAAAGCTGTGCTTCCACTGGTTTCCTGTAAAGATGCCACCAGACACTCCAGAATCCCCAGACTCTGGTTTGTTTTTAGGAACGTCCCGTTGCTCTGGCTCTAGTCTGGCTGCCACAGAGACACAGTGCCTTCGGGCCGGGGTAACTCACTCCACACCAACTGCGTTAAAAGAAGGCGTCACTATCTGCGTCCACCGCCTCAGTGTTCAGATGGGCAAACACACGGGTGTCGAGCAGTGGACTGATCCCAGCCCTCCTCTGCCCCACAGCACTGACAGCTGCACCCATCTATACAATGAGTGTGTCTCTTATCCAAGGATTTTTAAAAAACCCATCCTTTATCAGACATACATACACATTCCGGATCTCCCCTGTATGCCCCATGTGGGGAGTGCAGAGTCTGCATCCCTGGACCACCAGGGAAGGCCCTCCAACTCTGACTGTAAAACAGACACGATGCTGTGTAACAGACCCACGGTCACCGCCCCACTCAGGGCCCAGCTGCGAGAGAGGTTAGCCAGGGCGGCCTCTGGTGCGCGGCTGCCTTTATAGACTTCACGAGCCGCAAAGTCAAGTCGTCGTTTTCACGTGAATTGGAACGCCCCCAGCGCTTCACAGATGCGGACACGGAAGCACCGCGAGGCCAGGTTGCCTGGCCAAGACCACGCCGTGGACATGCGGCGGCCACGGTGTCGGGGCACACCAGTCGCGGCCTTCCCTGGTGAGGACCCCAAGCCCAGGGGGCCGCGAGTCCTGCCCTCTGTGTAGCCAGAGGGCAGCGCCGACGAGGCAGAGGCCCTCTCCCCGGGGGGGACGTGCGGACCGCAGCGAGTGAGGCATCTGTGGCTTCCCCGATCCCACCCTCCAACAGCCCAGGCTCAGACCCTCTGTTCAGACTTTGAAGAACCTCTGCTGAAAGCCAAGGTGGAATTTAAAAAGGACAATTCACAGAAAACACAACGCGCCTGAACCTGGTCCAGATGATGAAACTGTGTCGAACAGACGACAGCCTGGCTCCAAAGGCCAGCCTTCCTGGGTCCTGGTCCGGCTCTTCACTCGCTTCCCTGACACTTCTGGCCCTGCGTCCCAACCTGCCATAGAGAAGCCACCTCCGGAAAGGCTGGGGTCGAGGCCGGTCACTTCAAGGGGCAGGGGAAATCCAGAGGAGAATGCCGGAAAGCAATTTTGCAAGGACAGTTTCAAAACGGAGAAAAAGTTTTTCTTTGGGTACAAAACCCTTGACCCAGAATGTGGCAGACGTCTTAGTCAAAGCTTTTCACAGACATTTGATTCAGCACTATTTGTATTAGCAAGAGACTAAAAAACACCCCCATGTAAGTAAATTATGGTACAACCATTAAGATTAGAACCATTTAAAATCATTAGCACGAAGTTTTGCAAAGACACTTTTTGTTAAGTGGGGAAAAGACTTCTGTGATGCCAATGAGAAAAGGCAGGATGCAAAATTTTAAATATGAAAGCTGTATTTAAAAAATATGCTTAAAGAAAACTGAAAAACACAAAGAGTCAAAGGTGGATTTCTCCATGAGAGAGAGGGAATTTTGAGTGCTCTGTATGCTTTTTTGTGTGTGTGCATTTTCCACACATGAAACATGCACAATTTTCCCTTTACCTTTTTCTTCTAACTGCAAATATTAATACTGACTTGCTGTAAAAAGACTCAAGCATTATAGAAAGTGAAAAGTCCTCCTGTAGGGACTTTCCTATGGTCCAGGGGTTAAGACTCTGCCTTGCAATGCAGGGGACGGGGGGTCGAACCCTGGTGGGGGAACTAAGACCCTACGGGCCCTGGGGCAACTTGAAGCCCAGGCTCTGCGGCAACTGAGCCAGGAGCCTCAACTGCACAGTACGTGCTCTACAGGGGATCCCCGGGGGCACAGCAAAGAGCCATGTGCCCCAGCCGAGCCCCAGCTCAGCCAACAAACGGCCTCCCGTAAGCCCAGCGCCTAGGGGAACTGCTCCCCAAAGGCCGCCAGCGATGACTTGGCTCCCGTTCCTCCCGATGCTCCCCAACAAGCACTACCTGTATGTAGAATCATACAATCCCTTTTAAAGGAATAATCTGTACGAGGCCACATGCACGAAAGGTCCAGAAAGGTCTGTGGTGGTAGGCATGGGAGCCGGGAACTTTCTGCGGTGACAGGAACACTGTCCACCACGCCCTGACCGTGCGACGGTGCCACGACTCTGCACTACAAAACGTGGAAAACTGAATCATACGCTTGAAAGCAGGGCAGCTTATGATATGGAAGTCATACCTCTATGAAGCAGCTGGAAAAGAAAACACACGCACGCCAGGGCCGGCAGGTCTGCAGGCCCCCGGGCTGCCCTGCCCCCGCCCAGCTCTGTGCCCGGCCCCCCTTGGGAGCACACAGCGAGACCAGGTGGCAGGAACAGAGGAAGCTGGCAGCTTCTCAGAATCACGGGACAACAGCCTGCCCAGGGAGGCTGAGCAGATAATGGGGGGTGTGCGTGTGTGTCAGGCCCGTGTACGCAGGATGCAGGAGAGCACGGTGTGTGTAATGGGGTGTGTGTGTGTGTCTGTCCGTTTGTGTACTGGTGTGTGTGTGTGTCTGTCTGTGTACTGGTGTGTGTGTGTCAGGCCCAGTGTATGCAGGATGCAGGAGAGCTGCCGGGCCCCACCTCAGAGGAGCGGCCGAGGAGACAGAGGCCTGGCCCGAAGGCCCACGAGGCCTCGGGCAGGACAGCCAGGACCACCGCTCTCACTCAGCAGAAGCCACGAGCTGCCCGACAAGGTGCCGGCCCCGGACGTCCTCAGAGCTGAGAAGGACGGGCCAGCATCACATTGAGGGGCGTGACAGCAAGCCATCAGAAGCGGGAGTGGGGCCACGCGCTCCTGAAAGGCACAAGGACCGCGGGCTCCAGAAGGGGACGGGGCTGCCTGGCCGGTGGAGGGGAGGCCCTTTCCGAGAGCAACTGGCCAGCATGTATCCAAAGCGTCTGTCCGCAGGGTCCATACTTTTCGAGGGATCTAACCTAAGAATTCACTCACATGTATGGACAAATATGTCCACTATTTTGTTGCCAAAGAAGAGAAATGACTTCTCAAACAACAGGAAAATGAGCGAATAGTGTGTATTACTGCCGTGTTTGTGAAGAGCGTCCTTAATGCAAAGTGAAAGTCGCTCAGTCATGTCCGACTCTTTGTGACCCCATGGACTGTATAGTCCATGGAATTCTCCAGGCCAGAATGCTGGAGTGGGCAGCCTTTCCCTTCTCCAGGGGATCTTCCCAACCCAGGGATCGAACCCAGGCCTCCCGCACTGCAGGCGGATTCTTTACTGTCTGAGCCACAAGGGAAGCCCAAGAATACCGGAGTGGGTAGCCTATCCCTTCTCCAGAGGATCTTCCTGACCCAGGAATTAAACTGGGGTCTTCCTGCGTTGCAGGTAGATTCTTTACTAACCGAGCTATCAGGGAAACCCAGAGCATCCTTAAAAGTATGGGGCAATTACTTTATGTTAAGTTAGCAAAATTGGATATAAAAATTTAACCTCAACTAAGTGAGTGAGTGAAAGTTGCTCAGTCGTGTCTGACTCCTTGCGATCTCGTGGACTACACATACAGTCCATGGGATTCTCCAGGCCAGAATACTGGAGTGGGCAGCCGTTCCCTTCTCCAGGGGATCTTCCCAACCCAAGGATCAAACCCAGGTCTCCCACATTGCAGGCGGATTCTTTACCAGCTGAGCCACGGGAAGCTTTTCAACTAAGAAAACGTTCTTAGTTTCTTTTTCAACTAAGACAAAGATGTCAAAATCCTGGAGAGAAACAGTAAGTGAAAATGCCAGCAGTGTTTTTCTTTGGGTAGAGAGATTAAGAGATTCTTTTTCTCCTTTTATCTATTTTTCAGAACTTCCCAAATTTTTTGTAAAAGTATTTCTCAATCTCTAAAAAGTCTATGATCCATCTGCCAATTGGATTCTGTTAACTTTACCCTCTAGGGTTTGCACTGTGTAGAAACGATGCTTTGTTTTCCAGACATAAAACTCTAATCCTGAATGCGCTTTCTCAAATTACAGCCCCACTGATTGAAAACTGATGAGGGCCACACACACGACGATGGTGAGACTTCAGAGGAAGGCTACCTGGCCCAGCCCGCCTCGAATAGTCTCTATCAGGAGCATGTACAACTTACAGAATTCCTATCATCCTTTGGGAAACAGGCCTTCCCTGGTGGCTCAGCTGGTAAAGAATCCGCCTGCAGTGTGGGAGACCTGGGTTCAATCCCTGGGTGGGGAAGATCCCCTGGAGAAGCGAACAGCTGCCCACTCCAGCATTCTGGCCTGGAGGATTCCATGGACTGTATAGGCCACGGGGTCGCATAGAGTCAGACACGACTGAGTGACTTTCACGTCACTTTCTTTGGGAAATAAAGATTGTGTACCAGTTATTGCTTTATTTCACTGTGAGAAAGAAAAACACTGACCAAAACTTAAAACCAAACAAGAGTCTCTTGGTCAGGACCAGACAGAATCTTTGAGGGAACCTCGCGTCACCCAGAAGGAAGTCGGAACCACACGCTCTTTCTGCCTTCCTGAGAGTCTTCTGCAGACACTACGATCCAGCTGAGTGAGTCTTAAAGATGTGCCCCAAGGATGCCACCCCGAGTTCAGGGTCAGCGCAGTCGGCCAGAGGCAGCTCAGCTGACAGCTGGTGGCCGCAGGGGCTCGCCTCCTGCCCCTCCACCAGGCAGGCTCAGTGCTGGGGCCACTCAAGCTATCTGCCAGGAACTGCAGGGAAAGGACAGCGTTCACTCCACATTTAGGAACTGGAGGTCCAGTGGGTCAGGAATCTGCCTGCCAACGCGGCGGACGAAGGTTTGAGCCCTGGTCCGGAGATGCCCCCGGCAGCCAAGCCAGTGCCCGCCGCGGCCGGAGCCCAGAGTCCCTGCTACCACAACCAGGACGCTGCGCGCAGCCGCCAAGGCCCGATGCAGCCAGCCAGGCAGGCAGAAAGAACCGGAACAGATCCCATATCTGCTCTCTAATTAGGACCCTCTCACCGGCATTCCAATGAGCTTTCTTCGATGTGGGAGACAGTTAAGAGGAAAGGTGTGCGCGCGCTCAGTCGTGTCCGACTCTGCGACCGCAGCCAGCAGGCTCCTCTGTCCGTGGGATTCTCCAGGCAAGAACACTGAGTGGGTTGCCATGCCCTCCTCAAGGCATCTTCCCAAGCCAGGACTCAGGGATTAAACCCAGGTCTCCTGAGGCTGCTGCACTGGCAGGTGGACTCTTTATCACTGAGCTCCCTCAGAAGCCCCTGGGGAAGAGTGGGTACTTGGCAAACCCCAGCCTCTGCGGGGGTGGGGTGGGCGGGACTTTGGATGGGTTCTCCTCTTCACGGGTTAAGGGCCAACCCACCTATCAGCCAACTGAGTGTTTGGGGGTCACAGTCTACAGAGGGATGGGAAGTCACACCATCTCCAAGAGATCAAACCTCAGATCAAGACCGCGTGCCTGCTGCTTAGACGGCAGGCTGGAGTGTGCCCTGGTGGCGATGAGCCGCCTTTCCCCTGGCGCTTTCTCCCTGGGAGGGGCCTGCTCCGAGGGACTCCGACTCCTCGCGGTGAATCAATCTGAAAGCATCCTCTCCTCTCCTCTTCCCTCCCACCCTCTAGCGCATCTGAAGAATATTTTCCTACTCTCGTTGCTCAAGATGAAGGGTGTTTAGAGCCTGAAATAAATACATCATTCTCCCACTCCAGCACCCTCCTTAACCCACTGAGCCCAGAGGTTAAAACCTCACAGACTCTTCCTCTCAGAACCACGAATTGGAACCTAGGGGCAGTTATGACAGCTGGATCAAACCAAGGTGCAGCGTCTCACTCTCTTACTTCCGATAAATGCTCTTTAGTCTTCATTCAACAGCAGATGACTCCATCAGGAGCTGCCTGCTGACCTGGCCGACTTTACTCCGGGGTTTGCCAACAAATGCTGTGGGACGGGGGAGGGGGCACCGCTGTTTTCAGGGTCTGCTAGTGTGGCCAGGCTCAAGCCTGGACCTCTCCTACCCACACGCCGTGTGGATCCCAGCACCTCTGCAGTTTCCTTTCCCACCAGCTTCCTTCGCCAGGGTGGTGGGCGCATCCACCCTCACAGCCACGCAGCCAGCCGCCTACTCCCCTCTCCATCAGCTCTGAGACTTGGTCCCTACTCCAGGTGCTGGGTCACATCCTCTGGGCTGCCTGGGGCCTGGGCGGGAGTGCGCCATACCCTGGACCCATCTGAAGGGTGGAGGAGGTGATGGCCAGCGGCCACCTTCTGCAGCTGGAGGGGCCGGGGCAGCGCAAGAGCGCCAGGACACCAGACCCTGCTCCGGGCCCCAGCCTGGTGCCCTTCTGACACCTCCACCTGGCTTCCGTCTGGGCCATGCGGCCAGCCAGGTGGCTTTCAGGTGTGGATGGAGCCCTGGCGGCCAAGGCCACCGGCCCCCGACCCTGGCGCTGCTGTAAGGCTGACAGGCACGAGCGGGTCTGTGCATCACCAGGCGGGACTGCAAGGCCACACGTCCCAAGCCCGGAGCCGGGGGCAGAGGGACGAACTAGGGTCTGGGCGCTTGGCAATTCTGATGGCAGCCAAGACAAGCAGCACGCTGGTGCGACAAGGCTGCTCCAGGCCTGGGCCCAGACAGCAGACACAGAGAGGGCTCCAGGACGGCCACCCGGCCGACACGGTGGCCACGCTGGGAAACGGGCCCTGGTCCCTGCTCTGCCAACACTCCCGACAGCAAGAGGGGATGAGCAGGTCTTCAACGCGATTACGACTTGTCTATGCAACGCGATGTTACAAGACAGCTGAGATCGGGCTTAGAAAGGAAAGCCAACGAGCTACAAAGACGGTGACTGTAAGTCACACTGACCAAGAGACTTCTGTGGGCCAGACCCTGTTCTTAGTGCTGTATTTACATGTGCTCACTCACTCGGTCCTCACAACCTGCCCAAAATAGCTCCTGTTATTCACCCTATTTCACAGACAAGAGGACTGAGGAACAGAAAGGCTAAGGAACTTGTCAGAGATCACAAAGCTAGTCAGCGGCAGGCTGAAATGTGAACCCAGGCAGCCGGGGCCCAGAAGCGGTGTTTCTGGCTCCATGTGACGCTGCCACCCACCGTGTAACATAGGCATTCCGTGTCTATCCAGGTAGCCGCCAAACAATTAAATGACAAGAAAAGACCAGAGAGGAATATTCCAAAATAACAACCAGTTTGTCCAAGTAGTGGGAATAAGGTAATTTTATTTTCAACTCTGCTGTATTTCTAACTTTCTACAATTTACAAAACTAGGAGGAGACTGTGACTATTATCACTTATATCTTCCTAAAATATATACATATATTCAGTCTGCCGGCACTAGGGACTGCCGGCAATCCGTCTCAGCAAGTCTAAGAAACTCTCACCTGGTCACTGAATCTACCACCCAACTAGCACATTTCTTAACCTGTGAAATGGGAGGACCACTTCCCAACACCAAAGACTTGCTGGGATTGAAACTGGAGCACAGCAAGAGCTCCCAGCCCAGAGCCTGGCATAAACCACTACACCCTTTCCTGGGGGCCCAAAATGTTACTAACAGCTGGCACTTCTCGCCTCCACCCTACTAGGCGTGTAACACTCGTGTAACACACGTGCCTGGTCAACTCTTCTCAGGCCCAGGAGCTTGCCCAGAGCCACGGTGCCTGGAGGAAGCTGACCAAGACTCAGGCCACCTCGGCCCACCTGCAGGCCCACTCCCCTTCCAGCATCCCCTTTTCCTGCCAGGGCAAGTTCCAGGTGAAGATGGACAGGCCATCGTGGCTTCTCATCACCACCGCTCTCTTTCCAATGATTTCAGGCTCTTTAGGACCCGGGGAGGAGTGCATGCCTCAGGCTAACACGATTACAAGGCGGGTCTTGGGACCCCTCAGTTGAATTATCCCCCAATAACCCTTACGTCAATCCAAGTCCGTAGACAGGGTGACACTGGGTAAGTCTTGCGAGTGAGCTTTGGCCCTCGCCTCTTAAAGCTGTACCTAGGAGCAGTCTTTTTTCAGCTCTGAATTCAGGTGGAAAGACTTAGCTGCCGTTCGGTACTTTGAACTCTAGGTCAGAGTGGTGTGGTGGTCTTTTAATACACTTGGCCTTCGGACACTAGCCCCTCTCAGGTCACCCTATCAGAACAGAAAGCTCAATCTCAGGAGGCTTGGAAGGGTAAGAGAGATGGCATCGCTGTGGATTACGGTCTGGACCAGTGGAGAACAAGTGTCAGCTTGCAAAACCAGACACTGGAGAGCAAGAGGCACCTTCAAAGAGGAGATCGTAAGCCACATGGCCAGGCTCTGCTGTTGCTTCCTGACCTGCTGGCATGGCGGGGTTGCGGGGGGAGCCTGTTTTAGGAAACCAAACAGGTGAGCACTCCAGTCCTTCCCCGAGTCCCTCGCCACAGACCTCTGGTCATGGGGCAGAAGAATTTTTCACTTGAAAAAAAAAACAATTTTTTTTAAACTTCATTATATTAGCCCTAAGGGTGTGTCTGACATACAAAGAGTCAGTGTTACTGACTCTACACTTCCGGAGTGTTCCTACTATCTGGGAGCAAAGGCCAGGCGCCAGGATCATCCGCTCTGATGCAGGAGGGAGCACAGTGCCTGCAGAGGATCACACGTCACCCCATCACCTCACAAACCAGAACACCGGACCCGACACGACGGGAGTTGGCCCAAGACCCCATGGAAGCAAAAGCCCTCAAAAACGACCCTTTTACACTTCGGCAACGTCAACTGGCATTTAGGCCTGTGTTGGGAAACCTTGTACGTCTGAAGGATAAAGGGGCCAGGGAGGGAAGTACCTACCGCGCAGGCGCTCGCCACTGACTGGAAGAGAGCAGTCGCGAGTCCACAGGAGGCCATGGAGAGCCTCGCTGTCTACGGAATGACAGAAAGGGAGGTTTACGATCTGTAAGCATCATCTCTGCTATTACATGACTCATTCCTGCATGCTGGGAATGCTCTCAACGAGCGCCAAGGAGAGACCAGCGAATTACAAAGTTTGTAACAATTATCACTGCCCTACATGCCTCACCGCAGGGCAGACCTATCTGCAGCAATCAGCTCTGTGGAGGAGCTGTGACTGCGTCGGTCATTGTGACCAGCCGTTCCTGCTCTGCTTGAAGGCCTTAAGGAGGCCAAGAGCTCATCAACCTCCAGCTGAACTGCTTAGAAATGCTCAGGATTCCACCACAGGGGTCTGGGTGGGCCAGGAAGAGGAACGGCAGGGGCAGATGGAGAGAACGCCACCCAGGAAAGGAGGACTACACCTGAGAGGAAAAGGGTCTCTGGAACTGGAGGGCACGTGAGCAGCCTTGAAGAGCAGGCAGGAACAACCCCAGCAGGTCAGGAAGGGTGGAGAGCTCCGCACCCAGCCTGCAGGCACGCAGCGCCCAAGGGCCTGCAGCCGCTCCCAGCAGGCAGGACAGGGGAGCGGGCAGGGCCTGGAGGTCAGCGCCTGGGGTCGCAGGGCCACCCCTCAACGAGGCTGGGGCCGGACGTGAGCACAGGAGAGTCTGGGACCCCAGTGACAGGCGCGTCTAACTGCACTGCCTCCACTGCATCCGCATGCAGAGGGATGACTCAAAAGTGCCTCGATTTATGCACACGAACCTCAGGGTTTTCCCCTACCAAAGCCTGTAATTATCGTGTAAATGATAGCGAAGAGTTACTGAGCATTTTAATTTTATTATGTGTCAGTAGTAATGCTGTGAAGCATTTAAACGTGTCACTGTCATTACCATTTTATTGTTGTCTCTCTGTCCCCAATACCAGCGCCCCCACCACGCTC
Organism: Antilocapra americana; assembly: GCA_007570785.1. Classification (NCBI taxonomy): domain Eukaryota; kingdom Metazoa; phylum Chordata; class Mammalia; order Artiodactyla; family Antilocapridae; genus Antilocapra; species Antilocapra americana. Next base: position 783,880 of record ML663023.1, read on the forward strand.
CCGGGGCTCCCCTGCTCCATCTGTTGCCTCCTGGGCCGGCCCCCTCCTTTCTCCACGGCTGATCACCCCTCACTGATGACGCCCCGCAGGGGTCCCCGGGATACAGGCAGACCTGCCCACCCAGTTCCACTCCACTACAGGCTCAGCCTGCTCCTTCCTTCGCCGTGCTGATCCTTCCTCCTGGGCGGGGAGATTCCCTCAGCTCAAGCGCCGCCCTCCCTGACCGTCCCTGCCGGGGCGGCAAGCCTCTCCCTGGCCCAGCGACCATCCGGTGGTGTCCCTCTCCACCAGGGCTTCCCTGGTGGTTCAGCTGGTAAAGAATCCACCTGCAATGCAGGAGACCTGAGTTCGATCCCTGGGGTGGGCAGATCCCCTGGAGGAAAGAGTCGCTACCCACACCAGTAATCTGGCCTGGAGACTCCCAGGGACAGTCCATGGGGTCGCAGAGAGTCGGACACGACTGAGCTACTTTCACACATCCCATCTCCTGGACGAGGTTACAGGTTCAGGAGAGTAAGGGGGATGTCCTTCTTGGTCACCTCGGTATCACCCAGGCCTGGCACAGAGTTTAACTCTCCTGGCTTCCCAGGTGGCTCAATGGTGAAGAATCAACCTGCCAATGGAAGAGATGCAGGAGACTCAGCTTTGATCCCTGGGTCAGGAAGATCCCCTGGAGGAGAGCATGGCAACCCACTCCAGCATTCTTGCTTGGAGAATTCCCATGGATGGAGGAGCCTGGCGGGTTACAGTCCACGGAATCACAAAGGAGCTGGACACGACTGAGCAACTGGGCACACATGCACACGGGGCAAACTGGGGGCTCTGCTCTCTGCCTGAGCACCGGGAAGAGAAGGGGCTGCAGGCTGGCCCCCGTCCTGGGGTGCTTCTACTCCCATGCGGACGCAGCAGGGAGGTGTGGGAAGAACACTGCCTGTCAAGTCTTCATGTGCGCGTCACGAGGCCCGGGGTGCCTGGACCTGCAGGCGTCCATCACCCAACCTAGACAATGGTCAATGTCCACCGCCACGTCCTGTGACTCCGAGCAAGCCCCAGCTATCGGCCTCCGACCTCTCCCTCCCTGGACACCCTAATGCTTTCCCTCTGCGTCCTGCCTGGCCTCTTGCCGCCGTCAGAACGCCCTCTTTCAGCTTAAGACCACAGTATTCTCCTGCTTAACACCCTGCGGCCTGCTGTCATCCTCAGAACAAAGCCTGATGCACACGACTCCCCAGGCCTTCCTGGGGTCCGGGCGGTGAGAAAAGCCTGAGAGGCTAGAGGCTCGGCCCCCCTCAGAATGAGGGGGGGCGAGGAAGGCAGGGAGCAGATCCCGCCCCGTGGTGCGGACCCCCATCCCAGGGCTTCCCCTCGTGCTCCAGGACCACAGCTCTGTCTCCAGCACGGACGGGGCTCCCAGAAGGCAGGCACCCTCGTTCCGCACCATCTGCTCCCCAGGGCCTGGCCTCTCCCAGGTGGTCCTGGATAAAAGCTTAGAAAAAAATGCGAGGTCGGGGCAGCGACCCCAAGGCGAGGCCAGGCGGGCAGCCCAGCACTCTCCCGCCCGCCCCAAGGAGGAGGCAGCCCCTGGGAGCACCGAGGTGCCAGCCGCCATGACAGACCCTCTGAAGACCGGTCCGCCCCACGAGGCCACTTGTCTCTCCTTGAACACACACACCCTGGTTTTCAAAGACCTTTCCACAGAGAAGCAGAAGACATGTGCAAGGAGATCCTACTGCTCATCGGTACACGTGGTTACCAGCAGCCGCCGCAAACGGTCTCGTACACGGTACACACGGGCATGCCACCTCCACTTCCTTCAGCCCTGTGAGGCTCCATGGTGGGGGGAACCTGGTCCACACCCCAGAGCGGGTGGGCAGGAAATCCAGGCTGTCAGACTGCAGCCGTGCATTCTTCACCGCGATCACCGAAAGTTTCAAGCAAGCATTTCAGGAGCGTGACCTGAAAGCACTGACTGAAGCAGCAGAGCTCAGAGGCTGGAAGGCCCAGGCAGAAGCCCTTGTGAGCGGAGCCCGACATGATTCCTGCGAGCGAGCGCCCCACCGCAGCGGAGCGCTCCCTGGACCAGAAACCACGGGCATCAGCAGGAAGCCTCCTGCCCAGAGCCAAGCTCCTGGGGAAGGGAAGGAGGGCGCTGCTCAGGGCAGTTCAAACTGAGGATTCAACTCAAGGAATCAGCCCGCAGAGAGGAAGCCAAACTGCAGACCAAGCAGCTGAGAAGCAGAGAGCCTGGGTCAAGCACAGGCAGCCCCACCCCCTCCCCCAAATCACAGGCAGCCCGACCACCCCCCAAATCACAGGCAGCCCGACCACCCCCCAAATCACAGGCAGCCCGACCACCCCCCAAATCACAGGCAGCCCTACAATGGAAGGAGCTGCGGCAGGTGGAGGCAGGTGGAGACAGGTGTCGTGCCGCCAAGAGGAAACAAAGGCAGCAAAAAAGGTCGAAGGTGAGCTGAGCAGGGGCTGAGGGGAGCGCAGCGGGCCGGGAGAGCGCTGAGCACGAGCACGCCCCCGAGCGCACCGACTCCCCATCCCTACTTTTTAACCCAAACTCCTCTCTGAAAGAGGGCGATCTGCCTGGGGAAAGGACAAAGAGGTGAGCGAGATTTAAGAGACAGAAACTTTCAGTTAACAAAACAAATGAGACATCAACACTAATGCAACAGTGTAAATTAACTCGACTCCAATTTTTAAAAATCCTGTAGTGACAACAAGTCAAAGACAGGAAATGTAGCGGTGTGGAGAATATAGCCAACAACTGCCGCGTATGTCCGTCACGGTGACAGATGACAAACAGACTTGTCACCATCACGGCGACCACTCTCAAGGTTACAGAAATGCCAGCTCACTATGCGGCTGTGCACCAGGAACCAACACAGCGTTTAGGCCCACTGTACTTCAAAAGCAAACTCACTCATGGAAAAGAGATCGTGTTTGTGGCTACCAGAGGTGGGGGTGAGGGAAGGTGGAGATCAGACGAGGGTAGTCAAAAGGTGCAAGCCTGCAGTCACCAGACAGACGCAAAACTGAGAAAGAATTCTAAAGGGGCCAAAGTTCAAGAGGGCCTCTGCATGCCCACCTGACGGGCCTGCCCAGCAACAAAAGGTCCAGACAAGCAGGAACCCCTGCCTGGTCCCCAAGATACGGCCTGGGACCACTGGTCTTTGCTCATGGTTTAATCTATCCTGTAACACATTGGGGGAATCCCAGGTGGCTCCAGAGGTAAAGAGCTTGCCTGCCAATGCAGGATATACCAGAGATGTGGGTTCCATCCCTGGGTCGGGAAGATCCCTCGGAGGAGAGCATGGCAACCCACTCCAGTATTCTTGCCTGGGGAATCCCACAGACACACTGGCGGTTTAGGACAAGCAGGACACCCAGGCCCTGTCTACTGTGGCCCTGCCACTTCTGGGGTCTCTCCGGCCAGGCCAGTCCACTGACATCCCCTCACCAATGTGGCCCTTTGGGTTTGCAATCCTGTTCTACAGAAGTCGCTGAGGCCGTGCGGAGAGAAAACAGCCCCAAGGCCGGAATGTGCTGGTCCTCGGAAGTTCCTCCCAAAGGGCAGGCAGGTGGGGGGGCCCACGGCCACTCCTGGCGCCACACAGGTGGCCAGGTACTTTCCGAGCTATGAAGAGGTCACAACATCGGAGCCTGTTATTGATGCAAGAAAAATCAGAAGGCCAATTCTCCTGCATTTCACAGGGTTCTTATATACAATGCTCAGTTTTAAAAAGAATGGATATAGTAAATGGAATGAGTTACAGAGAGAAGTGAAAGCTTCAAGAAATAGATGAAAGAAATATAAAACTAATTTCTGAATGGTAATAAAACCTCTCAGAAGAGGGTCTACTGCAAATCCAAGGCAGGATCAAGTATCCTGCAGGATGTTAGTGCACGTACGTGTACACACAGACACACAGACAGAACTGATTCCAGATGCCATCAGTTCTGATGCCAGAACTGATTCCTGGCATTCAGGAACACCTTTCCAACACCACCAGCCTCAAGACCCCAGTCATGAGTTCCCTTAAATGTTAAATGCAGGTCCCCTCAGTTCATAAGTACACGGCTTCAGAAGGGGCGCAGAACCCCCCGCCCGGGCATGACCGCATCAAGAGGGAGGCACTCCCAGCCCGGCCCATCTCTCGGTCCCGCTCCTCTGACCCTGGGACAGCCCCAGACAGCCTGACCATCCCGAGGCGGGAAGGGCTCAGATCACAGGAAGCCAGAGGCCGGCATTTAGGGGGAAGCAGCGCGGGGCAGCTCCGTCCTGCCAGCGACTTCACTTCTGTGAGAGGTGCCACCACCCAGGGAACCAGGTGGGAAGGGGCGTGATCAAGGGTCACTACAGGCACCCTGAGGGCCTGGAGGGTTTTCATTCAGGAAATGAAATAATGACCAGCATTCCAGACTATGACTCAGAGGTGGGGGGAGGCGAGAGGGGAGGCTTAAAGGGTTCCATTTAACCCCAGAGAGGCAGGAAGTTTCAGCAGAAAGGCTGTCATTCTACCCAAGTCTTGGAACTAAAGCACAGCAGGAAAACCAAGCAAACCCAGGGGGAATTAGAGCCGGTCACAAGAGGAGGGGCCAAGGGATTAATGGACTCTTTAATTTTCGAATTTCCGGAGGTTTACGGCTAATTAGGCCCTTCAGTCATACTGTAACGTGATCAGATTTCAGCTGGGTGCACAGAACAGCTAGAGGTGGAAGATGGCGCAGAAATCACCGAAGGCCCAGGCCGGAGGGACTGCAGCCGGGCCAAGGCGCTTGCTTCCAGCCTTGATCCACACTAATCAGGCACCTCTAATTTCCCAGACAGTGCCTCAGAGAGCACTGTGTGATCCACCCCGTACTTTCGGGGAGCGCTCTTCCTATGCTAGTCCTTACTGGTCATTTCCTCACTTGGGCCGAGCACACACACTCACAGGGCTCAAAGGTGGGAAGAAGTGATAGTGAATGAAGGCACTCAGCAGACATGTATGTGGGCAGAAATGCTCACACCTGTTCACCTACCAACGAAATACAAGGCACTATGTTTTGCTTATTAAATTAAAAACCAAGGGAGAAACACCCAAGGTTGACAATGAAGCAATAAATTGACGCCATACTGCTGGCGGCCTTATGACAAGGCAGGACCCTTTTGGGAAAACCACTTGGCAACATTTGTCAACAGTTGTGAACGTGTTCATACTTTGACGTGGTAATGTCACTCCTGGGAGTTCATCCTACAGAAGGATCCAGATACAAAGAAAACTGCAAAAAGGACCATGGACACTGGATCACTGCTTATAACGCAAAAACCTAGAAGCAACCTAAAGGCGGAGTATTCCAGAAGTTTCTGCTGCATCTGTCTTCTCTTCTCTGAGGATTACTGAGCAGCCACTAGGGAATCATGGTTATGGAGACTTCCTAGTAATGTGGGAAAAGTCCTAAGTGATGTTAATTTTTAATGGGTTTTTTAGACATGTTTTAGGTTCAGAGCAAAATCTCACCAAAGGCAGAGTTCCCGTGTAACTACTCCCCTGACTTATGCATAACTTCCCCCATGAATCAACACCCCCCACCGCTCTGAGCGGCACTGTGGTCACAGCTGATGAACCTACCCCGACAGCACCATTAACCCCAAAGCCCACAGTTTGCAGCACTCGGTTCCAAGCCCCCTCTCGGTCACTTACAGTCTGCAGGTGTGGACAGATGCAAAGTGACACGCATCCACCGCATGCAGCATCGCACAGACTCGCTTCACTACCAAAACCCCTCTGCGTTCCGTCTGCTCCTCTCCCTCCTCCCTAGCCTTTGGCGACCACCCATCTTTTTACGTTCTCCAGGTTTGTCTTTTCAGAACGTCACATAGTTGGAATCGCACAGCACATAGCCTTTTCGGATCCATTTCTTTCACTCAATCATGCATTTAAGGTTCTTCCATGACTTTTCAGGGCTGGGCAGCTTAATATTCCATTGTGTACCATAGCTGTTTACCCATTCAACCTGGTGAAGGACCTCTGGGTTGTTTCCAAGTTTTGGCAGGTGGGGTTTTCAGACATTTAGCTGGTTGCCGTTCTGGAGTGGAAACTTGCTTTACAAACGTTAAGTGTGCAAGGTTAGCGTGTGAACATAAGTTTTCGACTCCTCTGGGTAAATACCAAGGAGCACAACTGCTAGACCACCTGTCCAGTTCATGGTATTTTGTTTTGTCAGAAACGAAGAAACCATCCAGCTGTCTTCTCAAGTGGCTGCACCGTTCGACATGTCCAGCAGCAATGAACGTAAGCTCCTCTCCTTCCATCTTTGCCAGCTTCTGAAGGTGTCAGTGTTCTGGGTTTCGGTCACTCTAACAGCTCTACTGTTCATGGGGTTCTCAAGGCAAGAATACTGAGGTGGTTTCCCACTCCCTTCTCCAGGGGACCACGTTTTGACAGAACTCTCCACCCGTGACCCGTCCGTCGTGGGTGGCCCTACACGGCACGGCTCAGTGTCACTGCGTTAGACAAGGCTGTGTCCATGTGATCAGACTGGTTTTCTGTGATTGTGGTTTTCAGTCTGTCTGCCCTCTGATGGAGAAGGATAAGAGGCTCATGGAAGCTTCCTGATGGCAGAGACTGAGGGGGAAACTGGGTCTTGTTCTGATGTGCAGGGCCGAACTCAGCAAATCTTGAATCCACTTTTCTGTTGATGGGCAGGGCTGTGTTCCCTCCCTGTTGTTTGACCTGAGGCTAAACTGCGATGGAGGTAATGAGGATAATGGTGACCTCCTTCAGAAGGTCCCATGCACTCCGTGCCCCCAACCCTGCAGCAGGCCCCCGCCGACCCACACCTCCGCCCGAGACTCCTGGACACTCAGGGCAAGTCTGGGTCAGTCTCTTGTGGGGTCCCTGCTCCTTTCTCCTGGGTCCTGGTGTGCATGAGGTTTTGTTTGCGCCTGCCAAGAGTCTGTTTCCCAGTCCTGTGTCAGTTCTGGCGGCTCTATGTGGGTTAACGGTGACCTCCTCCAAGAGGGCTTATGCCGCGCCCAGAGCCCCTGTCCCCGCAGCAGGCCACTGCTGACCCGGGCCTCCGCAGGAGACGCCCAAACGCGGTTCTGTCTCAGTCTCTGTGGGGTCTCTGGGTCCTGGTGCGCACAGGTATGTCTGAGCCCTCTGAGCGTCTCTGGCGGGTATGGGGCTTGATTCTAATTGCCATTTCGCCCCTCCTACTGTCTTGCTGGGGCTTCTCCCCTTGCCCTTGGACGTGGGATCACCGACTCAATGGGCATGAGTTTGAGTAAGCTCCGGGAGTTGGAGATGGACAGGGAAGCCTAGAGTGCTGCAGTCCATGGGGTCACAAAGAGTGAGACACAACTGAGCGATGGAGCTGAACCGAACAGCTATGCAGCAGTACCTCACTGTTTGGTCGTACTGATTTTTAAAAAGGAAGATAAAGAGCAGTTATATGCAGACTGTAACTAATCAAAAACCATAGATATACACAAAAAGAGAGGACGCACACAAAATTAAAAAAAAAACAACTTATTACAAGCAGTTTTTCTTCTCAGATCCAAACTCCCCCACTGAAGCTCATGCCGAACCATATGAAACTGCCAATAATCACCCATCTCTGGCACAAAAATGGCAATTTCATACGGTTCAACCTAACAGTTGTATAATTCAAATAAGTTTTAATAACTTCAGACATTCGCAACATTTATCTTAATTCTACACCCCCATCCACTCTTTGATATTAATATAAAGAAACATTTCCAAACGCATGGGTAGTAAATGGGTCGACAGGTCTAAAATCCACCTTCAGAATTTTATAATCCAAAAAAAAAGAAAAGAAACCCTGCTAAAAGGATGTGAAACAGCTAACAGGAAAACTAAAGCAAGTCTCACCATATTCAAACCCAATTCTGAGCGCTGCAAGCAGCTTCTGCAGCCACTACCAGGATGGTACTTCTATGCCACAAATGCAAACAGCTCACAGAGAGCCTTCACCAGCTCAGGAAAGCCAGAGCGGAAAGGCAAGCACTGGAGGGACTCTTTGCAGGAGGATGGGGGGGGGGGCAGTCAGGCCCCTCCTGGACGTCCCCTCTCATTTCTGCCTGCCCTTCTACTGACCCGCTTCTCCAGGCCAGGGGCTGAGGACGTTAGCTTCCCTTTTCTGGCCTCAGGACAAGGCTGATTTGTTCTGCTATGCACCCTGATTCCTTGTGCCCAGAAGACAGGATCTGAAGGCGGGCGGCTCGGTGTTTTAAGTGTAAGCATGTGTGCAGAGAATATCCAGACAAGCGTGTCTACCAGACCCCAGGCAGAATCTGTGGTGGGGGGGGGGGGTAAGGGTGCTTTCACTTCCAAGCCACACATTTCTATGTTGTTCAAATAGATAAGGGATTACTTTTGCAGTTAGAAAAACACTAAGGAAATGGGAGAGAATGGGACAGTTTTGACTGACTTCTTATCACTCCTCACTCAGCCTGCCGGCCCCTACTTCACTGTTTCATAGTGGCAGGATTTCTTGATTCAAAAAGAAGGGAAAAGGGCGGTTTGGAAAAAGAAACACCTTGTACCGGGGACTGCCGGGGGCACAGGATGGGGCGCCAGGCTAGGAGCCTCAGCCCGTGTGCCCTCTGCTGAGCTGCAGCGCCCAGCCCCGAGGGCAGGGCCGCCCTCTGGCCAAAGACGCACTTCCTGCCACAGGGCAGCGGCCTCGGGGGACCAACCCAGGCAGCTCTGCAGAGGGGCACCAGGAACTGGGCTAAGCAGGTGTCTCCTTAACTTGTCAAAAACCACCCCAGCAGGCAGGTCCCCAAGATCCACAGCCCTGTACTGAGGATGGGAAAAGGAGCAATCAGAAAGAAACTTCACGGGGCCTCCCTGGTAGCACGGTGGATAGGAATCCGCCTGCCAGTGCAGGGGACACGGCATGATCGCTGGTTCGGGAAGATCCCACATGCCACAGAGCAATTGAGCCCGGGGGCCACAAGGACCAACTCTGCGCTCAGGAGCCCGTGCCCCACGACCAGGGAAGCCTGCGCATGGCGTCCGGAGAGCCGCACGCAGCCACCGAGACCCAGTGCAACCAGAGTGAACTTAAAACAGAACTCAATTCTTGAAAAAATAAAAGAATGAAGCTTGACGAAGGCACAGGCTCTCTTGCCCTCCAGCTCACAGGAGAGTTGTGAACAGTAGGGGGCGGAGGCGGCAGGGAAGTTCCAGGCTCAGAGACTGGGGGTGCTGTGCACTCTCCAGCCAGCAAGCAGGGGGCCGACCAAGCCGAGCTCCGGGCCTCTCCTGCTGGGGGCACAGGGGAACAGGAGGAGGCTGCAGGACAAGGTCGGCCTCTCCCTCTTTCCCCAGGCCACCGCCACTCCCCGGTGCTCCTGGGCGTCCAGAGGGCGTTCCAATGGAGGGGGTTCAACTCAGGCCTTTCACGGAGATTCGCAGAGGGCCCGGGCGTGCGCCACCTGAGCCGGCCTCTGCCCACGCCACCACTCAACTCGCTCCTAAACTCCCAACGTGAGCACGACTATTTGAAAAACAACAAAAACCGACGGAATTTTCACTTAAGAGCTGTAAACGTTTGAGGGAGCAATCCATTTTTAAAAACAGCCATTGCATAAAGATTTAACTGAAAACGAGTTGAGAATGAGGCAGACGCCAAGTGGGACTCCTGAATTCCACAGTGAACTGCCAACAAACGTAACTACAGGTGAACCACAGAACCCTGTAGAGCCTCAGCACTCTCATCTGCGATCCTAGGCAAACACCTATTCCCCTGGGACCAAAGATTAAATTATTCCATTTAAATGATTTACTCACTGTCCTGGGTACAAGCGCTGGCACAGAGGGGTGTTCAAAAAACAAGCGTTATTGCTACTAAAGACAAAATCATAAACCTGACTGTACGTGAAAGGACTTTAAAAGGCCCATCTGGCGGAGGGCAGTGGCACCCCACTCCAGCACTCCTGCCTAGAAAACCCCATGGACGGAGGAGCCTGGTGGGCTACAGTCCATGGGGTCGCTAGAGTCGGACACAGCTGAGCGACTTCACTTTCACTTTCCTGCACTGGAGAAGGCAATGGCAACCCACTCCAGTGTTCTTGCCCGGAGAACCCCAGGGACGGGGGCACCTGGTGGGCTGCCATCTATGGGGTCGCACAGAGCCGGACACGACTGAAGCGACTCAGCAGCAGCAGCAGCATGAGACACCAGCTTACTGAGTTTTTTCACTTTTCCAATTTGCTTCAAATGCCAAATGACTGTAGAATGGCTGACACTGAGTTCTTCAGCAGCTTCTTGCATAGTTGTTCAGGGGATCAGCTTCGATGCTCTTCTTGGTTAGTCACTGTCCGTTTCTGATGGCTGGCCACTATGCTCATCTTCAAGGCTCTCATCTCCTTTGCAAAACTGCTCGAACCACCAACTGCACTGTGTGTTAGCTAGCAGTTCCTGGGCCAAACGCGTTGTTGATGTTGCAAGTTGTCTCTGCTGCTTTATGACCCATTTTGAACTTGAATAAAAAAACTGCTCAAAAACAAAACAAAACCAAAAAAAAGGCCCATCTGGTCCAATACTCTCATTACAGATGGGGGCACACCGAAGTCCAAAGAGGGTAAGTAACTTAGATAACTTCTGATTATCCAACACAGCACTTACCACGGGCCTTATAAATAGTGACTACCGTATAAATAACGAGAATTCCAGAAAAACATCTACTTCTGGTTCACTAACTACATTAAAGCCTTTGTGTGGATCACAACAAACCGTGGAAAATTCTTAAAGAGATGGGAATACCAGAACACCTTACCTACCTCCTGTGAAATCTGTATGTTGGTCAAGAAGCAACAGCTGGAACCGGACATGGAACAACAGACGGGTTCAAAATTAGAAAAGGAACACATTAAGGCTGCATATTGTCGCCCTGCTTATTAACTTATATGCAGAGTACATCATGCAAAATGCCAGACTGGATGAAGCACAAGCTGGAATCAAGATTGCCAGGAGAAATATTGATAACCTCAGATACGCAAACACCACCCTTATTGCAGAAAGTGAAGAGGAACTAAAGAGCCTCTTGATGAAAGTTAAAGAGGAGACTGAAAAAGTTGGCTTAAAACTCAGCATCCAGAAAACTAAGATCCTGGCATCTAGTCCCATCACTTCATGGCAAATAGATGGGGAAACACTGGAAACAGTGACAGACTTCATTGTTCTGGGCTCCAAAATGACTGAAGCCATGAAATTAAAAAATGCTTGCTCCTTGGAAGAAAAGCTATGACAAACCTAGACAGTATACTGAAAAGCAGAGACATTATTTTACCAATAAAGGTCCATATAGTCCAAGTTATGGTTTTTCCAGTAGTCATGTATGGATGTGAGAGTTGGACCATAAAGAAAAAGCTGAATGCCAAAGAACTGATGCCTTTAAACTGTGGTGTGACTCTTGAGAGTCCCTTGGACTGTAAGGAGATCCAACCAGTCCATCCTAAAGGAGATCAGTCCTGAATATTCATTGGAAGGACTGATGCTGAAGCTACAGCTCCAATACTTTGGCCACCTGATGAGAAGAACTGACTCACTGGAAAAGACCCTGATGCTGGGAAAGACTGAAGGCAGGAGGAGAAGGGGAAGACAAAGGATGAGATGGTTGGATGGCATCACTGACTCAATGGACATGAGTTTCAGCAAGCTGTGGGAGTTGATGATGGACGGGTAAGCTTGGCGTTGCTGCAGTCCATGGGGTCAGAAACAGCAGGACGCGACTGAGCGGCTGAACGGAACTGATACAAACAGCACCCCAAACGAAATGATGTAGCCACCTAATCTGCTTAAAAATCACTTAATGCAGAGGCAGTGTAACGGTATTCTCTATGATTCCTATCTAGAATAAAATTTTTAATTAAAGAAAATTTAACAATGGGAGTCAACATTTATCTGGACCCATGCTGACCTATACCGTAGCCAACAGCCACCATGAGGTTACTGAAGTTTAGGTTTTCATTAAAATTAAATTAAAAATTAACTATTCAATCCCCAATCACACTAGACATATTTCAAGGGCTCAAGAGCCTCAAAGTGAGGCGTTCAGTCATGTCCGGCTCTTTGCGACCCCGTGGACCATACAGTTTATGGAATTCTCCAGGCCAGAAGACTGGAGTGGGCAGCTACTCCCCTCTCCAGGGGATCTTCCCAGCCCAGGGATGGAACCCAGGTCTCCCACATGGCAGGCGGATTCTTTACCAGCTGAGCCACCAGGGAAGCCCCAGGCGCCGCACATGGCTAGTGCTCAGAGGACAGTACAAAGATACTCTGAGCAGGCTCCAGGAGGCGGTGAAGGACAGGGAAGCCGGGCGTGCTGCGGTCCCCGGGGTCACAAAGGGTCAGACACAACCACTAAACAACCCCCACTACCCAGACAGAAGACATTTGCAGCATCGCCTCCATCACTTCTGGTCATCAGCACAGCTGCAGAAGACCTTCTTAGGCAATATATACCTTGACTTAACAGTGGCTTTAGTTTCTTAAACCCTATTGTCTGCTGCCAACACTACCGGAAGATGAGAAGGTAAAGACCCCAACAGCCTTCTTTTTTTATGCAAATCTGCACATTCCACAGAGCCTAATCTCCTCAGAAAATTCACAACTGTAAGTCCTTGGGGGAAGGAGGGCTAGAAAGCAGTGGGGGCCAGGGAGAGGGGAAGCTGTCTTTAGCGAAAGGAGTCCTAAGCAAACACAGAATCTGCTCCACTGTCCCCCACACTAGTACACTGGACTGTCTTCAAGCCACTCATTTAGCCTCACTTACACAGAAAAAAAGGGCGGGTTTTACCTCTGCTAACCATCTGTGGCTTTGCAGCAGGATGTGATTGGTGCACAAGCTGACTTCCTTCACGATCCTGATGCCAAGGCACCCGCATGACCCCGCCGAGGCCCAGCAGAACCTCACAGTCACCCTCTCTGCAGCCACGCCCGCCAAGCTCCCCAAAGGCCAGGCGGCCACCCCGCCCAGGAGGCAGGAAGACAGCTCTGCACCCTTGGTTCCGAGGACATTAGGACACAGGACCAAATGAGAGACTGGACAGGAACCTTCTCACATGGCGTTTAGGCCCCTTCAAGAAACACAGGGGGCCAGGAGTATCTTTATGATAGTTTACTCTTTATGTAAAAAGTGGGGGAGGGACAGAATTTATTCATATTTATCTGTTATGTTGAAACACATGAGGACAGAAAAAAATATCTACACAAAAACTCACCACTAAAGATTTATAAGAGAACTGTTCATAATATCCAAAACCTGGAAACAACCCCAAATGTCCATCAACTGGTGAATGGGCAAACTGACTTACCCAAACTATGGGGTACTACTGGTTCCCCTGGTGGCTCAGACGGTAAAGCGTCCGCCTGCAATGCAGGAGACCCTGGTTCGATCCCTGGGTGGGGAAGATCCCCTAGAGAAGGAAATGGCAGTAGTACTCTTATCTGGAAAATCCCATGGACAGAGGAGCCTGGTAGGTCACAGCCCATGGGGTCACAAAGACTCTGGACACGAGTGAGTGACTTCACTTTCACTTTGGGGTACTACGGAGTCCCACACAGCTCTAAAAAGGAACAAAACAGCAATATATGTAACAACATGGAAGAATCTCAAAATGAAAAACCGGGCTAAGTGCAAGCAGTCAAGCACAAGTCTATGTACTATGATTCCATTTCCATGAAATTACAGAAAAGGCAGAACCACAGTGACAAAGTAGATCAGCAGTTGCCCAGGGAAGGGGGGAGGGCGTGGAAAGGGGCACTTTTTGAGAGAACTTTTTGGGGTGGGGGAGCTACTCTGTAACTTGACTGTGGGAGTGGTTATGGGATTATTAAAGACTCAATAACCTGGACACTTAACACTGGTGAGTTTTACTGTATGTAAATAATGCCTTAAAGAGACCCTAGAAATATGAGCAGTGGTTACCCAGGGCTCAAGGATTTAGGAGGGAGGGGCAAGCTGGAGAAAAACAGGAGGGAGATTTTTCATTATACAACATTTTAGCCACGTGTTTTTATTGCTGGAAGTTATGACTGTACTGCCTTTTCCAAAACTGAGTTACAATTCTCTTACAGCCAAATGCAGAGGAGGGCTTCGTACAGGCTCAGCGGGGCCAGTGTGGTCAGCATCAGGTTCCCGTTGGAGGGTTACAGGCCCGAAAGGCTTAAAGCAGGTGGGGGTGGGGAGGAAGAAAGGTCTCTGATCCAACAGGAGTCGCGCATGGCAAACTAGCCCTCTCAAACTAGCCCTCTCGTCTCACTCGGGAACCAGGCCTCCTGCCACAGGTTAGAAAAACCAGAGCCACCATTTACTGGGCATTCCTGTATCCCAGGTGCTACCCCGCATTTGGACGGCTTCATCTCAACAGGGTAAATCAACAGCATGAACGGAGCCCTCACTCCCTGCTAGATACCAAGGCGGGTACTTTACCTGCTTTATTTAAGTGCCTCCAACAGACCCCAGTGATGAGGAGCTAGTCGCAGAGAGTCACATGAAGTCCTGAGCGGTGCAGCTGAAAGCGGAGCAGCGAGAACCAAAACCCAGGCAGCCAGCCTCCAGAAGCCAAGCTTTACACGGCTATCCAAGAACACCTCTGCTCCCAAGACAGAGGCAACACTAAGGTCTACACCACGCAGGCGGAGGGCAGGCAGGGAACCCACATCAGACACCACACAGCTCGATGCATCCGGCCTCCTTTGCAGCGAGAGCGCCCTGCCAGGAGGGCCTTAGATTCCCACATCAGGGAGAAGGAGCCAGAAGGATGGAGAGCCGAAGTGCAGCCAGGCTCCAAACCCCCCTCCATGCCCTCCATCTAGCTGCTTCCTTCCTCACTGCTAACGAGCAGTGAGCACTGAAACCCAAATAAAAATAGGAAGCACGTTTGAAGACAAACTGCTCCTGAACCCCTGTGTTTTAAAAGTCTCTATTTCTTTGAACTAATCAATTACATGTCCAGGTCAGAATCCTGAGCTGCTGTCAGAGGGGCTAGGAAACCATGACGGTACCACTGACCTGCATCCTTTCAACTCTTGAGCCCAGAGGGACCCAATGCTCTTCAGTCCAATGTGAAGCAAATGAGGCCAGGAGGCAGGAGGGGAACAGGCCATCATCACACAGCAGGTCAGGGGCCAAGATGCAGTCAGGAGGCAGGAGGCTATCAGGGTTCCAGACTCCTGGAGCAAGTGCTCTTTCTGCCACTCCAGCATTTTCCAGAGCATGGTATGCAGGTCACCGGGGTTTGAGAACAGTGTGTTAGACAGGATGTGGACCAAGGCAATTTAGTCGCTTACCTATTTTTAATATGCATGGAAAAAATATAACTAAGCACATCAAAAGTGTGATTTTATAGGTGTTTCTGCTTCAAGTTGATTGAGGTGTTAGGCTCAAGACAATTTAAAGAAAAACCTTCCAGAGATAATAAACTGCGCTAGTAAACAGTCAAGTCCTCAGCCATCCTGGGCTCACTCCAGGGGGGCTTGCTTTAATCTTAAAGCAAGCAAGAATAAAAGGAAAGGATGAAACAGAAAGAAGGGAGAACAGAGGAAGCCAGAGGCACAGCAGAGGTGTGGAGTCCTGCCGGGCAGCTACAGGTGACTCAGCTCCCCCACAGGGACCCAGGGCCCTGCAGCGGACGACACCAAAGGCAAGCGCCTCGCCCCCCCACCCCCGCCCACCCCCGCCCGTCCACTCCCCCAACTCCCGTCGAGCTGACCCAGCCTACGCCACACCCCGAACATGCTAAGGTCCAAGCATCAAGCGCCGGCCCAGTCGGGGGAGTCCAGGCCCTGCATCCTATGGACACCCCCCACTCAGAAGACTACCGTCAAGGCCACCTCCCTCGGTTCCCTACACCAGAGCCAGCTGTCAGTGTTCGAGCCCTCTCCTTGCCTGGACGACTCTCCTTGCTCTTCTGCTACGTAAGCCCTAATTACCAGGGCTGCTTTGGTTTAAAGGACAGTTTGGTTCACACGTCTCCACATCAGCATCAGATGCTCAGAAGTGCAGCCAGAAACAACGCAGGGGAGCGGCGCTCCCCAGAGTTCCATCTGTCCCCCATCCCCGTGGGTCCACGACTGGGAGTCTCATCTAAAATCTCCAGGGAGGGACTTCCTGTGGCTAAGAATCCACCTTCCAATGAAGGGGATGTGGGTTCAATGCCTGGTTCAGGAACTAAGATCCCATATTCAACTAAGACCCAACAGAGGCAAATCGATAAATAAAACACAACTGCCAGGGACACAAAGGGCCTTATCATCACGCTGTGGACTCCTCTAAGAGACAAGAGCTCACACCTGTTTTAAGACAGGGAACAAAGTCACTTCCAGAGTCTTATCAGATCTTATCAGACTTTGAGACTCACTGATTAAGCAGAAAAATAGGTATCAACTATGCATAGGGATTATCCTTCCCTCCACATCACCCACCTACCAAAAAAAAAAAAAATCAAAACATGTGGGAGAACTCTACTAAAGTCTTATTTTTGTGCACCCTCACTGTAACTACATCGCCCTCAACGGGCAGTCACACTGCTGGGGGGCCAGCAGGAACCGCGGACTGTCCCTAACTGCAGGTTCCATTCTGCAAATTCACCCGCTCACTAAGATGTATGCGGAACCCCCAATCCATACTTGGGGCCACTGCTACGGTCACCCAGACACACGCAGAGTGGAGACGAATGCGCCCGACCCGGCCAGTGTGAACCAGGCGACCTCTGCCCTTCTAGTTTCAGCTCTCCGCTGCAAACAGAGTGCTTCTCACAACCTTTTAGCACCACACTTCCCGCCTCGTTGTTGACCCAAGCATAGAAGGGCTGAGATAGGCTTACAGAGAAAAAGGCGTGATGGACAAGCTGTCAGCCCTGGCTTCAATGACGAATCAAAATATATATGAAGTATGGTGTCCTTAGGCAGAAACACACATAAAACAGGGGAAAAAACTTTTTTTTTTAATGTTTCACATTAGCTCCTCATCTTAGAGCTGAAACTCATCTCAGAGCTGAAAACTCACATCCTTTTTACCAACCTCTCCCTACTTTCCCCAACTCCTGACCCATGTCAACCAACTTTCTACTCTGTTTCTAGGAGTCTGATTTCTTTTTTAAGAGTCCACATATAAGTGATACTATGCAATATTTGTCTTCCCCGGTTATGTAATCATCAGGCGACATAAATGTCACCAGAGCATCCCAGGAACCATACCATGTTCCCCTGGGAGCAACGGTTCAGGATTTGCTAAGTCAGCGTTGGTGGTGACTTTACAGAATGAAAACCCAGAGCGACAAGAACAGACTGTCTACACTCGGGCAAGCAGAGCTGGTCCACACCTCCAGACACAAGCTACCAGAGCAAAGTCATAACAGAGCAGGAAAAACAACAGAAAGAGCTGGACAAAGACCCTCACTGCAGAGTAACACAGAGGGAACACTCAGAAACTCCGACACATCCGACTCTTTAAAGTGAATGTCACTCATTCGTGTCCAACTCTCTGTGACCCCATGAACTACACAGTCCATGGAATTCTCCAGGCCAGAATACTGGAGTGGGTAGCCTTTCCCTTCTCTAGGGGATCTTCCCAACCTAAGGATTGAACCCCAGTCTCCCACATTGCAGGCAGATTCTTTACCAGCTGAGCCACCAGGGAAGCCCAACTCCAGGGTAATGGTTAACCAAATGACCAAATCAACCAGTCGAAATATTATTAGTCATTTAAAATGATCTTGAAGGGTTCATAACAAGAAAATCTTATAAGGAAAAAAGCAGAATATAAAATTAACACGGGGGGACTTCCCTGATGGTCCAGTGGCTAGGAATCTGCCTGCCAATACAGGGGACACGGGTTCGATCCCTGGTCAGGGAACTAAGGTCCCACATGCTGTGGGACAACTAAGCTTGTGTACCACGCCTGCTGAGCCCTCGTGCTCTGGAGCCCATGGGAGGCCAACTAGAGGCAAGCCCCGTGCCACAACAAAGATGCCACATGCCACAACTCAGACCCGACACAGTCAAAATCAAATAAACATTATAGAAAACAACACAGACCACTGTGAACTCAATCACAGGAAAAGCCTCTAAACTGTACGAAGACGAAGCTGCTGAACTGACTCAGCAAAAGGTGAACAGCAGCTGCTGGCAAGGTGAAGATTATGGGCAACTTTTCCCCTCCTTTTCCATATTTTCCAGCTTTTCTGCAATGAGCACGTTTTCTTTATTTGGGCGTTCCATCCAGCTTGTGGGATCTTAGGTCTCCGACCAGGGGTCGAACTGAGGCCGGCCACAACAATGAAAGTACCAGGTCCTCAGCACAGGGCCACCTTTTATAACAAGAGAGAAAACACTACAAAAAACTTTCACAATGACGTCAGGTTCCAAAGGGAGGCCTTACGGAGGGGACGCTTCCCGGGGCCCCTGCCTTGGTGCCCACGGCCACCCAGATGGCCCGCCTTTCCTCCTGTTCCTCAGCCCAGCGCCCCGGGGCCTGGCACTGCACCCAGCACCCAGAAGGCTGGGCTGGGGGGGCTGGGGGGATGGAAGTGAGCCGGCAGCAAATGACACCCAAGGTCAGACTACAGACAGACTGCTGAAACGCACAAGAGCAAGAGCCCCCGGAGCCTCCCACACATGCAGGCCTTCCCTACAAGGCGCCCCGCCTCCCGCCGAGCTGCGAGCTCACCCACCTGCTGGCGGGGTCCCTGAACCAGACTCCGGCGTTCCAGCGCCTCTGTCCTCTCTACCCGCCCCTGCGTGCTTCTGGCAAGGGAGGCCTCTCTTCCTGGGCCTCTCCCCTGGGGCCCCTGCCCTGACTGCCCCCAGCCGGCAGCCTTCTCCAGGGAGTCTGCGCTCACCCCTTCCCGCCACAGTCTTCCCTCTCCCAGGGCCGCGTCAGTACTCAGGGTTGTTTCAACGTGTACCTTCTACTCAGGGCAATTAATACTAGTCTTCCACTTGTGCTAATGACGGTTTCCCCCTAAATAATTCCTTTCTTTAAAAATATTCATTCATTTGGCTGTGCCCAGTCTCATTTGTGGCACCTGGGCTCTTTAGTTAGGGCGTGTGGGATCTAGCTCCCTGACCAGGGATCGAACTCTGGCACTCCGCACTGGGAGCTGGGAGTCTTCAGCACTGAACCACCAGGGAAACCCCTCCCCTTAAATAATTCAAGTTGAACAGATGAGGCAATTCAAAGAAAACTGAACAGTTCTATATGGAGAGAGAGGCGGTAAAACCATTTAGAAGGCAAACACTAGATCGGGCTACTCTGCAGGAAAGCAAGGAGCACTCTCAACTGCTCAGAACAGGGGGCCCGACTGAAGAAAACGCCGCTGATCTGAGGTCAGATCAGAGGGCCCCGAGGGACAGCCAGGGAGGACGAAGCTACGGCAGCTCCCAGAGTGAAGCGCCAGGAGGACCAGGAGCAGAGAAAGACGTGGGTCCTCTTCAGCCCCATGGTCCCCTCCCGAGGGGTTAGCTTAAGTGGCTCCAAAGGAGGGGGGCAAACACACAGAACAGACACGTGTGTGTGGACCAACACCACACCCCCCAACACCCGCAGCACTGCTCCTCAGTCTACTTTCTGTCTTTCAGTCTACACCTGCTTTCTCCAGCATCCCATCACTGCAAGTCACGTCTCCCGTGTACGCTGCAACACAACCGGAGCTCTCCAAAGGCCCTGGGTTTGAGCCTGGACCTGCCCCCAGATCTCAACTTAGGGTACTGACTTCCTGGGGCTCCCCAGGTGGGTCAGCGGTAGAGTCCGCCTGCAACACAGGAGACGTGGATTCCATCCCTGCATCAGGAAGATGCCCTGGAGGAGGGCATGGCAACCCACTCCAGTCTGCTTGTCCAGAAGATCCCTTGGACAGAGGAGCCCGGTGGGCTACGGTCCGTGGTGTCGCAAAGAGTCAGACATGATTTAGTGACTAAATGACAGGAAGTCGACAAGGTCACGCTGAAGTGTGGTCTTTCCATGCGTCACTGGACAAGCAGGTTCAAAGGTGAGTTTTCAAACGGGCCTGCATTTCTGTGGCAGAAAACACAATGGCCTGCTCCAGGGCATGGAGTCCAGATTCTAGAGCGTTCAGACAGAGGACCCTAGTCCCAGCGCCTAGAGACTCACGGTGGGATCCAGACAAGCCCCCAGCGCTGTGGGAGTGATGAAATTCCATGACACAGCAGAGATAAAGGGCAGAGGCTTTAACTGCAGAGCAGCTGGATGCATGTCCGGACTCTGCCACTGATAGCCATCTGCAGGCTCTCTAAATTTACACAACGTGTAACTTACCTAAAGCCCTAAATTCACAGGACCTCGTGCTTAAGGAAAATTCAGGGAACTAACAGGACAATGCATGTCAAGAGCTAAGTAAAGTGTGTTAGTGATAGCTGTTCCTGCCGTCCTTTCCTCACTCACTCTGAGGGCCTGCTCAACGCTTCAGCTGACCTAGAATCTGGCTGTACTTGTTTTAATACACAGCCCATCACCTGAGGCTTAGAAATCATGTTTTGTTTTCTTTCCTTCCCTTAGAGCTTCTGCCATGTGATGGAATTCAACTTAGAGAGTTTCAGCAGTTGATCCAACGCTTCACGAGGATGTGAGAGTAGGAGTCAAGCCTCATAGAGCGCTCTGAGCTCATCGTACAAAGGTCCAACACTATTTCTATGTCCACGTTCTGGCAGTTAGACACAGGACGGGTGGGCCCTTCCTTGGGGACCACAGCAACTCATTCTTAATGTCAAGAAATGCTTCCTCAACAACCAATGTGCACCAAGCAGATTCAGTGGAATCAAAACAAAAGCAGGTTCCCGGAGTAAATTCCCAAGGAGCTGCCATGTGCTCTCTGTCTGGAATCCAGCAAGTTCAGAAACCACAGCCCATCATATGCAAACACTGAATCATTATGTTGTGTACGTGCTACTAATACATGTTGGCTGACACCTGTACTTTGGTTTAAAAAAATAAAAGCTCAATCTCATTCTTAAAAAATAAAAAAGGTGTGTGTGGGGGGTAGAAACCAAGAGTCCATCAACACAAAAGTCTTATAAAACCAGTTTCATGGGAGGCTAGAGGACACGGGAACTCTAGCTGGCCATGACATAAACGCCCTTCGAGGAGGTTATTTAAAGGAAGGAACTGGGAAGACTGGACCTATTTCCCAGGAATATCATCCAGTGCCCAAAGAGACGACAAGTACGGGGGCTGCCGTGACCGGAAGTCACAGAGACCCTGCCCGTTCTGTGGGTGGACGGGCGCTGAGAGCGCAGCCCGGCACGCAGAGCTCTGAGGACAGGAGCCCCGCCCGGTGCCCGCATCCGGGTTCACCTCTCACGCTGGCACACCCAGCCGTCCTCGGGTTGTCTGGGAGTGCTGTCGCTGCTATAGCAGGTTACTCACTTCCGGCCCCACTGCAGGGTGACACAGCCAGGGGGCGGGGTGCGCTGGCTCTGAGTTCCCATGCTAGCTCGCTGACAGCTGCGTTATTTCCGTGTCCCCCTGGATGCGCACAGGGACGAGGAGATGGTGCCCGGGGCCTCAAAAGGGAGGCCACCCCTGCTGTGGGTCAGAAGCTCCCAGCAGGACGTGAGGCTTCCTGCAAACCTAGGACTGCAGCCACTGGGTGCTCACCTGAGACCTCATCCAAGCCGATGGCGCAGACAGGCCAAACCAGGGGCAGCCAGCTAACAGCCTGCTTCGAGCTGCAGAAGGCTTAAAATTTGCTGAAGAACACCTGGTAGATCTTCAGAGGAGAGAGCCCATACATGAAAAGGCATCCTTGGGCCAGCCTCCAGTGGGTACTGTGGGCAGGATTCTGTCATCAGAAGGAGGGAATGTAAAGGCCATCCCTGCCCCTGACTAGCCGTGTGATCCTGTACCAGGCTCATCTTAATCGCTGAGGCCTCCATCTTCACAACTGCACAACAGGGGCAGGACCAGGGCCCGGGGAAACGCGACAGAAGACCGTGCCTACAATGCTCAGCACAGACAGGCTGACCTCATGCAGGTCCCTGCGTGTGATAAATCCTCTAAGCCAACGTACAGAGGACTGCTCGGCCGCAGAGCCAGCTCTGGGGACACTGGAGGTCAGGACTCCCCTCAGGGTCATCAGGACGCCAGCGTCTTAGAATTAGGGTTCCTTAGCACAGGGATTTCTAGAGTCATCCAATTCTCTAGTTAATCCAATTCTCTTCTCAGTAGAACTGGTACTAACTTGTAAGATAAAAGATGAGATTCCTACAGATAACAAGGCGTCATTATATGAGGCTTAAGCTACAGAACTGACGTGAATTGTTCTTATTTATTCCTCTGAGAAAAGATTCTGCCCATTTCACTGATGAGGAAAAGCTGAGGCTCAGGGAGTAAGTAGGTAGTTTGAGCTCACACTGTCCCTGAGAAGCCAGGTCAAGGGGTCTCCTTCCACTCTACTACACCAGGCTGCCTTCCAACAATCATTTTTCCCTCCATTTTCTTTTATCTTGCCCCCATACTCCACACACCTTAAAATCAAACACACGTCCTTAAAAATCAAACATGAAACCCCTGAGGCAATGAAGTCTGGTAGGTCTGCAGAAGTTCACAAATGCAATACTGCTTAATGGCAACTGAGAGCCCCTGCAAAAACCTGCCACCTTTAGGAAAGAAGAAAACGGATCAGAACATCGAGGGAGACTTGGGGGGGCCGAGGCCCACTGATAGCACCCTGCCCTGCTCCCCTCGGGGGCTCTGGGCGCTGCATGTACCTGGCACCCCAGGGTTGGACACTCACGCCGAGCAAGAAAAAAAAACTAAGCCATCTTCCAGAGGAATGACGTATATTATAACCTGGAACAAAACGGCCATTCCCAGCAACCTGCTCATGGAGAGGCCGGTACATGCTCTGTAAGGCCCATGCTGACAAGAGTGTTTCCAGTGAGCTCTGGGAGAAGGAACGCCTTCTCCAGGAGACTGACAAAAACACAGAGTCCAAACTCCTTCCAGCACGAAGCAGAGGGAGCTTCCACATGTCAAGTCTCTCTCGGCTCTAACAGCACGCCAAAAACCCGTCACTGGTGATGACGTAGTATTGCTGACAACAGTAGCTCAGGTCACCCTGTGTCTGGCTTTACATGCGTTAACTCACGTGACCCTCATAAAATCCAGCAGAAATACATACTCTTATTCCCATCATTTCACTGTGAGACAAAGAGACTGAGGCAGAGAGTGAAGGAAGCTGCCTGAGGCTGCAGGTCTGGGCCAGGACCTCGGCGGCCCAGCTCCAGAATCTGCCCCTTGATGCCCTGGACTCTGGAATCAGGCCTGCCTCCAACTCCAAGGACGGTCAGTTGTGTGACTGGGCCAAGTGCTTGGCGCCCCCGCGTGCAGAGCTGCAGTGAACATCGGCAGCGTTAGGCCCCCCTTCCCACACAGCCCCGATCCCCACCACGGGACCCTCCAGACAGTCTTCAGCACCAGGAGACCCAACCCCACAGGCAGACCCCGCTCGGCTCCTTCCATTCCCATGGTTCCCACCTCAAGTGACACTGACCTGCTAGGAGCCCAACACTTCTGTCCCGAGAAGCCAGGTGTGGCCAACGGCTTAGGTCCCATAGGTCTGGACACGTGCTAGAAAGCCGCACTCTGGAAGTGCCCTGCCCTCTCGTTTGGTCTGTTACAGGCTGGAACATATGGAATGCGTGTATTTGGCCATTTCTGACCTAGGAAAATGGCAAGCTCCCAGGTGGCACAGTGGTAAAGAGCCTCCTTGCCAATGCAGGAGATGCAAGAGACACAGGTTCGATCCCTGGGCTGGGAAGATCCCCTGGAAGAGGAAATGGCAATCCATTTCAGTATTCTTGCCTGGAGAATTCCATGGACAGAGGAGCCTGGCAGACTACAGCTCACAGGATCGCAAAGAGTCTGACACAACCGAGTGACTTGGGCACGCATGTAGTTCAAACGGGCTACCCAGGTGGCTCAGAGGGTAAAGAACCTGCCTGCAATGCAGGATACGCAGGAGATATGGGTTAGATCCCTGGGTTGGGCAGATCCCCTGGAGGAGGGCCCAGCAACCCACTCCAGCATCCTTGCCTGGAGAATCCCATGGTCAGAGGAGCCTGGCAGGCTACAGTCCACCGGGCCGCACAGTCAGACGTGACTGAGGGTGCCCGCACACGTTTCAAGGGCACTTAGGTTCATCTAGGACCTGCTAGACACGTACCCATTCAGCATGGAAACGTGGCCCGTGTGCCAGGGACAGTGGGCCACGGCGACAAGACGCAGCTCCGAGCCGAGCGGGGAACTGGCGTTCGTCTTCCTGCCCAAGGACAATAAACAGAAGGCATTAGGCATCGTGAGCGTAACCAGCTCACCCTGCTCAAGGTCATACAGCTACTAAAACGGTCAGCAGGGTCTTTTCCCGCAGGTTCCCAGGCCCCCTGACCCGGTCTGTGGTGCACAAGCTGGGATGGGCTTCACAGGGAAAAGCCCAGGGTCCCCCGAGCGACGAGGATGTGTGCCCCTACAGCACGATGAACAACAGGGCTGCCCGGGATGCCCGAAGGAGGGCAGACAAGATGCACCTACCACCTGAAGGCTCAGCAGGCACCTTTCATGCTCAACACCCTAAACCCAAGGGCCCTCCAGACTTTTTTTTTTTTAGTATTTATTTATCTGGCTCTGCCAGGTCTGAGCAGCAGCACTCGGACCCAACAGCCGCGTCCTGTGGGATCTCCCACTTCAGGGCACAGACGCTGCAGCTGCGGTGCCAGGCTCAGTAGCTCCACAGCATGTGGGGTCTTGGTGCCCCTCCCAGGGCTTGAACCCGAATCCGCCGCATGGCAAAGCAGACAGTTAACCACTGGGCTACCAGGGAAGTCCCAACCCTCTGAACTTCCCACCTCAAGTCAGACTTCTTCAGCCACCGTGGCGGGACCTGCAGGTGAGCCCCGTGGCCCCGGGTTGCTCATCTGTAAAATAAACGTCCTGGTGGGTCCACGAATGCGACAGGAGGGACCACAGAACTCAGCAGGCAGGAGCGGGCTGGGCTGGACCCGGAGGCTGGCTCCGGCACTAACTAGCCAGCCCCACAGGCAGAACACTGAACTTTATCTGCAAGATGAGGAGACCGATCCCATGGGGCTGGGGCCGAGAGAATCAGAGAGACTGTGCACCCAGAAGAGACGAGGGAGAAGGGAGGTGGTGCTGTGACTGATGGAGTCCGGGAGGAAGACCTGACAACGCCCTGAGGGCCACCGCACCTCCACTTCCTGTTCCTCGAGACCAAGTCAGAGGCCTCAAACCCCCAGGACTGTGGGGGCTCCACACCCCCTACGGCTGCAAGAGATTTCGACAGGAGCTGTCTGGAGGAGGGAACAGAAGGAAGCAAGGACAGCGCACATCAGAAAATCTCAGCTCAAGGCTCCCTTGCTGGGCCCGGGTTAAGACTCTGCCTTCCAATGCAGGGGACATGGGTTCCATCCCTGGTCAGGAAACTGAGATTCCGCCTTTGCCATGTGATGTGGCAAAAAGAAAGAAGCCCTCAGAGCAGAGCGCCTGAGGTGGGCCCGCCCGCCGCTGCTGCAGCCTCCACATCCAGCCCCAGGAACCGCGCGCCGGCCAACCCAAGCTCCACAGAGAAGCAAGGGGTGACAGAAAAACGAAGCCTCCGGTCCAACCGAGACGAGCCCAGAAGGAGCTCCTCCAGGGACCACAGGGTCTTAGACCAGACTGCTCCGCAGGAGCGTGCAGCAGGTGAAAAGCTCGTCCTGAGTCCCCGGGGCCCAGAACCGCACGCGGGAGGCCCGCCGCGTGAGATCAGACGAGCCTCTCCAGGGCCCAGGACTCGCAGTGGAGACCCTCTCAGCGGGCCACACCGGACCTGTCTGCCTCTCTCGCCGCGACTCACAAGGGGGAGAGCGCCCCGATCCCTCCAAGGGGGGGGACCCTGCCCATCATGGACCCCAGCATCCTGACAGGACCCTCGCTTTCTGCACTGAAGATGCTTTTACTTAGCAGCTGCAGTGAGTCCTTCGCCCAATCTCATGGAAACCTCTGAGACAGCAAGTCCAGGTAATGCCAGAATAACAGCGACTTCCGAGCAGATCCTAACTCAGAAGGGTCCTGCCCAGAGTTCCGTGCTAGAAGAGGAAGCTTCGCAGAGTGGTTGAAGCAGCGGGTGGAGACAGTAGGGCGAGCCAGTGGAAATGAGCGCTCGCAGTCTGCGGTGTGGTGAGAGCTTCGCAGCCAGAAAGCATGGGGCTGGAAGCCCTTCTGATCGCCCATGGGTGGCAAGGGCCTCTGCCTCTTCTGGCTCTCAGCGGAACCGGGGGCCGCCACCACTTTGCGCCCAGACAGCCTGGGAGGTTGAGTGAAACACCCCCTCTCAACCATCGATGTTAAGAAAATAATCAGTCTTGCTGTGTTGAGAAAGCATGGGGCACCTTCTACACTTTCCACATGCAAACTCACTCAGCCCTCACAATAACCACCACGGGCAGGTGGATGTAACAGCCAGGGAGGCTGCGGCCTTGGGGGAAGCAGTTGGAGAGGACGGCTCCTCTCACAGGTGTTCAGAGCTGTCTGAAATGGGGGGTGGGCAGGGAGAAGGGGCCAGGTGATGCCCCTGCACCGATGCCCAAGCCGAGCACAATCTCAGACCAGCCTGTTTTCATCTACCTCCTCCGCTTAAGAGTCCCCTTCTCGTAGGTCTGACTACGAGATGAGCATCCGGGGGATAAACGGCCTGATGGAAAAGATGGTGAGTGACAGAGACGCCCGGTACCAGAGCTCAGGCCCCGGGGCTGATGGGCTGGGGAGGGGGGGACACGCGAGGGTCGCACAGGCTGAGCGGGACTCAGTGCCACTGCAGAGGCAGAGAGGGAGGGGCGGCTGGGTCCCTGGGCTAACCAGACAGAAACCCCAGTTCGGGCGTGAGGAGGATATCAAGGCTTTGCAGATACCACTATCTAGGATTTAAACTGCCCAGAAATAGCTGTTGGGTCAGTGATAAAACATCCTGTCCGAATGCTTGAACAGGGCAGCTCCGGGACAGAAGGTTTCCCGCAGCCCAGACGTGATCAATCACGACGGCTCACGGCTTTCCTATCTTCATCTTTCTCACCCATCCCTTCCTTTTCCATCCCTGCAGCCACTCGGCAGCGGGGACCCTGAGAACCTCGCAGGCTGGTGTTTGTAAACGCCTCCTCCCAGCTGCACACCACTGCCAGATGCCTCTTCCTAAAATACCACGACTCTGCCAGCCTCCTCCAATTTCCACCTGCCCTGTCAAAAATCTAACGGGCTCCATGCTGTCCCAGATCAAATGCAAACTCCTTAGCTTAGCAACTCAGGCGCGCCACAACTCCCACCCCGGCCGTGCACTCTGCAGCTGGCCCCCAAACTCGCCAGGTGACCGTCACCTCTGCTCTTGT
Organism: Antilocapra americana; assembly: GCA_007570785.1. Classification (NCBI taxonomy): domain Eukaryota; kingdom Metazoa; phylum Chordata; class Mammalia; order Artiodactyla; family Antilocapridae; genus Antilocapra; species Antilocapra americana. The sequence continues at coordinate 811,305 of ML663023.1, forward strand.
CCCAGGCCCCTGCACCCCACCCCATCCTCTCTGCCTGGTCCTGGACTCGCCGGGCCTCACCCCCACCCCGTCCCTGCCAAAGCTGCCTGGTGGCGTCAGCAGGGTATGGAGCAGGCGGTGGACCGCGAGGCAAGCCTGCAGGGATGGGCCGACATGTGACCCGCCGAGTCTCTCCTCTTACCACTTCCTTCCTGCTGCACTGAGCTTTCTGGATGCACCTGGCCTCCCTTACTGGCCCGAGCGTGCGGATCGGGGCGCTCCGTGTCCTTACTGTGGCGGGCACAGGACAGTGCCGACGATGAGCACGGTGGCCGGGCGCTGCGCTAAGTATGTGATAAGCACCGGGTTAAGCAAACTGCAGCATCTACCTCTTTCTCCCCGGATCCCTATAAAATGCCACCCTTGCCCTGCCCGTCGAGGGACAGTAGGAGCCTCGCTTCGGTCACATACTGAGTTGCAGGAACAGAACTCCTCACCCATCTGCTGAACCCCAGAGCCCACGTCCTGGGGGCAGCCCCCTCTCAGCGCCCACCACTCGTTCATTCTGCATCTGTGAGGAGCTCACAAGCGCCAGGAGGCCTGTGCAAGGTGTGGACGCCTGGTGGGAACCAGACAGACAAGGTGCCTCCCCTCGAGCAGCTCACAGGTGTGGCAGAGGGCCAGCACTCCATCCACGGGGGCCCCACCGGGCACAGAGCAGATACCAGAGCCCGAGGCACAGCATCAGGCCACAGCAACACGTGGGGTCTGGAGCGCAGGGCGCCTGGTCCTCTGCGGTGGAGCAGAGCCTCAGGCCCTGCCAGCGACATGCTTTGTTCAAGACACAGCCCAAAGCCAAACAAACTTCCTATCTGCCTTCACCAGGCTGTAAGGAGTAGAGGAAAGGGGTCTACCTCAGAAACCAGAAAACTTGGTTCCTCCACTTAGTAGCTACGGACAGACAAACTGCTCACCCCTTTGATGCTCATCTGTTAAATGGTGACAGCAATATTCACGATGCGTGTTATGTGCCAGATGCTGTTCAAAGCACTTGAAGAGTATTATCTCATTTAATCCTCACAGAGGTCTTACTTACAAGGAGGTACTGTTATCCCAAGGCTGTCTGGCTCCTAAGTCTTAACTTTTTGCAAGCGATGCTGCTCCTTCCTAAGGCTGGAACTTCCTGGTGGGGCTGTTTCAAGCGGGCCAGAGCTTCTGCAGTAGACAAGCCTCCACCTCCTCACCCCAGAGAGCTGATCTCTAAAAGCCTGGATTCAGAAATGGCATGGTTCTTGCTGATCTTTTTTCTCTTTAATTTGGCTGCACCGGGACCTTCGGTGCAGCTCCTGGGGTCTCGAACCTTCGTTGCAGCATGCAAGATCTTTAGCTGCGGGCTCGTGGCTCAGCCGGAAAAGAATCCGCCTGCAGTGCGGGAGACCTGGGTTCCATCCTTGGGTTGGGAAGATCCCCTGCAGAAGGGAACCACTATCCACTCCAGTATTCTTGGGCTTCCCTTGTGGCTCAGCTGGAAAAGAATCCCCCTGCAGTGCCGGAGACCTGGGTTCCATCCCTGGGTTGGGAAGATCCCCTGGAGAAGGGAAAAGACTACCCACTCCAGTATTCTGGCCTGGAGAAGTCCATGGACAAAAAGGGTCTGACACGACTGAGCGACTTTCACTTCACGATCTGGTAGCTGCAGCACGTGGGATCTGCCTCTCTGACCAGGGATGGAACCCGGGCCCTGCGTTGGCAGTGTGGAGTCTTAGCCACTGAGCCACCAGCCGAGTCCCTCGCTGGTCTTAATGTGGGTGATCCTGCACACTTTGGACGTCCATGCCCACCCTCTCACTGACAGGATCCACCGCAAGGAGAAATGGGACCAGAGGCCATACTGGGGGTCCCTGCTGCTTGCTGTTTCTTAGGAACCAAGTGAATGCTCAGCACAGGAAGTGGGGGGGCCCACACCCGAGCCCCTGACCCACCACTCACACCAGTGACTCAACCTCTCCAGCGTCCACCCGGGGACGAGGTGAGACCTAAGTCAGGTTTCTGGATGACGACAGATCCTCAATCAGCGGCCACAACCCAGAAGAGAAGGGCTGGACTTCCAGGGCACAAGGTTACCATCCCCACTGGGACAGCTTCTGGTCTGCAGGGGACAGACGGTGGGTGCGGTGCCGCCCCAAGGCCGGGCCGAAGCCTGGCACAAGCTCCAACTTTCTCCTACATCTCCCACACCATCTCATGCAAGAGTGTTTGCAGCTATATTAACAAGGCCCTGCTTCCTTACACTTCAGGTAAGAGTGACACGCCTCTCCGCCAAGTAACCAAGCTGTGAAGGCGCGGACCCCTGTCTGTCTTGTTCACCGTACAATCTTGTCCCCAGCACACAGAACAGCAGAGAAAGCCCCTCAGACACACGCTGTGTACAGGGTATCAATCTTGCCTATTAGATTCCAGCACCCCCTGCACCCCACTCTGCCTGATGGCGTGCACGTCCCTGTCTAAGGAGCAAGAGTCTCAGCGTTCAAAGGACCTGCCCAGCCACCATCTCCGTGCGGTCAGTCCTCTGTCCCTGCCCCGCCCCCAAGGAACATAAAAGAATAGGACTTCCGGGTTATAAACAGGAATATCTGCTTTCAATCAGATGATCTGGCATCTCCTTCACCTCAAGCCAACTGTTCAATCGTGGGCTACTTTTTCGAAGGATTCTACCACAGAACAGCCAGCTGGGTTGAAATGAATAAGGTGCATATACATGTGGGGTCCGAGCTATGTACCTCCCCTACAGCAGGAGACCAGCCAGGACACCGACAGCCGTTGCTTCACCTTGTCACGATGTAACAGGCTTCTCCCATCCGCTCCTGTCAGGCCAAACCATGTGGGAGCTGGAGGGACAACTTCCGAGGGGCCCGGCCCATCCCTGCATGCTGCGGCCCCACCACCCGGCACCAGAAGCCTGACTCTAAGTTAACAATGATTCCTACATTAGAGGTTGAAGCTGGGCAAGAAGAGTGCTCTGAAACTATAAAGCACTTACAACAGTGAGATTATTACCTGCTAAGAGGATGCAAAGAAATTCTACGTGCTTATGCATCCATAACCGATGCCAACAAAAACCATGGCGTTTTCTCCAAAGTCCAAAGCATTTCAGATTCTCAAACTGCTATTTCCTTCTAAGTTAGATAACTGAGAACTAGCTGGCTTCTCTACCACCAAACCTACTGAAAATAAAAACCACAGTGGTCTTAACTCATTTACCTATTACGCAACCCCATACCACCATTTCTGTCCCATCCCAACTGGTCTACGTTGGTTTATTAGTCAGAATATTCCAGCAGGGAAGAAACTGAACAATAAGCAATCAGAAATTACTTACAAGCCTAGGGGGATACTAAGAACAAGTTATTAAGACCGTGAGTATGAAATCCAAATGGCTAAGTTCAAGACACGCCCCAAAATGGAACACTCCAAGCTAGTTCCTTCAGTGCCAGGTACTGTTCTAGGCCTCAGGGACACAGACAGGCAAAACAAAGGACCAAACTCCCTGCCCTGAGAGAGTTCACGTCAAGTAGGCCGACATCACCAAATTACTGTTTCACTGTGAAATGACACCCCCGTGAAAATGACCAGGGCCACGTCGGTGATAAGTGCTGTTCCCCCCTCCCCCTCTGAGTGACCATCCTCACTGTTTTCTAAACAGTGTCCTTCACATCTTCAACACACAAGCAGCCTGGGACAATGGGAAGGATGCAGTTAGAGCCTTCTGTCAATTAAACAGCATCTTTGGTAAGTTATCCCACCGTCTGAACCTCAGTTTCTTCCCTGTAAAATGGGGACAGCAACTGCCTCACAAGGCCCTGTGTGGGTTAAGGGCCTGGCACCTAGTAGCCCCACCCACCCTTCCACAAACCTAGGCCTTTTCCCGCAACTCCTTCCATGATTGTTTCAGATTATCCAAGTAAGACCCAAATACAGGACGCTCAGAAGCCTCAAGTATCATCCGGTCCCTTCTGGGTCATTACAGGCATCTTTTCATCACCTCTGGGACGCAGGCCAAGGCAACATGCTCCCCACTGCACGCCACCCCCACACAGCCAGAGACGCTGTGGTGAGCAGGTCCACTGGCCACCCCAATCTTCCCTCCCCGCTTCTGCCCGAACAGCAAACGCACCTCACCCCAAGTCTTCACCCAAAACCGTCCTGGAGAAGTCCTTCCCCACCCAGCCCTGGCACTGGGCCACCTGCCCAGCAGTCAGTTCTCCACCGATGCTATCAGAGAAGTCCAATCACAAGCGCCGCGTTTTTCATCATCATCATACAGGAAGGCGTTAAGAAAAAACCGAGCTGCTCTGAATTAGTCACCCTAGTTCAGCAGCAACATCTCTTCCTAAACAAGGAACTGAGAGCCTCAAACCCCTTTGGGGCCCAAAGTCCACATGCAAACACCTGCCAGCCCCGGGCCTGGACACTCAGTCCATTCGCCCAGGTTCCTTGGCCACTCGTGGCAGAAGCCCTCTGGCCCTTCCAACCTGGGTGCTGGACCTGTCGGGCAAGAAGGTTCCAAAAGTGGAGGGCGGGTGGGCTGGCCGATGGGGGCGCCTAGGTGAAACCTCGGGCCAGTCAGAGCGCCAGAGGAGCTGCCTTCACTACCAAAACAAACAGCAGAGGAGCCGGCGGCTGCTCACCTGGTCCGAGGCACCTCCATAGTCTGCAGTTCCAACCTTCACGAGTTGACAGTTGAGGGGGAAAGGGAGGCTGCGTCTGCAGGGGTACATCGTGTCCGGGCCGTCTGCTGGCCTCGGAGCCCGGGGGAGCCCCCAAAGGCGGCGGCCTCACAAGGGCGATTGTGCGCTCATCCTCGTCCCGCGGCTCCCCGCCCTCACCCCTCGGCTAGCGCGCACACCCCGGGCGCCCTGCGGACCCCCGACGAGCGCTCCGCCAGCCCCGCGCCCCCCAGCGCCCAGGCGGCGGTCGCGGGGGAGGGCCCGCAGGGGGCCGCGCTGCCTTCCGGGCACACGGATGCCCGCCCTGCCCTCGCCCGCTAGCTGCCAGGAGGAGCTCCGCGCAACCCCGGGATCGCGTCCCCGCCCGGGCCGGGGAGCGCCTCCCGCTTCCCACCGGCGGCAAGGAGGGCGCGCCCGGGGCGGAGGTGAGGGGCCCACCTGGGTCGGGGGCAGGGCGGGCAGCGGGGGCCCCCGGGCGGGGGGCCAAGCCCAGGGCAGACGGGCTGACGCAGGCCGAGCGGTGAGAAGTCCGGGGAAGGGGCACGGCGGGCGCGGAGGGGGTGACGTCCGGGCGAGGGCCCGGGGCGCAGGAGTGCGGTCCAGACTGGAGACCGCGGAGAGAGGAGACGATCCAGGATGAGGCCGCGGAGCGGAGGGGAGCAAATGTGGGCTGAAGCCATGGAGGAGGGGCGAATGGGGGGTCCGGGCAGAGGCCATGGAAGAGGGGGGACGGGGGGAGACAGAGGCCATGGAGAAGGGGGCAGAGGCCACGGAGAAGGGGCGAGTCGGGGGTCCGGACAGAGGCGGTGGAGAAGGGGGGAAGACGGGGTCAGGACAGAGGCCGCGGAGAAGGGGGGAAGACGGGGTCAGGACAGAGGCCGCGGAGAAGGGGGGAGAGGGGACAGAGGCCTAGCCCGGGCCGGAGGAGGAAGAAGCGACGGCCCAGCCTGGGCAGGAGGGACAGGGGATGGGGGCCTAGGCCGGGCTGGGCCGGGGAGAAGAGGGACCACGCCTGGGTCTCCGAAGGGGGTGCCGGCCGGGACCACGGGTCCAGGAGGGTCTGGGCCGGGCTAGGGGGAGCGCAGCCCGGACTCGGACGTGGAGTCCGGCCGGAGCCGGGGCCCCTCCCGAGCGGGCCGGCGGCGGGGGTCCCCGGGCCCCGCGCGCCCCTCCCCCACCGGGGGCCCACCCTCCGCGGGCCGGCCGGGCGGCGGGAGGGGCCGGGCCGGGCGGGGCCGTCGGGCCTTACCATGGCGGCGGCGGCGGCGGCGGCGGCGGCGCTCCCGGTCCCGGCGTCTGTGGCTCTCCCCCCGCAGCAGGGCCCGGCGCTTCCACTTCCCCGGGTGCCCGAGAGTGAACATCCGGGTCAGCGCCCCCTCCCCCCGCGCCGAGCCGCCGCCGCCGCCGCCTTGCTTCCTTCCCCGCCCCGGCCCGGCCGGGCCCGCCCCCTCGCCGCCGGCTCTCGGCCAATGAGCGCGCAGGGCCTCGGCGATCGCCAAGTATGGAGCGCGGCGCGGGGGGGCGGGGCCGAACCCGGAAGCGAGGGGCGGGGCCTGCGGCGGGGCGGGGCCTGCGGCGGGGATGCGGAAGGCGCTGGCCCGGGCGCTCGGCCGCCACCCCCGCCCGCTGCCCGCGCTCGCCCCTGCGGCGCGCCCGGGGTCGGGGCCGGGCCGGGCCGGGGGCGCCGCCCGGCGCGCGGTCCCCGAGGCAGCCGCGCGCTGCGGCCTTTTGCTGCGCGTGGGACCTGCAGCCCGTCGCTGCGGAAACGGGGCCTCGGGCCACGTTCGTGTCTGACCAGCCTGGGGCGCGGCCCCGAAGACCGCAGGGGTGAACGGGAGACCGCGGTCTTTCCCCTGCGCCGAGGGTGCGCTCAGCACCACCCAGGCAGAAATGAGAAAATCCGGCCCGAGAAACGTCGCGTGTTCAGAGGAGCGCCCGCCCATTTGCCCAGGGGGGCTGCCCCGTTGCGCAGGGGGACTCAAATTTTCTTTTCTCTTCCCTCAACAAGTATTTACGTTTGATCTAGAAGTCAGGAGGCCTGGGACGCTAGCGTCTGTCTTCCCTCTCTCTCTTTCGTAAGATGCAGATCAGGTGAGGGGATTGTAAACTACGAAACACTGTACAAATGACAGGAATGGGCATCACCAGCCAGGCCGTGACAGCCCGCCCCGTCCGCAGGTATAGCTCACAGCCAGGTAAAAACTACCACTGGCGTTGAAAGTGACACAGATAAGTCCCCCTAGAATGATTCAGACCTGTATTACAAGATTCAGACAAGGGCGGGGCGTTTGGGAATTTTCCATTGGTATTTATTGAGCATCTTCTGTGTACCAAGCCCTGCTCTAGGCTCTTAAGGACAGAGCAATGGACAAGACCCTCCCTGTTGCAGAGTTTAAACAAGTGAAGGGAGACAGTTAGGTACTAACTAAAAATGGAGATGTGGAGGAAAATCAAAGGGAGGGAACCAGCAGCAGATTAGCAAAAATGGGGCCAAGGAAGGCCTAACTTTTTTTAAAACTAATTTTTATTGCAGGAGACCTGGGTTCTGTCCCTGGGTCAGGAAAATTCTCTTGGAGAAGGGAATGGGTACACACTCCAGTATTCTTGCCTGGAGGATCCCATGGACAAAGGTGGGCTACAAAGAGTCAGACAAGACTGGGCGACCAACACTTCATAGTTGCTTTACAATGTTGTATAAGTTTATACTGTACAGCAAAGTGAATCAGCTATACATATACATATATCCCTTCTTTTTTGGATTTCTGGAAGGCCTAACATTTGATCAGAGGCAGGTACAAGGAACAGCAAGGGCGAAGACCGAATGAGGACAGTCCCTGGTGCTTTTGTGGCACAAGGAGGTGGAGACGGATGGCTCAGATTCAACTCCAGGAGAGAGGCCGGAGCTGAGTGAGGTCAGAGAGGTGCAGGGCAGGGACAGGGTCTGGCCTGGCCTTTCAAGCGATCGGGAGACTGCTGTGTTCTGAACGGACTGTAGGGGGACTAGGGCTGTTAGAAAGCCCTTTCTGTATGAGAGGCATTTGGTATTTCAAAAGCACTCATACGGGACTTCCTGTGGGATGGGCACTCTTCTGTACTCTACAAATAATAACACATTTAATCCTCCTAACGGAGGCTTGGGGGGATAAACCCTAGGTCACACAGCAGAGAGATGCAACTCTGGACATGAGAAGGAAGGAGTCTAATGATGCTAAGATTTTCAGCTTGATCAGCACCAGAAGGATTTGCCATTTACTGGTCTGTGAGAGGTTGTGGGGGTGGAGCAGAAGTCTGGGTGTTTTGGTTTTCTTTTTTTTTTTTTGAGGAATTGGCTAGTAAGAATCAGGTTGGGTCAAGTTATGTTTGAGTTGCCTTTCAGAGATTTAAGTAGAGACATCAAGTATTACGATATGAAAGTTTGGAGTTGGTGATAAATTGATGAAAACTGTCAGCTAATAAATGATATTTTGAGGTACTTAAATGCATAAGACACCTAGGTGAGCTCACTTAGCAGGTGAACATAGAGAGAATGAGTGAGCCTACACTCATGACCCCAGGTCTGATCACATCACTCTCCTGCTCAAAAACCTTTGAAAATTAAGTTTACTCATAATAAGAGGGCCTGGAAACCAACCCAGAACTCAGGGACAGGCTAATCCTTCCCTCTCACATGGCCCCATTTCTGCTGCTTTTGACGAATCTGCTGCATTCTTGACTGTCTGGCACCCTCAGTTTGCCTATAGCCCTATTCCCTCAACATTTCAGCCTTCATGGGGGTGGGGGGTCATCCTGGTGACCTTTGTCCCTCCTTTATTCTCTGCGTCAGCTTGTCCTATTAACTGGCAGATTCTTCTGTGTTTCATAGCTTAGCTCCTAAGACAGAATCCAGTCAACTCATCTCATCTTTTAATGATGACAGCTCATTGGGCAGGTCACTGGCCAGCTCCGCAGACTGGCTGCCCCAGTCTGATCTCACCCCTTAACCAGTCATCTGTTGCTATGAACATGGGGCATGTGGCATTAAACAGCTGCTTTTGAGGGGCTGTGGGTAGGAGGCCAATTCCGTCATTACTTTTAGTACTGTTTCTTCTTTCCTCTTTTAAAAGCCCAATCTCCTGTCATATTCTTCCACCTGCCACACGTCCTTTACCGCTCTCTTTTCTTCTTGGCCAGCCCTAGTTAAACCCAGCTCTTCCCCTACTCTCTGCCTGCATCGGAATATCTGAGCTTTGATGGAAAATTAAAAGTGACAGGAGTCGTTTTAAGTCGATGTCCACTAGTCTCAAATGAGCCCTCAAAACTGCCTCGCCTTTCTACTGTATTTTCCTGCGGTATTCAGTTCCCACACTCTACAAGGACGATTTCTCAGTCTTCTTCCTTTGTCCTTTTCTCATCGTTCACTCTAAGCAGATGAGCGGGTCTCTTGCTTCACAGACATGATGGAGTTAGACAGAAACCTTCTCCTCTACCAACAATTCTGCATCTTCCCCATGTTCTCTTCCTTCCCTGATTTTTAAATTGAAGTTGCTCCTTGGAAGAAAAACTATGACAAAGCTAGACAGTGCATTAAAAAGCAGAGACATAACTTTGCTAACAAAGGTCCGTGTAGTCAAAGCTATGGTTTTTCCAGTAGTCATGTACAGATGTGACATTCGGACCATAAAAAAGGCTGAGCACCGAAAAATTGATGCTTTTGAATGGCGGTGCTGAAGAAGACTCTTGAGAATCCCTTGGACTGCAAGGAGATCAACCCAGTCAATCCTAAAGGAAATCAACCCTGAATATCCATTAGAAGGACTGATGCTGAAGCTGAAGCTCCAATACTTTGGCCACTTGATGCAAAGAATCGACTCACTGGAAAGACTCTGATGCTGGGGAAGATTGAGGACAGGAGGAGAAGGGGGCAACAAAGGATGAGATGGTTGGATGGCATCACTGACTCAATGGACATGAGTCCGAGCATACCCTGGGAGACAGAGAAAGACAGGGAAGCTCAGTGTGCTGCAGACACGTCTGAGCGACTGAGCAACTACAGTTGATTTACAGTATTGTGTTAGGGAAATTTTCTGGTGGCTCGGGAGTTAAGACTCTGCACTTCTACCGCAAGGGGTTTGAGTTCAATCCCTAGTCAGGGAACTAAGATATCAGAAGCCACGCAACATGGTCAAAAATAAAAAACAGCAACAACAAAATATATTTTTAGTTTCAGGTGCACAGCAAAGTGATTTATATATTTAATATATATTTATATTTATTTATTTTTCTTTTTTTCAATTATTTTCCTTTAAAGATTAGTACAAGATATTGAATATGGTTATGAGTGCTTTTTAAAAAATTCATTTAAGTATAGTTGCTGCACGGTGTTGTGTTAATTATTGCTCAAGTGACTCAGATGTATTTATACACACACACACCCTTTTTCATATTCTTTTCCATTATGGTTTATCACAGGTTATTGAATATAGTTCTAGTTCCTTTTGCCTTTTTTCCCCAAATATTTTGTTTGTTTTATTTACTTTATTGACGTATAGTTGATTTACAGTGTTGTGTTAGTTTCAGGTATACAGCAAAATGATTTAGTTGTATATCTATCTACATACACACATCTATCTATACATATACAGATACGTATATATACACATATGGGGCTTCCTCAGGGGCTCAGCGGTAAAGAATCCACCTGCAATATAGGAAACTTGCAGGAGAAATGGGTTCGATCCCTGGGTTGGGAAGATCCCCTGGAGGAGGAAATGGCAACCCATTCCAGTATTCCTGCCTGGAAAGTTCCACGGGCGGAGGAGCCTGATGGGCTGCAGTCCGTGGGGCCGCAGAGGCGGACATGACTGATCGGCTGTGCGAACAACGAAGGGCATAAGCTGTGTAGAAGGGCATGACCCGGAAGTTTGGCCAACATGCTTTCTTTCCTCCTCCAGTCAAGTCTCCGCAGCTGGACCTGTTGGGTTAGTAAAGGCACAGTTGTTTCAAGAGCTGAGACTTGTTTAAAATCACCTCTGATTTTAACAGCCTAGAGCCTGCTTCCTGAGTTGGGGATCTTCTCCTTACTAAAAGTAGTTACAGATGTTTTACTGTGTCTTTTGGAGACATAAGAGAACCCTAGAATTAGCCAGCTTTTAAGCCCTCACTACACTGAATTCTGCAGACGAGAGGTTTACACCATAGCCCTTGAACCTCCTAACTCCATATACTGAAGGTTCAGTGGGGTTCCCGTTCAAGGAGCTTTGTTACAAAGAGTCCCAGGAGGGAAGCAATACCGCCTGGTATTTCCACCTTCCCCACCACTCAGCTGACTTGGTGGTCTTTTCTGCCACTCAACCCTTCCTGAACTTCAGACATTTAGTTTGGTGGAATGGAGCCCATCCCCAGCTCCGGAGGACAGGAACCTGATTGGCTGAAGCCAAAGTATAGCCTGGGTTTAGGGCTAGGCCCTTGATCTAATTTGAACAACAATGCTCCCTGCAGAGCACTAAACTCCGCATGAAGCCGCGGGGGTAGGGGGGTGGGGGGCCTTCAAGTAAATTTGAGAAATGTAGAAAAAAAAATTCCTGCTTGGGGAAGTCTGGTGTTTTAAAGAACCTCAGTTATCGCCATCTCCCCCCAGATAGTTTGTGGCTTTTTTCATCTTTAAAATTCTAAAATATTGAAGAAATTATGTATTATTCATGGCTGCGCTGGGCCTTTGTTGCTGCACAGGCTTCCCTCTAACTGCAGCGTGGGGGGCTACTCTTCATCGCGGTCACAGGCTTCTCGTTGCGGCGGCTTCTCTCGTTGCGGTGTGCAGGTTCTAGGGTGCTTGGGTTTCAGCAATTTCGGCGCACGGGCTTAGTTGCTCCTTGGCCTGTGGGATCTTCCCAGATCATGGATCCAACCTGTGTTTCCTGCATTGGCAGGCAGATTATTTTTACCACTGCACCACCAGGGAAGCCCTCCCCAGGTTGTTAAATGATGCCCTCTCAACTAGATGATTACTGAGGTTTTAAACATGCCTACATGTCTCATATGTTAAAAGAAAAAAGAAGCCCACATGGATTCCTCTAGCCTACCACCCTGTCTCGTGTCTTTCTCAGCTACAGAATTGCCAGTATGTCCTGTCTCCTGCCTTCCCTTCTGGTCCATCACTCCTGCGCAGAAATGACCCTCAGGTCACCCTTCCCTCCTTGTCAAAGCACGCGTGCACGCATGGACGGGTCTCGATCCTCAGCTCCTCGGACTCTCCAGTGATAACTGGTGCTATTGGTCAGTCATTTAAACAATTTAGAGACGCTTGCTCCTTGGAAGAAAAGCTATGACCAACCCAGACAGCAAATTAAAAAGCAGAGATATCACCTTGCCGACAAAGGTCCGTCTAGTCAAGGCTATGGTTTTTCCAGTAGTCATGTATGGATGTGAGAGTTGGACCATAAAGAAAGCTGAGCGCCGAAGAACTGATGCTTTTGAACTGTGGTGTTGGAGAAGACTCTTGAGAGTCCCTTGGACTGCAAGGAGGTCCAACCAGTCCATCCTAAAGGAGATCAATCCTGGGTGTTCATTGGAAGGACAGATGCTGAAGCTCAAACTCCAATACTTTGGCCACCTGATGTGAAGAGCTGACTCACTGGAAAAGACCCTGATGCTGGGAAAGATTGGGGGCAGGAGGAGAAGGGGATGACGGAGGATGAGATGGTTGGATGGCATCACCAACTCAATGGACATGAGTTTGAGCAAGCTCCAGGAGTTGGTGATGGACAGGGAGGCCTGTTATGCTGCAGTCCATGGGGTCACAGAGAGTCTGACACGACTGAATGACTGAACTGAACTGACCTGAACTGGTCAATCACTGCTTCCTCTTTTTTTTTTTTTTTCCTGCCACACCACACAGCTTGCAGGATCTTAGTTTCCTGACCAGGGATTGAACCCATGACCTGGTAGTGAAGGCACAGAGTCCCAGCTACTGGTCTACCAGGGAATTCCCACTTCTTTCTTCTTGAAGCGCTCTGGTCCACAGGCTTCCCTGACAACAGATAACTCTCCTGATCTCGGTCCTGCCTCTCTGACTGCTCCGTCACTGTTCTTCGCAGCATTCTCTCTCCCCTCTAAGTGATGGGGTTCTCGCCTCCCCTGACCTTGCAGCTTCTCCTTAGACAATCTCATCCACACCCATGGCCTGAGTTACTAGCAGGCCTCAGTCATGAGCCCACCCCTGGGGCTGGCAGGATAGGGACCCTGTAATGGAGGCATGGGGGGACTGTTTCAATGTAATGAGGGGGGCCAGGGTACTATTACCAAAAATAGAAGAAAGGATGCTGAGGAGTAGAAACACAAAAGACCAGATGGTCACGACAAGCATGCATTCTGGATAAGCTCATGCAAATGATCAAAACAGGCCCCTTTTAGGTCTCATACATTTATCATTGGAATCCTAAGCAGGACTGATTAGAGGTCCCCAAAATGCTGATTTCCTTTGAAAACAGAACATTACTTGGTTTGTAGGGGCAGCAGTCTTGGCTAGACAGCTTAGATCAACTTTTTCCAGTCCTCAGCAGCTTGAAAGTATATAACAAGAAGCAGCGATAGAGGGGGCCAGGGGAGGTAGACAGACCACTAGCACTTCAGTTCTTTTAAACACACCCCCAGGTCTTCAGCGCCATGGGGATGCTCTGTCAGAGGATTAGACATCATCTCGGGGCTTTTGTTTTTGCTTTTCTAATAGGTACCTGGGAGAACTCACAGCTGCCTTCTCCTAGAGCAGAACTATTTGTATCCTGACCATGTGGGGTCTTGCTCAGAGTTAGAGCAAGTGGGCCACATGCGGTCCAGCTGCTGGAGTTTCTATTGATATATGCATAGTTGGGAGCATTCATGTTTTGTTTAGTAAGCTGGCCAGCCAGCCACCCACCAGGCCTGGAACGGCCTCAACTCTGCACCTAAGCCTAACTCTTCAAACCCAGAAGAATGGTCAGCTCCTCCTTCTTGTAGTATTCCTTGCCAATCGCCTTGAAAGCTGTGTTTGGGGCCTCCGCCTCTGTGTTCCCGTGGAAGCCCTGTTCTTAGGACACTTTTTCACTTGTAATTTGCTCCTTCTACTCTCCAGGGCTGCCTGAGGCAGGGACCGTGGCTCACATCACAGTTAGAACGGATCTGGGATACGGTGCCCATCCAGTGTGGAGCCAGAGAAACACCACTGAGCCCCCATGACTCTTCCAAGGCACTCATCCCTCATTCCAATCAGACACAAAATGTTCTGAATGAAACTAAACCAGCTGCAGAACTGATGTAGGAGCTGAAAAATGGCAAGACTTTTTTTTCACTTGAGAACCAGTCAAGTGAAAGGCTGGATCAGCAGTCCCCAACCTTCTTGGCCCCAGGGACCAGTTTTGTGGAAGACAATTTTTCCATGGACCCGGGTGGGCAGAAGGTTTCAGGATGATTCAAGCACATTGCATTTATTGGGCACTTTATTCCTATTATTACTATATTGTGATCTATAAGGAAATAATTATACAGCTCACCATCATGCAGAATCGGTAGGAGCCCTGAGTTTGTGTTCCTGCAACTAGACGGTCCCATCTAGGGGCAATGGGGAGTGGCTACAGGCGAAGCTTTGCTCCCTCATCCACTGCTCACCTCCTCCTGTTCAGCCTGGTTCTTAAGGGACCACGGACCAGTACCAGTCCATGGCCTGGGGGTTTCGGTCCCCTGGGCTAGATCAAAAGACCAAAGCCACAACCAATTGGCAGGAAAATATTTTAAAATACCATTTGCCGTAACACAAAACACGAAATACTTAGGAATATATTTAACGAAACATCTGCAAATCCTGGGTACTCTGAAAACTAGGAAACCTTGCTGAAGGAAATCAAGTGAAAGTGAAAGTCACTCAGTCGTGTCTGACTCTTTGTGACCCCATGGACTATACAGTCCATGGAATTCTCCAGGCCAGAACTCTGGAGTAGGTAGCTGCTCCCTTCTCCAGGGGATCTTCCCAACCCAGGGATCGAACCCAGGTCTACCACATTGTAGGTGGGTTCTTTACCAGCTGAGCTACCAGGGAAGCCCAGAGGGAAATTAAAGATCTAAATAAATAGATATTGTACCCTTTTTCATGGATTGGAAGAAAACACTGTTACAATGTTCATCCTCTCCCAAATAATCCTAGATTCAATGCAGTCCAGTTCAAAATCCCAGCAAGTTTTTTTTTTTTTTTTGTAGAAATGAACAAGTTGATTTTAAAATGCATGTGGCGATGCAAAGATCTTAGAATCTTGAAAAAGGAAGAAACAAGTTACAGGGTCTATATTATCTGATCTCAAGACTTACCATAAAGCCAAAGAAATCAAAACAGTGTGGCATTAGCATGAGGACAGACACATAGGTCAATGGAATGGACTAGTCCAAGAATAGACCTGCATATATACAGCCAGTTTTTTTCTTTCTCTTTTTTTTTTGGCCATGCTGGGAGGCTTTCAGGCTTGCAGAATCTTAGTTCCCTGACCAAGAACTGAACCCAGGTCCTCAGCAGTGAAAGCCTTGAATCCTCATCAGTGGACTGCTAGGGAATTCCTAACAGCTGAAAAATTTTTGACAACAGTGACGATGTAATTCAATGGGGAAATAGCAGCATTTTAAACAAATGGTGCTAGAAATAAATCTTGACCCTTACTGCACATAAACATTAACACAAAATGGATCACAGACATAAACATAAAAACTAAAACCATAAAACTTCTAGAAGAAAATGTGAGAGAAAATCTTTACAACATTGCATGGACCAAGGATTTTTTAGGATACAGAGAATGCAAGTTAAAAAAAGAAAATATATTGATAAATTTAATTTGGTTAAAAACAGAAAATTCTGTTTTTCCAAAATAACATTTTTTAAAAAAAGGATTTCAGAGCCCTGTGAAGCATTACTTAAATTCATGTAGGATTTTTTAAAATTTTGCAAATAAAATAGTGTTCTCTCCACTACGTGAGCTTCAATTTTTCTAAATGAATAAACACACGTATCAGTCTTATTTTTTGTTCAAGTGAACCAACGGCACGCAAAGCATGAGAGGACCTCGGTGGTGAGGTCCTTAACCCTTAGGCCCGAGCTAGACGCAGTGACCTGTTTATCTGAGGCAAACAATGTCACTCTGGTCAGAAAGACCCTGCGTTTTGTCCAAAAAGGAACGCAAAGGCCAAGGCGGAGAAGTGATGGTAAATATGTGGTCTGGTAGGGAAAGTGGCTGTAACCAGCGCCAGCGGTAAAGAACTCGCCTCCCAGGGCAGGAGACATAAGGGATGCGGGTTCGATCCCTGGGTTGGGGCGATCGCCTGGAGGAAGACATGGCAACCCACGCCAGTGTTCCTGCCCAGGAAATTCCATAGACAGAGAAGCCTGGCGGGGAACAGTTCATAGAGTCGCACAGAGTCAGACACGACTGAAGCGATTCAGCTCACAAGTGGAGAAAATGAATCGCCAGGTGTAAAGGTAGGCAGACTGAGAGTCAAATGCAAAGGGGGAGAAATGAAGGGCATGGTGGAGCAGGGTGCTGTAGATGAGGCCCAGAACGACACTAGCGAGGGGACCCATTTTTCATACTCACTGTTCTGCCTCCTTTATAGCTTAAAACTGCCAGGGAGGATCAGATGTACTTGATCTAAGATCCTGTAAGGTGTGGCCCAGTTTAAAACCAACCTGAGGAGGATTTCCTTGGTGGTCCAGTGGCTGAGATCCTGCCCTCCCAATGCAAAGGGCCCAGGTTTGATCCCTAGTCAGGGAGCTAAGTCCCACATGACCTGACTAAAGATCCTACATGCCACAGCTAAGACCAAGCAGAGTCAGATAAATAAATATTTTATTTAGAAAAACCTTAAAAAACAACCTAGGGCTTCCTTGGAGACACAGTGGTAAAGAATCCACCTGCCAGTGTAGGAGACACGGGTTTGATCCCTGGTCCAGGAGGATCCCATGGAGCAACTCAGCCCGTGCGGCCCAACTGCTGGGTCTGTGCTCTGGAGCCGGGAGCTGAAGCTCTTGAAGGCCCAGTGCGCTAGAGCCCGTGCTCCCCAGCAAGAGAACCACTGCGTCGAGAAGCTGAGAGAGTGTCCCCTGCTCACTGCAACTAGGGAAAAGCCTGTGGAGCAGTGAAAACCCTGCACAGCCAAATAAATAATTTAAAAAAAAAACCTACGTGAAAAAACTCTGATCACCAAGGAGATTTCTCTCTCAGGCACCACTGCCTGGACAACTGGCGTGGCAGTTTCTTTGGGCTTTTATCTTGATCTTTATTTGCCCCCTGCCCCACTGTACCCATGATTGCTGTAGATACGTGGCAGTGCCAGGCTACAGATTCATCTTTTCCATTTTCTCTTCCTGGGCACAAGAACTGTTCACATTTCCTAGCCTCCCTTGAGTTAGGTTGTGGTCATGTGATTGGGCTTTACAAATGGAATGTAGGAGGAAGTGACATGGGCCACCTCCAGGTTTGCCCCTGGGGACCTGCCCCATTCTCTCCCTCTCTCTGTTCATCGGCCAGCTGAATGCAGAGGATACAAGAGAGGACTCCAAGCTGAAGGAAACCTGTATTCCATCCACGGAGTCTACTGGAAACAGACAGATTATGTCAAAGGGAAAAAATAAACGTTTATTATAGTAAGCCACTAAGAACTGAGGGTTGTTTCAGCAGCCAGCACTCCCTTGACTAATAAAGGTATAAAAAGCTACTCATGACAGCTTCCAACATAGCAGGAAATGATTGGGATGAGACATTTATAAGCAGGATTCCTCAAGTAGAGCCAATGAAGGTGAACAAAGGTCCCATAACTACAGAAAAGTGAGCCAGGATGTCCAAAAAGCCTACACTTTTTTCACTCTGATCTGGTTCTGTCTTGCAGTTTTAAGCTTTAAAGAAGTACTATGCTTTTTTCACATTACCCCGAACAAAGAGGTGTTTAGATGTTTTCAGTGATGAGCATGATGATGACAGACTCTAGGCTTCTGTGTCATTTACTCCCTGGCGCATATGTGCTACATATTCCTGCAGCATGTCTACCACTCGCCACAAGCCAGTGAGGTTGGCTATAATGACACCCTGTAATCCTCATTTCTTTTTATCGACATCATCCCCAGGTACTCAGAGGAGGGCAACTAAAAATATTATTTTCTGCAGGATCACCCTAATGTTTACCAGTCTGGTAAAAGATTTGGGGCACCATGCCATAGAGGTACCTAACTCTTCCTTCTCCTTTTACCCCTCCCTTCCTATCTCAACCATTTCCATCATACACTGGGCTCCACACCTCTTCTAGTTGAATAACTGCATCTTCTTTCTCCCTGCAGTGGTGAGAGAGAAGGTGACCCAAGCTCCACCTCCTAGCTTCCACTCCTGCAAAATGACTGTGTGACATCTTGCGCTGTTGTTATTGGGCGTGGTGTGCGTGCTCAGTCGTGTCTGACTCTTTGCAACCCCAGGCTCCTCTGTCCATGGAATTTTTCAGGCAAGAATACTGGAATGGGTTACCCACTCTAGGGGATCTTATTGATCCCAAGTCTTCTGAAGTCTCCCGCATTGGCAGGCGGATTCTTTACCACTGTGCCACCTGGGAAGCCTGTACGATACATGCCACACACAATTGTCCTGAGATTTAAATAAGATAGGCAGTAAGCTGGTGGCACGTGCTATTTGATTCTGCACACGCTCCCTCTCTTGCCCCCAACAATCCTCACTGTTGTTACTGAACATGAAATGATTTATGGTATTTTGAAAACACATCTGCCAGCCCTATTACATTGATTATATGTTCTATATGTGGTTATATCAGCCTTGTATATATTTTAAAAATATTTATTTATGTATTTGGCTGTGCTGGGTCTTAGTTGCAGGATCTTTGATCTTTGTTGGGGCAGGCAGGATCCTTAGTTGCAGCATATGGGGTTTAGTTCCCTGACCAGGGATGGAGCCAAGGCCTCCTGCACTGGGAGTGTGGCATCTTAGTCCCTGGACCACCAGGGAAGTCCCAGCCTTGTACATCTTTGATATTAAACTCTGAATAGGCGGAAAACCCATGGTTGCTTCACATTTATTGGCCCCACGTACCATACAATTCGTTCATTATCTTCAACCACAATAAGAGATCGTTGAGCACTTTCCATGTTACGAGATTTATACAAGGAAGTTCTTGGAATAAGAGTCTGTTTCTGCCCATAAAGTCCATCAGAGGTGACTTTAAAAGGCATGGCAGCTTATTCTTCTTTAAAACACATTTTTAAACATCTGACTACAGAATTACACGCTCATTGTAAAAATTACAGATTCAACACCCAAACCAGAAAATTACCCACGGAGTAATCACTGCTCATCTTTTTAGAACCTATCCTTCTAATCTTGTTCCTTTCCATGTACATACATGTTTTGCAAAAATGGGATCACATTGCAGGCACACTTTTGTTACCTGCTTTTTTCCTACCTGAGAACACATCATGAATGTATTATATGTTATTAAAGATTCTCCTGTGGCGTGACTACTGCTGGCTTAGTATCTACCGTTCGGATAGATAGTGATTCTTTTAAAGCAGTCCCCCCGTGTTGTACTGTTTGGTTTTTTCCACTCTTCGACCACTATTAGCAATGAACACCTTTGTATGAATTTCTCTGCTCACATTCCTAATGATTTTCTCAGAACCCATGCGTAGAAGTTTGCTTCACAGCAAGAGCACCCTCTCAAGGCTTTACCTACCCATTGCCATGTTTTCTATTAGAAAAGTCCTATAAATTCACACTCCCACCAGCAGTGTATGAGAATGCTATAATAAGGGCTGTTGGCCAAGATGATGATTATGAAAAAAAAATAATCAAGAAGATAAGTATTCGCTAAAGGCGCTCCCCGCGCCAGCTGTGTTTATTTGTTGAACTCTGCAGTCATGTTCCTTGGACCAAGCACTGAAGGTTCTTTAGACTTTTCGTTTATTTAGTGCCTCTTTCAACACTCTGAAACCTTGACCCAAGTTTTATCTGAAGGAAAGATTTCTGGTAAATACAGTTTCCAGTTTGGAAACTCGGCCCAAGTACTTCCATCGCTCGCCCCAGCATGGACCACCTCTGTGGTTTTAACGGCTGGGAATCAATCAGAAAGGACTGCTGCTGACTTGGAGCTGAGAACTGAAGTGCTTAGAAGAAATGAAAGAGTAGGTCTGGGGTGAAAAAGTCATGTTTCAAGGTACAAAAGGAAACCAATAACCACCCAAGGGGTTGGCGTTTCACTTGACCTGCTCTGATAATATCACTATGGTGATGTTCTCCATAAACAGTTGCATAATGGCAAGATGAAAAAGAACGAGCAAGTTCCATCCAGGAGGTCTGGAGTTATTTTAGGGATCAAGGCAGTGTCATCTGGGGTAAATATGGAATGCAACGTCTGTTCTTTTAATAATCATCCTCTTCTTTTGTGAGGCTGAACGAAGGCCTGGCACACCAGAGGTTTGGGCTGGAAGCAGCACTGACCTAGCGCCTTCGGGGCTCGGGAGAAAGCTCAGCCAAAGGAATGGAAATAACTGTTCATAACAGATGCTGGAACGATTCCGCTCACACCCCTGGCCTCTGAGACTCTCCTGAGTCCAAGGGTGGAACAAGGGTGATGTTCTCGGGATGGGCTGGCCCGGTGGAGAGGCTGAGAGGGGGTCCCCAGGGAGCTGAGCTTAGCCGTCTGCCCCGACCTTGATTCCCGGGCCAGAGCGGATGGAGGCCACAGCCTGTCTCTGGGGCATCACCATCTGCGGCGGATGACATCGGCCACTCCCACCCTCATGCTCTTCTCTTTGAACCCCTGACTCAGCGAGCCCCAGTCCAAAAAGCAGAACTAGCTATTTTTGCACCGAAAAAAAAAAAAAAGTCAGGCAATACACTTTCTGAACTCCTTCCTGACCCTGAAACTCTTGCTCTTTGCACTTAACCCCTTGTTCTCTTTGCTCTCTTCTCAGCTGTTAAATTGCTCTAGTGGTAAAGAACCTGCCTGCCGAGGCAGGAGACTCAAGAGACCCGGGTTCAATCCCTGGGTCGGGAAGATCATCCTGGAGAAGGAAATGGCAACCCACTCCAGTATTCTTGCCTGGAGAATCCCCATGGACAGAGGAGCCTGGTGGGCTATAATGGAGTTGCAAAGAGTCAGACATGGCTAAAGCAACTTAGCATGCATGTAGTTTTATTTTGGGGGTGTCCCTGGTGGCTCAGTGGGTAAAGAACCTGCCTGCCAATGCAGGAGACATGGGTTTTGATCCCTGGATCAGGAAGATTTGCTGGAGAAGAAAATGGAACCCACTCCAGTATTCTTGCCTGGGGAAATCCCATGGACAGAGAAATCTGGCAGGCTACAGTCCATGGGGTTGCAAAAGAGTCCATCATGACTTAGCGACTCAACACCACCACCACCACCCTCATCTTTAGCGAAGATCTTCTGAGGCAAGGGCTGTTCTGCAGCTGTGACGGCTGGCACACAGAAGGTTCTCCATGAGAGTCAGCTGATAGTCCATGAATCCAGCACCCTGTGCCTACCCTGCTGCGGAGGTTTCTGGAATGACGGCTGTTTGGTTATCCAGTCGTTCAACCGCTGTTTATTCAGCACCTCCTGAGAAGCAGAATTTCTGTTGGGGACTGGGGCTACAGGGACTAACAAGATCCCAGGGCTCTGTGGAGATGACGCTCTTGTAGACCTCAGTATGTGAGTGGTGAACACAGCTGTCATCACAGAGCCTTCTCTGACCATTGGATATAAAATCACCCTTCCCTGTTTTATTTTTCTTCCCAGAACTTAGCATCACAAGGCATTAATATATACTTGTTTGTTTGGGGTGGGGTTTTTTTGGCTGTGCCATGCAGCTTGTGGGAGTTCCTTGAACAGGAATGGAATCCCTGCCCCCTGCAGTGGAAGAGCAGAGTCCTAGCCACTGGCCCAGCAGGGAAGTCCCTACTTGTTTGTTTTTGTCAGCTTTCTCACACAAAAAGTCATGTTTTTTGAGGGTCATTTGTCTATGGCATTCACTGCTGAATTCCATAATGATGGCTAGCACGCAGTAGGCGCTCGGCATATATATTTCAAATCAGTCTATTCAATGTACTCTGCAATCTTCTAGAAGAACTTTCTAGCAAAACTCTCCAGAGAATGCGTTAAGAGCCCCAGGACTTCCCTTGCGATCCGGTGGTTAAGATTCTGTGCTTTCAAAGCAGGGTGTATGGGTTCAACTTCCCGTAGTTGGGAAACGAAGATCCCACATACTGCCCAGTATGGCCCAAAAAAAAAAGGAAGAACTCCAGAGGGTCATCACGACAGATTACAACCGTCCAGAGCTTTACAGTGTGCAAAGCGGGGAGGCGCACTGGGCTGAGCAGGGACCTTCATCTCTCAGGGGCCTGGTTTCCTCCTTGTAAAGTGGGCATAACATCATCAGTCTTTGGGGACCATTTGTCCATTGGAAAAGGGATCGGGTGTGAGTCGCCGCCCCGGGACCTGGTGCTCCCCACCCGAAGGCTGAACCCTGCGGTTTCTTTATTAGAGCTTCTCAGTTCTCTGTGGACATTATTATTATTATCCCCATTTTAACCCACAAGGAAAAGCCAGCTCACAGGGTCTTAGGAGTTTGCACACAGAGGCTCAGGAAGGACTAGAGCAGCCCAGAGGGACAGAACCCCATGTACAGCGCCTTGCCGGTCACCCCAGGGCAGCCAGCTCTGGCAGGATCACCTCCCGTGAGTCTTCCTCTCTCCTCCTCCACCCCCGTTTTGACATTCCAAGTTTCCAGTGCATCACCCCACCCGCTGCTGTGGGAAAAGGAGAGTTTGGAGAGAAGCAAGCCAAAGGGGAAGTTTGTGCGGTTGGTTAGTAAGTGAGAGTCGTTCAGTCGTGTCCGACTCTTTGCGACCCTATGGACTATACAGTCCGTGGAATTCTCCAGGCCAGGATACTGGAGTGGGCAGCCTTTCCATTCTCCAGGGGATATTCCCAACCCGGGGATGGAACCCAGGTCTCCCGCATTGCTGGCGGATTCTTTACCAGCTGAGCCACCAGGGAAGCCTGGTTCCTTGGTAGGTGAAAGGCGAATCCCCGGCCCTCACCTCCGCAGCCTGTCTGCTGCTCCCCTCAGTGCCTCCCCCGAGTTTCCCCGTAGCCCCCATCTCTCTGAGCTTTAGGGTCCCTCCGCCCCCCAGCATCTAAGCTGATTGGGGCTCTGGTTCAATCAGGTGGGGTGGGCCATGAGGCTCATTAGCATAAATCAGGATATTTCTTGCAATTGAGAGGTCCTCAGATTATAAACACTACTAGAAATTCAACTTTCTAAAACTGATTATCATTTTAAAGGGACTTCCCTGGCAGTTCAGTGGTTGAGACTCTGTGCTCCCAATGCAGGGGTTGTGGGTTTGATCCCTGCTCAGGGAACTAAGATCCCACAGGCCACACAGCCAAAAACATAAAAATAAGTAAGGTAACAGTAAGAATAATAAAGTAGTTTTAAAAAATAAGAACAGTTGTAACTTTAAAATATTTATAATAGTGTTATAATTCATGAGTTTCTTCTTAGCTCCAGGCAGTGTGGGTGGAAATTTACAAATAGCTGATGACAACCAAAAAGGCAAATATTACTATTTCCATTTTATAGATGAAAAAATTGAAGCTCAAGGATGAAGGATCTCCTCAGAGGTCATATAGCTACTAAGTGATGAAGGCCCCAGATTTAAATCCAGATCTGTCTGTATTCAAACCTCCTCCTGCTGCTCAGAGACATTCAGAGGTGTGGGGTGAGTGTGCTGAGAACACCTGCCCCAGCAACCCTCTGAAGAAAGTTGGAAACACCCTGAAGAAACGCAAAAGTCAGCATGGCTGTATGAGTTATATATGGGAATGCAGCCAGTGAAATATTTTTCAGTTATTAAAAATTATGTACAGAATCCCATGAAATAGAAAAATGTTAATACTTATGCTAAATGAAAAATGTAGGATATAAAATGTATCTCCATGGAGATTATGTATGTCCACTACATAAATATGCCCGTGAATTATACACAAACCTATGCAAAAGACTGAAAAGAAATATATAAAAATGATCACGATTCTGTAGTAGAATTTGGAAAGATTTTTCTGACTTCTGGTTACTAATCTTTCTGCAATGTGTTAAATTACTTTGCAATTTACAAATTTAAAAGCAAGTTCTAAAACAGTCTTCTCTGAAGTACTGTCACTTTGCAACAGAGTACCTGAATCAGCATGCATTGTGGGGGATTATTTTGTTGTTGAAGTATAGTCAATTAACAGTGTTTGAGATGTACAGCAAAGAGATTCAGTTATATTTATACCGATATATATGTATACATATATATATATTCTTTTTCAGATTCTTTTCCATTATAGGTTATTACAAGATACTGAATATAGATCCCTGTGCTATGCAAATAGGTCCTTGTTGTTTATCTCTTTTATATATAGTAGTTGTATCTGTTAATCCCAAATCCCTAATTTATCCCTTTCCCTTCTTTCCCCACCGGTAACAGTAAGTTTGTTCTCTATGTCTGTGAGTCTATTTCTGTTTTTTTTAAATAGTTTTCTTTGTATCATTTTTTTTTTTAGATTCCACATACAAATGATATCATGTGATGTTTGTCTTTCTCTGACTTACTTCACTTGGTATGACAATTTCTAGTTCCCTCAGCATCCATTTTCTTTTTAGCTTATTTTTATTATTTATTCTTAGCAGCTCTGGGTCTTCACTGCTGTGTGCAGGCTTTCTCTAGCTGTGGCTAGCAGGGGCTTCTTACGGGGTGGCTTCTCTTGTTGTGAATCATAGACGCTAGAGCACGCGGGCTTCAGGAGTGGTGGTACATGGGCTTAGCTGCCCCGAAGCATGTGCAGCCTTCCCAGATCAGGGATCAAACCAATGTCCCCAGGACTGGCAGGCGGATCCTTTGCCACTGAACTACCAGGGAAGTCCCAGCATATACTATTCTAAGCTGCTCACTAGATGACTTTCCTTTACCAGTTGCTCCAGTCCCAAAGACCCCATGATCCCAGGCGCTTGCAAATTCTAGCTCTTCCTGTCCACATCCTGGCCAAGCCCTCACTGGGTATTATCCTCACCCACATCTGTGTTAACCCACACATGCTTTGGTCTAGAGCTGCTCCATCCAGTAGGGGAGCCATTGCCACAAGTGGATATTTCAATTTAAATTAATTTAAATAAGCACTTAGTTGCCTTCTTCAGTCTCACTGACCATATTCCAAGTGGTCGGTAGCCACATTCAGCTAGGGGTTATTGTAGTAGACAGGGTAGATATAGGACATTCCTATCATAACAGAAAGTTCTCTTAGACAGTCCAACACCAGCATCTAGACTGAAGACAGTTTCTTGAACCCTGGGATAAGGATTTCCTGGCCACTTCCTATCAGTGGTTTGAACAGACAATGATTTTTCCATTCTAAGATTTTACTCTCTCATCCTATTTCTATACTCCTGAGACCTCAAGGGTTAGGGAACATTAAAGATGAGCCTTCTCTACTACAAGGTAGAGGCCTCCCAATTATTGTTAAATAAAAATGCTTCACAGAGTGAAGATTGATTAGGCAAAGTGGGCAAAGGGGGAGACTTAATTAGAGTTTTTTTCTTTTATTATGAATATTATCAACAGAAGCCATTGATTGATGTCTACTATGTCCAAGCACTGTTTATATTTTTTCTCCTATTAATCCTCACAACCCTGAAAGGTCAGTTTTATTCCTTTGTGTACTACGATGAAGACCCAGTGAACCAGTGAAGTTGCTCAGTTGTGTCTGACTCTGCGACCCCATGCACTGTAGCCTACCAGGCTCCTCCATCCTTTGAATTTCCCAGGCAAGAGTACTGGAGTGGATTGCCATTTCCTTCTCCAGAGGATCTTCCTGACCCAGGGATTGAACCCAGGTCTCCTGCCTTGCAGGCAGACCATGATGAAGACATTGAGACTCAAAGAAGTAAAGACACTTGCCCAAATTGATAAGCCAGAATCCACACCTATGGACGCCAAAAATCATACTCTTTCAATTACACCAACAATCCTCATGGTGGGCAAATTACAAATCTCATAGAAGGATCTGATTGGCCTGCTTGGGTAACATCCCTAACCTGGGACCAATCCCATTGGAAGAAATATTAGCCAGGCCTAAGTCACTATCCACCACTGTTTCGACAAGGCACTGACTGATGGGGCCGTTAGAACCATCCAAGGTCAGGAAAAGACAGTCGCCAGTCGAATAAAAAAAAAGACAGAGCACACAGAAACAACTTATTCTCACTGGGCTTACCTGTGTGCTGATGTCATTTTCATTGTTAAATATTGATTTATGTGGCTGCAGTGGGTTCTAGTTGCAGCATATGAGGTCTTTGATCTTGGTGAGCATGCAGAATCTTTAGCTGTGGCATGTAGGATTTAGTTCCCTGACCAGGAATCAAACTCAGCCTCCCTGCATTGGGAGCACAGAGTCTTAGCCCCTGGACCACCAGGGAAGTCCCTCATTATTTTTCAAAATCATCTCAGTGAGAACTGTAATAACTACTATCTCTTCCTGAGAGCCTGGGTACCCTGGCATATGCTTTCTCTGTGCATTATTCTTGGTCCTCACGCGCGTATATGTTGTTCTTCAATCATGTTGGGCTTGTTTTTCTAATTTTGGGTACAAGTTGCAGATCTCATTTCCTGGATCCTCAGAGCTGACCTCCCTAGGTTTTCCATGGTCTGTTTCCCACAGCTGGCCCAGCCCCTGCATGATGCGCTGGACGAGTTCAAGACATCCACGTATTAACATCAAATCCTCTGCCCTCAAGCCTACATTCTCTCTTTGGGAGTTAAATGAATAAGACGTTCACACACGATTACTCATTGGGTTGGGTGCCACGGGGCCAATTCTAAACCAGAGCCTAGTCTACACAGTCCAGCCTGGGGACTGGACAGTGGCCCAGAGGCTGGACCAGCTGCCCTCCAGAGGGCCCTGTAGAGCCAAGAGGCCTGTGATTTGATGGTCAGGGGAGAAGGAGGAATGTTCCCGGCCATGGCTTCCCTTGGATTGAATCCAGCTTACACAAGGGCCGTTTGGGGCCCAAGTTGTCTGAGTAAACACTGATTCCTTGACGAGTTTCCAAAACTGGGAACAGAGCAACTGTTTGGTTTGAACAGGCTGTACTCTGTAAACCACTGCCTGCGTATCACCAGGGTCCTGTGTAAATAGTTTAACTACAGGTTGGAAGAACACAACTTTAAAAGGAAAAAAAAAATCCCATCACTTTGTTGCTAGACTTAAAATGAATTACGTGTTGTCTTTGTTGTTAGACTTCGGATGAATAATGTCTTATTTCTGTCTATTGGGAGGTCTAATTCTCTAATTTTATTATAAGCATCTTAGATGTGTCTCTTCTGGAACTGTTAGGGTTGAGGGAAAGCCCGATAAATAACATGACACTTTTTTCCTGCTTCAATTTGGAATAAAATGAAGGGAAGACACAGAAAGATGAAAAACATTTATGACCAATAAAACTGATATTGGGAACTTTGGCTTTTGGTGTCTGATGAAGGGGCCTTCTAATTCTTCACCCTAGAATTTGACTGAGCCACTCAGTTTGAGATGGAATGGAGTCTCCCACTGCTTCAGGGGTAGGGCTTGCTCCTGCCGGCCTGAAGGCTGGGAGGAGCAGAGATGTGTGTTGCCAAAGAGGAAGGGGAAAGGCTCTGAACTGAGCATGCTTGGTCCCTTCTCCCAGACCAGCCAGTCAGATCGTCACCCCTCCTCCTGTGGGCAACAATACGAGAAGGAACCAGGAGCTGCTGACCTGTTACTGCAATGAACTTCCTGCCACATGAGAACATGAAGCTAGAGAAAAGGAGATTGGTCAGCAAGAGACACTATGATGAAGGATGAGGCACAGTGAGGACCTGGTCAAGGAGCCCCAGACACAGCCTCCTGGCAGAGAAGGTGACCACTGCTTGAATCAGGAAGTAGAACTTCCTCTTGAAGTGAAAGTTTCCCTTCAGGCATAGTTGCAACCACATCGGTAATACTTGGGCCACATTAAAGGTAGAAAAATTGTGACTCAAAAGCATTGCTCCAATAACCACAGTCAACATCATCTGCCAAGAACATGCCACCCTCTGCCCAACAGACCTGCTTCTCACCTCCTCTTGACGTTGGCAGACAAGACCTGTGTTACCGAAAGAGAGTGCATTGAGTCTGACCCTGATCTTTTTGGTGTCTCCTCTCTAGGGTGTGTGGCAGGATGCATTTCCCTGGGTTCTGCACTCTCTCTGCTCCTTTTCATTCTCAATCTGAGAAAGAGATGAGAAGGCAGATCTTCTTTTTAAAACTTTTGGCTGCACTCCCCCCCCCGCCCCTCATGGCATGTGGGATCTTGGTTAACCAACCAGGAACGGAACTTGTGCCCCTGCATTGGAAGGCAGAGTCTTAAATCACTGGACTGCCGGGGAAGTCCCAAGAAGGCAGATCTTTTATTGTGATAATGTCACAAAGGTCTACAAAAACCTATTAATATTTGTAAGGCAGAAATAAGTTTCTTTAGAAAAAATGAAAAAACAAGTAAGTCTCTTTAGCTTCAACGGCAAGAGGTTGTGGCAAGATGAAGCCAGAGGCCCTGGGGGAGGCTGGGGGTAGAAGATGGAAGAGAAAGGCAAAGTGGGAGTAAGGGCACTGAAGCAGAGAGCACTGGAAGAGCAAAGATGCTTTACATCACCATCTTGGCTTTGAGGATGTTTGTGATTGGCTGGCTGGAATCAGAGGAGGAGCTTCCTGGGAGTGGACTCTGTCTGTTGCCCTTCCAGAAGGTGGTGTGCATAAGGGCAGGGTTTTGCTTACAAGGCTTCATCATCCTCAAAATGATCAGTGGCCTCTCTACCACTTTCCTCCCTCCTCTTTGATTACCAAGCCTCATTTCTTCCTTTTTTTTTTTTTTAAATGCTTTTTTGTTTGTTTGTTTCGGCCAAGAGGCATGTAGGATCTTAGTTCCACGACCAAGAGCCTCCAGCAGAGGAAGCACAAAGCCCTAATCACGGGACTGAGGGACAAATCCTCACTCTTTCTTCATCTGTAAGGTCTTTCTCTTAGCCTTCTCATTTCTATTCCCAGGGCTCTGTTCCTCACCTCTCAATTGAAAACCTTCTCACCCAGACTTCTTACCTTTCTCATTTCCCTTCTGCGCCTAGGGTTCATTTCCTACCAGACTGATCTTTCTGAAAAACAGATCTGATCTGCTCAAGGCCTTCTGTTATTTAAAAGTCTTTGCTCTTTCCTTGCTGCCTATAAAAGAAAGTCCAAGATTCGAGATCCTCTGGCGAGCAGTCAACTCCTCACCACTGTGATCATTCATACATCCTACACACAAAGACAAGTGTAGCTAAGTGAGTGAGGGGTGTTGAATTAGAAGAAATGAGGCTGGGGGTAAAGTGGACCAATGGACCAGTTTTGCAGAGCCCTGGTGGGAAGGAGACCCCATCTAGTAGTTATAATATATGCTGAGTCTTCCTAAATGTCCAACCAGAGGGAATAGTGAAGTGATTTATGGAGCCTCTGCCTATGATATTTAACTTACAGTTTAAGATTATATTTTACAGTTCACAATCGGGGTGATACAAAAAGCAAAAACAAAAATGAGGTGATGCGTCTACCAAAAAAACCCGTGGTACATTCATATAATAATTATGAAGCCATTGAAAAATAAGATTTTGAAGATTATTTCATGAGATTGTAATATGAAAAAGTAGAACACATCTATTGTTATAATGATTTCTGTGAGGAGAGAAGAGGCTGGAATATATTACAAACACGCTAATAATGCTTGGTCGGATCATAGGAAACTTTTCATCCTTTCTGTTTGTTTGTTTTTCATTAATTTTTATACTGTTTTGTATTTTTCAACCGTTCTATAATTAAGCATGCCCGCATGCACGCTCAGGCTTGTCCGACTCTTTGCAAACCCCTGGACCGTAGCCCAACACGCCTCTTGGGCCACAGGATTATCCCGACAAGAACACTGGGAAGGGCTTCCCTTTTCTCCTGCAGGAGATCTTCCTGACCCAGGGATCCAACCGTGTCTCCTGTGGCTCCTGCACTGCAGGCAGAGTTTTTACCGTTGAGCCATCTCAAGCCCCTACAATAAGCAGGTACTACTTTTATTCTGGGCGTCCCTTGTTTCTCAGCTGGTAAAGAATCCGCCTGCAGTGCCGGAGACCTGGGTTCGATCCCTGGGTTGCGAAGATTCCCTGCAGAAGAGAAAGGCTCCCCACTCCAGTATTCTGGCCTGGAGAATTCCGTTCACTGTATAGTCCATGGAGTTGCCAAGAGTCGGACACTGCTGAGAGACTTTCACTTTCTTTTCACTTTCACTTTTATTCTACTATCATTAAAGAATATGTTTCCAAGATGTGTAATAGTATGAGGAGATGTAATTTGTTATAATGTTAAATTTTTAAAGAAGAAAACAAAATTATAGTGAGACACCTCAACTGTGTTAAAAACTTTAATTGAAAAGGTGAGAGGAAGTACTACCCTGGTGGTCCAGTGGTTAAAAATCCACCTTGCAATGGAGGGGACGTGTGTTTGATCCCTGGCCAGGGAGCTGGGGGCTCACGTATATCGAGCAGTAACCAAGCCTGCACACTGCAACGCCTGAGCCCACCACCGCGACCAGAGGTCCCACATGACTCAACAAAGACCCCGCATCCTGCAACTAGGATCTGATGTAGCCAAGTAAATAAACAAAAGGTGGTTGATGTTCTGGTGCTAAGTCGTGTCCAATTCTTTGTGCCCCCATGGACTGCAGCGTGACAGGCTTCTCTGTCCTTCACCATCTCCCGAGTTTTGCTCAAGCTCATGTCCACTGATTTGGTGATGCCATCCAACCATCTCGTCCTCTGTCCTCCCCTTCTCCTCCCGCCTTCAATCTTTCCCAGCATCAGGGTCCTTTCCAATGAGTCGGTTCTTCACATCAGGTGGCCAAAGTGTTGGAGCTTCACTGTTGATTTCCTTTAGGATTGACTGGTTTGATCTCTTTGCTGTCCAAGGGACTCTCGAGAGTCTTCTCCAGCATCAGAATTTGAAAGCCTCAATTCTTTGGTGCTCAACCTTCTTTATGATCCAACTCTCACATCCATACATGAGTACTGGAAAAGTCATAGCTTTGACTAGATGGACCTTTGTTGGCAAAGTAATGTCTCTGCTTTTTAATCTGCTGTCTAGGCTGGCCAGAGCTTTTCTTCCAAGGAGCAAGCGTCTTTTAATTTTGTGACTGCAGTCACCATCCACAGTGATTTTGGAGCCCAAGAAAATAAAGTCTGTGTTTCCACTGTTTCCCCACCTATTTGCCAATAAGTGATGGGATCAGATGCCATGATCTTAGTTTTTTGAATGTTGTACTTTAGGCCAGCTTTTTCACTCTCTTCTTTCATCTTCATCAAGAGACTCTTCAGTTCTTCTTCACTTTCTGCCATTACAGACGTATTATCTGCATATCTGAGTTTGCTGATATTGCTCTTGACAGTCTTAATTCCAGCTTGTGATTCAGCCAGTCTGGCATTTCACATGCTGTACTCTGCATGTAAGTTAAATAAGCAGGGTAACAAAATAAAAGGTGGAAGGAAACATATCCAAATGTCAGCAAGGTTGTCTTGGAGAATTTTCTTTAATATGCAAATATTATTTTTATTTTATGGGAGAAAACATTTTAATCAAAAATGTATCAAGGCAGTGTATAATGTTTTTCAGGTTTCTCCATAGAAACAGAACCAATAGGATGGATTTATGTGTCTGTTTGTCTGTTTATAAGGAATGGAGCCTCACATTTATGGAGGCTGATGTGTACCATATCTGCGGCGTGGGCAGGCACTGTGCTGAGCATTCTACGTGTATTACTTCATGTCTTCCTGATCATCATCATTTGTATACAGTCTGTCATTTATTCCCATTCTCCAGGGAGAGAGAGTGAGGTACAGAGAAGCCTGGTAACCCTGCCAAGGCCTCAGGGTCAGCGGGTAGGGAGTTAGGACCCCTGACGGGCCGGCTGTTCCTTCAGGCTCAAGAGGTTCATCGAACCGGATCCATGAAAACTTTAGGGGATCCCACATTGTTTTAATTTTCATTTATTTTAAAGTCAGGAGGGGGAAAAATGAATCTAATGACACTGAATAAATAATACATTTAGTCTGGATTCAATTCATCTTTGTTCCAACAGAGTCATAAAATATATTTAATATTTTTTTTAATGGAAGGAAAGGTGCACAAAGACAGGAGTGCCTGGGGCCCATGAAATCAGGCCCTCTAACTCCAGATGCCCTTACTCCAGGCCCCTGGACTTTAACTATTTATGACTCAGCCCCTCCCTGAACCCCAGAGATCCTGCTTTAAACCTGGATGTCTGTGTAAACTCAGACCAGTCACCCTGTCTGTGCGGCGGCTCCTGCTCTGTAAAATGGAAATCGTAACGAGTGTGGACTCGTCTCTGGCCATGAGGGCGCCCTGACGCTCTGAATGTCCGCGCACAACATCTCAGCTACGTTCCTGAGGCTGGGTGAGGGCTCAGGAGGATGCGCCGCGCCTGATGTCACTCTCCCCGCATTGCAGGGTCTGGAGCGTCCAGACCCCACAGGGGCTCCTGGGGGAGGCCAGCTGGCCGAGGGCCCCGGGGGAGCAACACCTCATCAGGTGCACCAGGAATTCCACAGCATCTCCGCAGCAGTCTCGGGGGATATGCTGATGAGTTCTTCCACCAACCAGGGGAGATCTGAGTGTATTAAAGCTTCCAGGCCTGGGCAATCATCTCCACCCCCGGCTCCCTGGGGCCCTTTCTCATCTTAGCTCCGCTTCTGCAAGTGGAGGAGAGAGCACAGACATGGAATGCTCAGGAACTGGCTTTGCAGCCCAGGGCTGCCAAGGCTAGCTTGGATAAGTCACGCAACCTCTCTGGGCCTCCATCGAATAACGGAAACCCACAATCAAAGTAGGAATAATGCATGTGACTATTATCAGTAGTAGGAGTGTAAAGGCACGGGGTCAGAGTCCTTCAGTTCAAATCATGGCTCCTGCCTCTTGACAGTATGTGGCTTCCCTTCTCCAAGTCTAAGTTTCTCATATGTGAAATGGGGAACACTAATAGTTTCAACTCGAAGGGTTAAATTGGGAGGATTCGATGAGATAATTTGATGTAAAGTTCTTTGCAGCAGGGGCACACAGTAAGTGCTCTGTAAAGGTCAGCTTTATAACTGTGTCACTATAATTGTGTCTCTTCAAGAGCCCTTTAGTATATAGTCCAAATTCCCAAGTGCATAGAGTAGATGCTTAACAGGTAGCTGCAGAATGAATAAACGAACAGATGAAACAACCTCACCATCACTTTTGATCTAGGACCTTTCTTCATGCCAAATCCCCTTTGACCTAAACCAACAGAAGTTTTAGCAGCCTCAAGGCATCCATTCTTCGGCCTCTTCTGGACAGGATGCCACAGTTGAAACTATGTCTGCAACTCTGACACTCCCTTCAAAGTGTGGACGCTAATTCCCTTCCCCTTGACTGTGAGCTGGACTTACCACCTTGCTTCTAACAAATATAATAAAGTAGAAGCGACAGGGTGCAAATCTTAAGACTAGATCATAAAAGTCATGGTCTTCCTCTTGGATCACTTGCTCTGGGAGAAGACAGTGCCTATGTCATAGGCGCTGCTATGCCCAAGCAGCTCTGTGGAGGGGTGCGTCTGATGGGGAGCTGAGTTCTCCTGCCAGCAGCCACGTGCATGAGCATCAGGGAAGCAGAGCCTCTGGCCCCAGTCGAGCCTTCCGATGAGGCGGCCGCAGCCAGCATCAGAGACTCAGCAAGGACCTCCCCTCCGAGTCTCTCCCCAGTTTCCTGACCCACAGAAATCACGAGGTAACAAGTGTTACTTCAAGTGGCTATGTTTGGGGAGAATGTGTTGCAAAGCAGCTAATAACTAACATACTTTGTGTGACTATTCTTTTTAAAAGTTTATTAGTTACTTATACATTTGGCTGCACTAGGAAAACAGTGTGGAGGTTCCTTAAAAAACTGCAAATAGTCCTGCCATATGACCCAGCAATCCCACTGCTGGGCATATACACCGAGGAAACTAGAATTGAAAGAGCCACATGTACCCCAATGTTCACCGCTGCATTGTTTACAATAGCCAGGACATGGAAGCAATCTAGATGCCCATCAACTGATGAATGGATAAGAAAGCTGTGGTACATATACACAATGGAATATTACTCAGCATTAAAAAAAAAAATTCATTTGAAGCAGTTCTACTCAGGTGGACAGAACTGGAGCCTATTATCCAGAGTGAAGTAAGCCAGAAGGAAAAACAACAATACAGTATACTAACGCATATATATGGAATTTAGAAAGACGGTAACGAAAACCCAACATGCGAGACAGCAAAAGGAACGCAGATGTATAGAATAGACTCGTGGACTCTGTGGATGAGGGTAAGGGTGGGATGATATGGGAGAATGGCATTGAAACATGTTAATTATCATATGTCTAATCAATCGCCAGCCCAGGAGTGATTCTCGGGGCTGGTGCATCGAGATTTCCCGGGGGGATGGAGGAGGGAGGGAGGAGGGAGGGGGGTTCTGGAGGGGAAGCATATGTAAACCCATGGCGATATCACGTCATTGTATGGCAAAAACAATAAAAAAAAAAAAAAGAATTGGCAGCTAAAAAAAAAAAGTTTATTAGTTACTTATACATTTGGCTGCACTGGGTCCTCATTGCTGACCAGGGTTTTCTCTAGGTGTGCCCAGTGGGGGCTGCTCCTCACTGTGGCACGCGGGCTTCTCGCTGCGGCGGCTCCTCTCGTCGCAGAGCTTGGGCACCAGGGCACATGGGCTCCAGAATGCGCCAGCCTCGTTGTCCCTTGGCGTGTGCTCTCTCTCCACACCAGGGATCAAACCTGTGTCCCCTGCACGGATTCTCAACCACTGAACCATCAAGGAAGCCTGCATGAATATTCTGGATAAAAATTTGAAATGAAGTCTTTTCCAATCGTACGTGGCTTGAGGAGGCTTCTGACTGTTCATTCTACATAGTGTTTGAACTCTGTTCAGAAAACCTGAACCTATTCTTTCCTTGTGACGTTACTGTTAGTAGACCACGCCTGCTAACCAGTTAAGGACCAGCCGCCCCTCAGCCGCTCCGATATCTCATGGGGGCTGCATCTTGGCCTCTACTGCACACCCACCCTTAGTGGGACCTGCATGACTAGATTCCTGACCTGCAAGGGAGGGTCAGGCTTGGCGGCAAGCAGGCTTCTGTCCTGTCAGTAGCTCACATTTGAAAGCATCGTATTATCAATTTCAGGAGGGTTCATCTCAGAGAGGCTATTTCCTTACTGACAACTCCCACGCTGTTTCAGCAGCAGCTAATCCTTTCACCTTATTTGGAGAGAGCTTCAGAATCCTTTCCCTGGCTAGCCAAGTCTCGGTGCTCACTGCAGAGAGCTCTCAGAGGCTTTGCCTCTGGGAAGTGTCTGCCCAACCAACTTGGAAAAGAGCCTGGAAAGAGTGTCCGGTCCTGATCAGATTGAAGGCTTGGGGCAGATAAAGACAAGCCAGCTCCTCTTATCTCCTGATGAGGATGTTGGCAATAAAGCTGTCCTGAGGACTAGCCAGGGAGGCTGTGGTGGTCTGGTTCATCAGTCCGACTGAGCGCCTGCTGTGTGCCAGGGAGACACTGCAGACAGAGCCAGGACACAAGGAGAGCAGACAAAGTCCTCATCCTCAAAGGATTCGTGCTCTAGGTGGGAAGACAGGCAAACCAGTGAATAATTTCAGATCAGAGCAGTAAGCACAGAAGACGTCCCTGGGGATCCCACGGCTAGACTCCACACTCCCAATGTAAGAGGCTTGGATTCGATCCCGGTTCAGGGAACTAGATCCCACAGTTCAGTTCAGTTCAGTCGCTCAGTTGTGTCCAACTCTTTACAACCCTATGGACTGCAGCACGTCAGGCCTCCCTGTCCATCACCAGCTCCCAGAGCTTGCTCAAACTGGTGTCCATTGAGTTGGTGATGCCATCCAACCATCTCATCCTCTGTCGTCCCCTTCTCCTCCTGCCCTCAATCTTTCCCAGGATCAAGGTCTTTTCAAATGAATCAGCTCTTCGCATCAGGTGGCCAAAGTATTAGAGCATCAGCTTCAACATCAGTTCTTCCAGTGCACACCCAGGACTGATCTCCTTTAGGATGGACTGGTTGGATCTCCTTGCAGTCCAAGGGACTCTCAAGAATCTCCAACACCACAGTTCAACAGCATCAATTCTTCGGCGCTCAGCTTTCTTCATGGTCCGACTCTCACATCCATACATGACACTGGAAAAGCCATAGCCTTGACTAGACAGACCTTTGTTGACAAAGTGATGTCTCTGCTTTTTGATATGCTGTCTAGGTTGGTCTTAGCTTTTCTTCCAAGGAGCAAGCATCTTTTAATATCATGGCTGCAGTCACCATCTGCAGTGATTTTGGAGCCCAAAAAAGTAAAGTCTCCCACTGTTCCTCATGTTGCAGCTAAAAAGGTCTCGCACGTCTCAAGAAAAATTGAAGATACCGCGTGCTGCAGCTGAGGTCTGGCGCAGCCAAATAAACAGATGATCCTTTTTAAAGAGCAGTAGGCATAGACTGATCTGCGCACAGTGAACTGGGAGCAGAAGAGAACAAGGAAGGGCTCATTCCTTGGGGATGGACAGGGCAGGGCACATTCAGGGGATCCCAAGAAGAATGATCAGCCATGAGCCAAGCAGAGGGGGGGCAAGTCCTGTGCTAAGGACTTTGAAGGTTAAGGCAAGGATTCCTCTGAGTTCTTGGTCATAACTTCTCAGGGTTGGCAGGATTCAATTTATCCTTTTCCTATCTCTCTTAGCATCTAGCTGGATCATTAACTGCAAAACCAACTTTGCAATTTGAATGAAAATCTCACAAAAAGAGGTAGAAGTAAACTCACACCTGGAATTTAGCAAGGATCCTGAGAAAAGGATTGAGTGAAGGTTCCTTATCAGATCTGGCATGTTTACTTTGCCCACGTGCATGCATTGCCCTCACGCTTGTACTACTACAGAAGCCACTTGACTCATCTCCACATTTCTACTCCCTATTCTAAATCCATGGAGAAGGAATTGGCAACCCACTCCAGTGGTCTTGCCTGGGGAATCCTGTGGACAGAGGAGCCTAGCGGTCTATAGTCCAGGGGGTCGCAAAGAGCTGGACACAACTTAGAGACTAAGCACCCACACGTCCATTCTGAATCCTGGCCCTTCACGGCAGCTACAAAGATCACTTAAGATTGCCAATAGGATAATGCCACTTCCCTATTCAAAACCCTTGAAAGGCTTTCAGTTACTCTGGATAAAATCCACCCTCCGTCCTATGCCCCATGGAGTCTCTTGTCTGCCTCTGCCCACTTCTCCAATCCCCTCTCCTGTCCTGCCCCATCTGCTGCCCTGCCCCATGCCCTGGCTTTCTGTTGCTGAAATATACCAAGCTTTTTCACACTCAGAGCAATTCACACACTCAGAATATATTTATCAATCACCTTCTACATGCCAGACATTGTCCTTGGCATTGTCCTTGGCAGGGAACAAAATGCACACAGATCATTGTCCTTGGGAAGTTTACTTTTTAGTGAGTGCAGACAGACTGTAAGACACATCAATGTTGGGTGAGATTACACAGTGGAAGATTACACAATCTACAAATAGATTCAAGGGCCTAGATCTGATGGAGTGCCTGAAGGCCTGTGGACGGAGGCTCATGGCACTGTACAGGAGGCAGGGACCAAGACCACCCCCAAGAAAAAGAAATGCAAAAAAGGCAGAATGGTTGTCTAAGGAGACCTTACAATTCGCTGAGAAAGAAGAGAAGCTAAAGGCAAAGGAGAAAAGGGAAAGATACACCCATCTGAATGCAGAGTTCCAAAGAACAGCAAGGAGAGATAAGAAAGCCTTCCTCAGCGATCAATGCAAAGAAATAGAGGAAAACAACAGAATGGGAAAGACTAGAGATCTCTTCAAGAAAATTAGAGCTACCAAGGGAACATTTTATGCAAAGATGGGTACAATAAAGGACAGAAATGGTATGGACCTAACAGAAGCTGAAGATATTAAGAAGAGGTGGCAAAAATACACAGAAGAGCTATACAAAAAAGATTTTTATGACCCAGATAACCATGATGGTGTGATCACTCACCTAGAGCCAGACATCCTGGAGTGCAAAATCAAGTGGGCCTTAGGAAGCATCACTATGAACAAAGCTAGTGGAGGTGATGGATTTCCAATTGAGCTATTTCAAATCCTAAAAGATGATGCTATGAAAGTGCTGCACTCCATATGTCAGCAAATTTGGAAAACTCAGCAGTGGCCACAGGACTGGAAGAGGTCAGTTTTCATTCCAATTCCAGAGAAAGGCAAGGCCAAAGAATGCTCAAACTATCGTACAATTGCACTCATCTCACATGCTAGTAAAGTAATGCTCAAAATTCTCCAAGCCAGGCTTTAATAGTATGTGAACGAAAACTTCCAGATGTTCAAGCTGGATTTAGAAAAGGGAGAGGAACCAGAGATCAAATTGCCAGCATCCATTGGATCAAAGAAAAAGCAAGAGAGTTCCAGAAAAACATATACTTCTGCTTTATTGACTATGCCAAAGCCTTTGACTGTATGGATCACAACAAACTGTGGAAAATTCTTAAAGAGAAGGGAATACCAGACCACTTGACCTGCCTCCTGAAAAATCTGTATGCAGGTCAATAAGCAACAGTTTGAACTGGACATGGGACAACAGACTGGTTCCAAATAGGAAAAGGAGTACATCAAGGTTGTATATTGTCACCCTGCCTATTTAACATATATGCAGAGTACATCATGGGATGAAGCACAAGCTGAACTCAAGGTTGCTGGGAGAAATATTAATAATCTCAGATATGCAGATGATACCACCTTTATGGCAGAAAGGGAAGAGCCTTTTGATGAAGGTGAAAGAAAAAAGTGAAAAAGTTGGCTTAAAACTCGACATTCAGAAAACTAAGATCATGGCATCTGGCCCCATCACTTCATGACAAATTGATGGGGGAACAATGGAAACAGTGACAGACTTAATTTTCTTGGGCATCAAAATCACTGCAGGTGGTGACTGCAGCCATGAAATTAAAAGACGCTTGCTCCTTGGAAGAAAAGCTATGACCAACCTAGACAACATATTTAAAAACAGAGACATTACTTTGCCAACAAAGGTCCATCTAGTCAAAGCTATGGTTTTTCCAGTGGTCATGTATGGATATGAGAGTTGGACTATAAAGAAAGCTGAGTGCCAAAAAAATTGATGCTTTGGAGCTGTGGTGTTGGAGAAGACTCTTGAGAGTTCCTTGGACTGCACAGAGATTCAACCAGTCCATCTTAAAGGAAACAAGTCCTGATATTCATTGGAAGGACTGATGCTGAAACTGAAGCTCCAATACTTTGGCCACCTGATGAGAAGAACTGAGTTCTTAGAAAAGACCTTGATGCTGGCAAAGATTGAAGGTGGGAGGAGCAGGGGATGACGGAGGATAAGATGGTTGGATGGCATCACCTACTCGATAGACATGAGTTTGAGTAAACTCTGGGAGTTGGTGACAGACAAGGAGGCCTGGTGTGCTGCCGTCCATGGGGTCGCAAAGAGTCAGACATGACTGAGCGACTGAACTGAACTGAACTGAACTGGATGAGAATCAGCATTAAGGGAAAAGAAATAAAGCTGAGGGAGTCAGAGAGCCTGAGGAGTGGGTTTTTAGTTTTCAACACCGTAGCCAAGGATGGTCTCAATGAAAAGGTGACATTTGAGACTTGAAGCAGGTTGAGGTAAAATCCAAGGAGGAACGTGGGGGCTGAGGCAGTGATCAGTTCAAAGGCCCTGAAGCTAGGGTGTACCCAGTATGTTCAAAGAACAGCAAGGATGCCGGAGGGGCTGGAAGAGAGTCAGAGAGGAGATTCAAGGCGTAATCGGATAGTTAGGACTCTGTACTTCCATTGCAGGGGGCATGGGATCAACCCCTGGTCAGGGAAGTACTATCCCGCATGCTGCAGGAGGTCAAAAAGAGCAAAAGAAGGAACAGGAATCCTGTCAAGTGAGTCTGACAGGCTAGCACAGGAAGTTCATCATCCATTGAAAGCTCTTCCTGGAATGTTCCACCCCAGCTCTTCACACGCTGGCCCCTTCCCATCTTTCAGAACTCAGAGAGACTTTCCTGGATCATCCCCATTCATCCCTGTTATGACAGCCTCTTTCCTTCACCCTAAGCACCAAATATGCGATTGTATGACCCAGTTCGACGCCCTTCTCTGTTTACTGTAGCGCAAGCTCTACCGAGGGCGAATGTTCTAGTTGTCCTGCTGACCGTCGCAAACCAGCACTTAGCAGACTGTCCGGCACTCAGGGAGGGGTCACACAATCATCTGTTGAATGAAAGAAGCGGAGAATTCTGTAATCATTATTCTTAGTTTGAGCCCTAGGGGATACGAGGAAATAGGTTTTGACCTTGGAAGAGCATCCTCAGGAGACTTGTGGGCATTGGCCTGGAGGTCAAAAAGCTTTCAGTCGGAGAGGGACTGAGGACAGAAAAACCAAAAACATACCCCATTTATGGACTTGGAAACTAGAAGGGCCTTGAACTTCGAAATAATGAATGACATAGGCGCTAGAAAGCAAGGGGACAAAATCTTCAAAACACTCAGTGAAAAATGCTGTTAACATAGAATTGTACACCCAGCCAATCTATCAGTCAGAGGGGAGGTAGAATACGTAGTTGCAGACACGCAAGCTCTCAAAAGTTTTACCTCTAATGCCCTTTTTCTCAGAAAATGATTGATGATGAACTCCACTCATATAAGAGAGGAAAACACAAGATAAAGACAGGCATCCGGAGACAGTGGCTCCGACCCAGGC
Organism: Antilocapra americana; assembly: GCA_007570785.1. Classification (NCBI taxonomy): domain Eukaryota; kingdom Metazoa; phylum Chordata; class Mammalia; order Artiodactyla; family Antilocapridae; genus Antilocapra; species Antilocapra americana. Next base: position 851,982 of record ML663023.1, read on the forward strand.
CAAAGGTGAGGGATACTCCCACACTGATGGTAATGGAAGATTCGGCATGACTGCTGTGTAGATAGCTCAGTCCAGATGGGTCCAGGAAGGCAGAAAGCTCCTGAAAAACAGGGAAATTCATGCACCATCCACTGCATGCACACAGGAGTGCCTGTGTCCTTCGCAGAGCCTGGTGCAATGTGACGCTGAAGGGGCAAGGCCTCTTGCTTGAAAATTATTAAGAACTTCAAGATGGTGGGACTTCCCTGGTGTCCAGAGGTTAAGAATCCACGCTCCCACAGCAGGGTGCGCAGGTTTGGTCCCTGGTTGGGGAACTAGGATCCCTCATGCCTCGTGGCACACCCACAAAAAAGAATTTCAAGATAGGAAAAAAAGAACAGGGTGGGTGCTTCTGAAAATGGGCCCCTGTGGAACTGCATAGATCTTAAGCCCAGAAAGTTGGCCTTGAATGTGACCTTGTGGAAAACTATAATGATAGCCATTCCTATCTGCAACCTAAGAGAAACCAATTCTAGTTGACTTATGGAGAAAGAGACTTTATTCAAAGAATGTCAAGTGGTCCATAAAATCACAAGGGGGTTAGAGAACGCTGTGAATATGTGCCCTACTAGAAAAACTTCTCAAAGCAGGCTGTGAACTGGTCCAATGAGGGTGATGCCAAAGCTCTCCCCAAGTGCCAGGCACCGTATCTTGCAGATTTGATCCTGCTGGGTCCCTGGGCATGGTTCAACATTACTGTCTCTCACTGCTGCCCCGCTGCAGTGTCTTCTATCCAAAAAGGGTTTCTTGCATTTTCTGCTTCTCCAGTCATCAGTTATCTATTCAAAGTCAGAAATGTGTGCATCGGATGGGTGGAGCCCAAGCCAAATGCCCATGACCTAAGCTGCAAGAGGCTGGGAAAATGAGCTTCTAGAAACTTCTACCTCTATATTGGAAGTTCTGTTTCCCACAAGTCTCACTAGGGAGGATTTCCCAAAAATTAGAAGGGTTTAAGATCTGGGCAGCCAGGAAGAATGACAAATATCCTCTATCAAAGTATGGAAAGAATTGGTCATACATAGACTAAAACAAAAGTAAACAACACAAAAACTAAGCAAGTGAAATAAAAAATTAAACAAGTGGAAATACAGACTAAAAATAAAAAGTGTTCAGAAGGGAAACAAAACAATTGTATACTATCTGGCTCATCAGGGTTTTACATTTGCCTATTCTGAGCAACATTAAAACTGAGTGTGGATTTAGTCCCACAAATTTCATGTTTATTACCTGGTGAAGGCAGAAAGAAGTAAATCAGGGTACTTGATGGTGTAAGAATGCCAAAAAAAATCATCTTCCATAATGGGAAGTCAATAGATAATGCCTAAAATTGATACACAAAAAATTAGAAGTAAAATTGTATATAGAGGGACTTCCGTGGGGTCTAGTGACTAAAACTCCACACTCCCAATGCAGGGAGCTGGGGTTCAGTCCTCAGTCCAGGAACTAAGATCCCACCTGCCACAACTAAGTATTCACATGCCACAAAAAAGACCTGGAGAAGTCAAATAAATAAATAATAAATTTAAAAATCATAGTAGAAATAGAAACATCAATGCCCAAAGAAGCTACTAAAATATTGAAAGTGGTCCTCTGGGGAAAGTGAGGAGAGGTCAGGTAAGGGAAATGAACTGAAGTCCCTCAGTCATGTCTACCTCTTTGCGACCCCAGAGACCATAGCCTACCAGGCTCCTCCGTCCATGGAATTCTCCAGGCAAGAATACTGGAGTGGGTTGCCATTTCCTTTTCCAGGGGATCTTTCTGACCCAGGGATCAAACCTGGGTCTCCCCCATTGCAAGCAGAAGCTTTACCATCTGAGCCACCAGGAAATCCGCATGGAAGGGAGCTGCATCTTTATTGTTGTTTGTGTTTGTTGTAAGCCTTTCTGTACTCGTTTTGATCAGACTGCATTGTGCTATGCTGCGCTAACAAATGGATCCCGAAAATCTCAGTGGCTTATGAGACTAGCAAGCTGCTTTGTATTTTTTCCCTCATTCATACAGAATCCAGGGTGGGTTGGGCAGGCCTCTTAATTTTGCCTTCTCATCGTCTAGATCAAGGTCACTGCAAAAGGAAGAAAAAAGTGGAGTGTGAAGGGGGATATTTTGAACGGCCAGGCCCGGAGGTGGCTTCCACAGCTTGTACCCATGTTCCACTGCTCGGGCCTCAGTCACTTGGGCCCAACATAACTCTAAGAGAGCTGGGAAACGTGATCTTCTCAGGAAGACACACTGCATTGTCTTAGCCACAATACCTTTCACATTTTTAAAAATTAGTAGACTTTAGGGACGTCCCAAGTGGTCCAGTGGCTAAGACTCCAAGCTGCCAATGCAGGGGACTCAGGTTCTATTCCTCTTCAGGGAACTATAATAGATAAATACCACATGTCACAACTAGGAGTTTGAATGCTTCAACTAAGGATCCCGCATGCCACAACTAAGACTGAGCAAAGCCAAACAAATGGATAAATAAATATTTTAAAAGATTGATACTGTACTTAGACTCTCAGTAGTGTCCGACTCTTTGCCACCCCATGCACTGTAGCCCACCAGGCTCCTCTGCCCAAGGGATTCTCCAGGCAAGACTACTGGAGTGGGTTGCCATGCCCTTCTCCAGGAGATCTTCCCAAACCAGGAATTGAACTCAGCTCTCCAACATTGCAGAAAGATTCTTTACTGTCTGAGCCACCAGGAATCATTTAGAGTAGTTTTAGGCTGACAGAAAAATTGGGCGGAAACTATGGAGAGTTTTCACATACCCCATCTCCCCAATCTGTGGCTTAGAGAGTAAATAATTTGCCTAAAATTCAGGAGACCTGGGTTTGATCTCTGGGTCAGGAAGATCTCCTGGAAAAGAGAATGGCTACCGACTCCAGTATTCTTGCCTGGAGAATTCCATGGACGGAGGAACTTTGTGGGCTACAGTCTAAGGGGTCACAAAGAGTCAGATATGACTGAGCAACTAACACTTCACACTTCACATCTCCCTCCACTACACATCACGTATTCCTCTATTTTTAATATCTTGCTTTAGTCTACGGCCATACCACCCTGAACGCGCCCGATCTCGTCTAATATCTTGCTTTGGTGTGGTACGTTAATTATAATTGTTGACTCCATTCAGTTCAGTTCAGTCACTCAGTCATGTCTGACTCCTTGCCACCCCATGAACTGCAGCATGCCAGGCCTCCCTGTCCATCACTACCTCCCGGAGTTTACCCAAACTCATGTCCATCGAATCAGTGATGCCATCCAACCATCTCATCCTCTGTCATCCTCTTCTCCTCCTGCCCTCAATCTTCCCCAGCATCAGGGTCTTTTCCAATGAGTCAGCTCTTTACATGAGGTGGCCAAAGGATTGGAGTTTCAGCTTCAACATCAGTCCTTCCAATCAACACCCAGGACTGATCTCCCCTTGGATGGACTGGTTGGATCTCCATCCGAGGGACTCCCAAGAGTCTTCTCCAACACCACAGTTCAAAAGCATCAATTCTTCAGTGCTCAGCTTTCTTTATAATCCAACTCTCACATCCATACATGACTACTGGAAAAACCATAGCCTTGACTAGATGGATTTTTGTTGACAAAGTAATGTCTCTGCTTTTCAATATGCTGTCTAGGTAGCTCATAACTTTTCTTCTAAGGAGTAAGCATCTTTTAATTTCATGGCTGCAATCACCATCTGCAGTGATTTTGGAGCCACCCAAAATAAAATCAGCCACTGTTTCCACTGTTTCCCCATCTATTTGCCATGAAGCGATGGGACTGGATGCCATGATCTTAGTTTTTCTCGTTGTTGAGCTTTAAGTCAGCTTTTTCACTCTCCTCTTTCACTTTCATCAAGAGGCTCTTTAGTTCTTCTTTACTTTCTGCCATAAGGGTGGTGTCATCTGCATATCTCAGGTTATTGATATTTCTCCCAGCAATCTTGATTCCAGCTTGTGCTTCATACAGCCCAGCATTTCTCATGATGTATTCTGCATATAAGTTAAATAAGCAGGGTGACAATATACAGCCTTGACATACTCCTTTTCCTATTTGGAACCAGTTTGTTGTTTCATGTCCAGTTCTAACTGTTGCTTCCTCACCTGCATACAGGTTTCTCAAGAGGCAGGTCAGGTGGTCTGGTATTCCCATCTCCTTGAGAATTTTCCACAGTTCAATGTGATCCACACAGTCAAAGGCTTTGGCATAGTCAATAAAGCAGAAGTAGGTATTTTTCTGGAACTCTCTTGCTTTTTTGATGATCTAGCAAATGTTGGCAATTTGATCTCTGGTTCCTCTGCCTTTTCTAAAATCACCTTGAACATCTGGAAGTTCATGGTTCACATATTGCTGAAGCTTGGCTTGGAGAATTACTTTACTAGTGTGTGAGATGAGTGCAATTGTGACTCCATCCAGACATGATCCCAATCCAGACATGAAAAGACATGGAGGAAACTTAAACGGGTATCACTAAATGAAAGAAGCCATTCAGAAAAGGCTGACTACTCCATGATTCCAACTCTATGACCTTCTGGAAAAGGTAAAACTATAGAGACGGTGGGCTTCCCAGGTGGTGCTGGTGACAAAGAACCCACTTGCCAATGAAGGAGACCTAAGAGACACGGGTTCGGTCCCTGCCTCCATATTGATACATTACGATTAACTAAAGCCCATAGTTTACAGTAGGGTTCACTTTTTGTGTGAAACAATTCTTTGTGGGAGTTCCTTGGTGGTCCAGTGATTAAGATTCCTTTACAGGCAACGTGGAGTTCCATCCCTAGTCAGGGAACTGAAAATCTCAAAAGCCGTGAGGCAAGACCAGAAAAGTCCCCCAAAACAATCGCTTGCGTTTTAAGGAATGCATAGTGTCATGTATCCATGATTATAGTGTCATATAGAATAGTTTAAGTGCCTTAAATATTCCCTGTGCTCCACCTAGTCATCCCTCCCCACCATCCGTGCTCCCTGAACCTCTGATTGCTTTACTGTCTCTATGTGTGTGCTAAGTCACTTCAGTCGTGTCCGACTCTTGCGACCCTATTGACTATGGCCCGCCGGGCCCCTCTGTCCATGAGATTCTCCAGGAAAGACTACTGCAGTGGGTTGCCATGCCCTCCTCCAGGGGATCTTCCCGACCCAGGGACCGAACTGTGTCTCTTAGGTCTCCTTCATTGGCAAGTGGGTTCTTTGTCACCAGCACGGCCTGGAAAGCCCACCGTCTCCATGGTTTTACCTTTTCCAGAAGGTCATAGACTTGGAATCATGCAGTAGTCAGCCTTTCCTGAATGGCTCCTTTCATTTAGTGACACCGTTTAAGTTTCCTCTGTGTCTTTTCATGTCTGGGTAAACTCATTTCCTTTTAGCACTGAACAATATTCCGTTGTCTGCATGTATCACTGTATGTTTATCCACCCAATCTGCCGAAGAACATCTTGGTTGCTTCTAATTTTTGACAATTATAAATAAAGCTGCTATAAATACTCATGTGCTGGATTTTGCATGGACATAATTTTTCAGTTCCTTTGAGTGAATACAAATACAATTGGGGGATGAAATTACTGAATCTTACTGTAAGACTTTGTTTAACTTTGTTCAAAAAATTACCAAATTGTCTTCCAAAGTGGCTGTACCATTTTGAATTCCTGCCAGCAGTGAATGGGACTTCCTCTTGTTGCATATCCTTGCCAGCATTTGATGTTATAAGTGTTTTGGATTTTAGCCATTTTAATAGACAAACATCGTGGTTGTATCACAGTGTGGTTTAATCTGCAATTCCCTAGTGACCTGGGATGTTGAACAACTTTTCATATGCTTATTTGCCACGTGTATATCTTCTTTGGTGAGATGTCTATTCAGATCTTTTGCCTACTTTTTAACTGGAGTGCTTGATTTCTGACTGTAGAATTTCAAAAGTTCTTTGTATGTTTTGGATACAAGTCCTTCATCAGATATGTGTTTTGCAAACATTTTGTTCCAGCCTGTGGCTTCCCTTTTCATTCTCTTAACTGTATCTTTCACAGATAAACTTTTAGCTTTAATTAAGGTCAACTTATCAATTTTTTCTTTCACAGTTTGTGCTTTCAGTATTGTGTCTAAAAACTCATTGGCATATGGGGGAGAAGACTAACAGGTACAAACTATTATGTATAAAATTAGCTATAAGGATATATTGTACAATATGGAAAATATAGCAGATATTTTATAATAACTATAACTGGAGCATAGCCTTTAAAAATTGTGAATTACCATGTTGTACACCTGTAACTTATATAATATTATACACCAACTATGCTTCAATTTAAATAATAATAAAAAACTCATTGCCAAACCTAAGATCAGCTGGATTTTCTCCTGCATTTTCCTTTCTAGAATTGTACGGGCCTTTTCAAATACTTACTTTTATTTATTTATTTTTTAATTTACTTTTTATTTTCAGTTTTTTATTTACTTGGTTGTGCTGCGTCTTAGTTGCAGCATGTGGAATCTTAGTTGCAGCATGGTGGGATCTAGCTCCCCAGTCAGGGGTCGAATCCAGGCCCCCTATGTTGGGAGCACAGAGTCTGAGCCACGGGACCTCCCAGGAAGGACATAGAAATGTCATGGTTTGTGTTTTCCTTTTAGCTTTATGATCCACTTTGTGAAAGGTGTGAGGTCAGTAGCTAGATTCATTTTTATGGCATGTGGATGCCCAGCTGTTTCAGCATTATATGTTGAAAAGACTATCCCTTTGTTATTGAATTGCCTTTGTTCTTTTTTAAAAGACCCTTTAACCATATTTGTGGGGGTCTAATTTGGGGCTCTTTATTCTGTTCCATTGATCAATCTACTCTTTTAAGACCACATCTTGATTACTGTATCTTTATAGTAAATCTTGAAATTGGGTAGTGTCAGTCCTTAGACTTTGTTCTTTGATATTGTGCTGGTTGTTTAGATCTTTTGCTTCTCCATATAAACTCAGGTTGTCAGTAACCACAAAATAACTTGCTGGGATTTTTATTGGGATTGAAGTGAATCTATGGATTGAGTTGGGAAGAACTGATCTTAACAAAAGTGTTCCTATTCATGAACAAAAAATATTTCTTCATTCATTTGGTTGCTATTTGGTTTCTTTCATCTGAGTTTTGAAGTTTGCCTTATATGAATCTTCTACATATTTTGTTAGATTTTATACCTAAGTATTTCATTTTGGGGAGTCCTAATGCAAATGAGTAAGTGTTAGCTGCTTAGTCATGTCCGACTCTTTGTGACCCCATGGACGGGATCCCTCCAGGCTCCTCTGTCCATAGAATTCTCCAGGCAAGGATACTGGAGTGGGTTGCCATTTTCTTTTCCAGAGGATCTTCCCCATTCATGGATCAAACCCCTGTCACCGGCGTTGCAGGCAGATTCTTTACCATCTGAGCCACAGGGAAGTCCCAATGTAAATGGCATTGTGTTTTGTTTGCTGCTTGTATTTTCTTTTTGGCAACACTATGCAGTATGTGGAATCTGATTCCTATGCAGGAATCAGACCTGCACTCTTTGCATTGGAAGGGGAAGTCTTAACCACTGGACCACCAAGGAAGTCCCCCTAGCGGCTCCTTTTAATTTTTTGAGATTTTTTAATGTAGACCATGTTTAAAGTCTTTTTTGAATTTGTTACAATATTGCTTCTGTTTAATGTTTTGGTTTTTTGGCTGTGAGGCATGTGGGATTGTAGCTTCTCAACCAGGGGTCAAACCCTCACCCCCCTGCATTGGAAAGTCAAGTCTTAACCGGACTGCCAGGGAAGTCCCCAATGCTTACTTAAAAAAAAAAAATCCTTTGCACAGTACGCACTTAGTCAATCCTCTTTGGAACGTGATGGATTATTTAAATAAATAAAACACAAAGAAGTAAGGTAAATGAGCTCCTTACAGGTCGTCTATTGTCATGAATTTCCAAACATCATCAACTCCACTACTTCCAAAGACAAATACAACTCCAGGGCCAAGTGAAATTCATCTTGTGAGGCAGAAGGAAGCAATGAAACATTAGAGGCAGACTCTTCCATTAATATATTTCGTATCTCTTTGTAAACAGGAAACACACGTTTCTAACAGCCAAGCAGTTGATGAGGCGAGGAGGGAGGAAGGCTGGGACCCTGAATGAACTAGCTCCCGGGGCAGTTATTGTTCCCTGCAGCCCTGATTGAACCCTCTAAGAAAGAGGTAGGAAGTTAAACTGTGCAGTGAGGAGACTCTTAAACACAGGGCTGCATCATAAATCAAGATGACACTGATGATTTCTGTTCGTGGTAATCTGCTTTGGGCTGTTTCTCCAGAAGTGGGAATGGGGGACTTTGAGTTGTCCTCACTCTCACTTCTTGCTTTTTTCCTTAACATTTATTTATTTGGTTACACCAAGTCTTAATAGCGTAATGCGGGATCTTCAATCTTAGCTGCAGCGTGGGTGATCTAGCTCCCTGCCCAGGAACTGAACCCAAACCCCCTGAATTGGGAGTGTGGCGTCTTAGCCACTGGACCACCAGGGAAGTCCCAATCCCTTCTTCTTTTCTTTCTTAAGAGCCACAGAGAATTAAATGAAATTGAGTTAAGTGTTGCACCAATTAAAGTTCTTGGGTGCAAGCTACAGAAAATGACTCTACCTTAAGTAAAACCAAAATTCACAGTAAGGGTGTTATGGACTGAATGTTTATGTCTCTCTCAAGTTCACATGTTGAAGTCCTATCCCCCCGTGTGGTAGTATTTTGGAACAGGAGCCTTTGGGGGATAATCAGGACAGGGTGAGCCTTGAGGGTGGGGCCCCACCATGGGTTAGTGCCCTTATTAGTGCCCTTATAAAGGGAGACACCAGAGAGCTGGCTCTCTCTGTCCCCTCACCCTCAGCACACACGAGGACGAGGTCACGGGAGCCCACATCAGGATGGAGGCTACCACCAGCCAAGAGAAGAGGCCTCAGAAGGAGCCTTGCCTTGGGCTTCCCTGGTGGCTCAGTGGTAAAGAGTCTGCCTGCCAGTGCAGGAGCCATAGGCTCGGTCCCTGAGCAGGAAGCCCCTTTGTGCCGTGGAGCCTTTAAGCACAAATGCCTGAGCTCCGGAGCCCGGGAAGCACAGCTGCCGGAGCCTGTGAGCCCCAGAGCCAGGCTCCGCAGCAAGAGGAGCCACGGCAGTGAGAAGCCTTTGCCCTGTAGCGAGGAGCAGCCCCCGCTCAGCCCGACTAGAGAAAGCGCGTGTGCAGCAGCAAAGGCCCAGCACAGCCAGAAATAAATAAAAGGTCACTTACTAAAAAAAAAAAATAAAGCCCATCTTGAAAGCACCTTGATACTGGACTATGTGGCTGCCAGAACTGCGAGGAGATAAACTTCAGTTGTTTAAGCCACCCAGACTATGATATTTTGCTATGGCACCCTGAGTTGAGTAAGACAAAGGATACGGGGATTCATCAAATCAAAAAAAAAAAAAAAAGCTATGGGGCCAGCTTGGAAAGCCAGGAACCAAAGGCCCTCTGAAGACCTAACAGTCATCTTTGTACAATTCCTGGAGCAGCTCTGACCAGGAGTCAGCAAACTATGATCCACCAGCCAAAAATTCTAGCTTTCCTTATGTTCTTACAGGCTTCCCAGGTAGCTCAGATGATAAAGAATCCACCTGCAATGCAGGAGACCTCAGTTCAATTCCTGGGTTAGGAAGATCCCCTGGAGAAGGGATAGGCTACCCACTCCACTATTCTTGGGCTTCCTGGTGGCTCACCTGGTAAAGAATCGGCCTGTAATGTGGGAGACATGGGTTCAATCCCTGGGTCAGGAAGATCCCCTGCAGGAGAGCATGGCAAAGCACACCAGTATTCTTGCCTGGAGAATCCCCCCTCAGGAGAATCCCCATGGACAGAGAGCCTGGCAGGCTACATACAGTCCATGCGGTCGCAAAGAGATGGACACAACTGAGAGACTAACAGATATTTTCTTACAAATCAAGTTCTGTTGGAACTACCTCTTTCTTACAACATTGCTGGTTTGTTCCCTTAGGGCTGGAGAGAACAACTGCCCCCAGAATGCTTATCTCTTTGCATGCTGTCTAAGGCCCCCTTTGTTCTGTGACTGCAGAGTTGAGTAGCTGTTATAGAGATGATATGGCTTCAGTTCAGTTCAGTTCAGTTCAGTCGCTCAGTCGTGTCTAACTCTTTGTGACCCCATGCACTGCAGCATGCCAGGCTTCCCTATCTATCACCAAATCCCAGAGCTTACTCAAACTCATGTTCATCGAGTTGGTGATTCCATCCAATCTTCTCATCCTCTGTCAACCCTTTCTCCTCCTGCCTTCAATCTTTCCCAGCATCGGGGTCTTTTCCAGTGAGTCAGTTCTTCACTTCAGGTGGCCAAAGTATTGGAGCTTCAGCTTCAGCATCAGTTCTTCCAATGAATATTCAGGACTGATTTCCTTTAGGATAGACTGGTTGGATCTCCTTGCAGGCCAATGGACTCAAGAGTCTTCTCCAACACCACAGTTCAAAAGCATCAGTTCTTCTGCACTCAGCTTTCTTTATAGTCCAACCCTCACATCCATATGTGACTACTGGAAAAACCATAGCCTTGACTAGATGGACCCTTTGTTGACAAAGTAATGTCTCTGCTTTTTAATATGCTGTCTAAGCTGGTCATAGCATTTCTTCCAAGGGGCAAACGTCTTTTAATTTCATGGCTACAGTCGCCATCTGCAGTGATTTTGGAGCCCCCCAAAATATAGTCTGTCACTGTTTACATTGTTTCCCCATCTATTTGCCATGAACTGATGGGACCGGATGCCATGATCTTAGTTTTCTGGTTGTTGAGCTTTAAGTCAACTTTTTCAGTCTCCTCTTTCACTTTCATCAAGAGGCTCTTTAGTTCTTCTTTACTTTCTGCCATAAGGGTGGTGTCATCTGCATATCTCAGGTTATTGATATTTCTCCCAGCAATCTTGATTCCAGCCTGTGCTTCATCCAGCCCAGCATTTCTCATAATGTACTCTGCATGTAAGTTAAATGAGCAGGGTGACAATATATAGCCTTGACATACTCCTTTCCCAATTTGGAACCAGTCTGTTGTTCCGTGTCCAGTTCTAACTGTTGCATATGACTTACAAAACCTAAAATATTTGTGGAAAAAGTCTTCTGACTCCTACCATAGACTAAGATAGAATGGCAAGAAATGGTGCTCCCCGCCCTGGAGTTGTCCAATGCACCAATGGCTTTGTCTGAGGAAGGATGGGCAACAGAACCAACAGCTAAGGCTGTGCTCCGGATGGGCCATGGGGCCTCTGTGATGAACACGGGGTTTCCAGCCCCTTTCCCACTCTCTTTGTGTTTGGAGAGTCCATTGGCTGAGCTTATGTCATGGACCCATGCCTAATGGACAGAGGGTGCACTCCACCCTCTCAGCTTCATCTGTAAGTGTGGGTAAGGCTGTCGGGAATAACCCCTCCTGTAAGACGCCAAGTGAGTTCCAACAGAGGGGACCTGATGTATTAATAGGAGGAGGGTGGGAGTTGGATACCATTTGGCAGCAGTCTGTGAATATTCTCTTAAATAATTACAAGTATCCCATCATTGTCACATGGCCCTCCACGGTCTGCTTCGTTGGCTCATTCATTGTCTTGCCCACACCCAGACTGGGGCCACTTTTCACTACGGGCACTGTGGCTACCTCAGTCCAGGCCAGCATCACCTCTTACCTGCATTACTGCAACAGATGCCTGAGCTGCCTCTCTGCGTCCAACCTTCCTCAATGCAGTCTGTTCTCCACACAGCTGTTGGAGCATTCCTTCTGTTATGGGTTGAATGGTGGGTGGGATGACTTTAAACCCGAAGTCAGATCACGCTACACCTCTGCTCACACCATCCAGTGGCTCCCTGCCTAGCTCAGGGTGGAAGCCAAAGCTGGCACCGTGGTCTCCCAGGGCATGACCTGTCCTTCCGTCACCTCTCTGACCTGACCTCCTACCATTTTTCCCTTCGCTCCCTCTGTACCAGCCACACCAGCCTACAGGCTGTTTTCCCAATAACACAAGCATCCTCTGGCCTCAAACCCTTTGCTCCTGCCCTTCCCTCTGCCCAGAACTCTGCTCCCCCAGAGAGTTGCATGGCTCCATCCATCAAGCCCTTCTGTTTGTGTTCAAATGACTTCTCAGTAGAGAGCCCTTCCTTGACCACCATGTGACCCTTTTTCCCTCACCCGGCTTTATCTTTTGTCGTTTCCCATCACCAACATGTTCTCCAAGTCTGCTGACTTATTCCCTGCCTGTGCTTCATCGTATTGAGTGAACTCTGTGAGGGTTATGGTATCACTGTGAGCTTTGCCTGAAGCCAAGTAGGCACTGGATGGATAATGTGAAATGGAAACATCCTGACCCAGGATACGGCTTCACTGAAGCACCTGGGAAGCTCAGGACCCAGGAGCCTCCTATCGTGGGAAAATGAACCTCTTTCACCACCCCCGGAATGTTGATTCTGAACTCCCTTGCTTTACACCCAAGGAATCTCTAGACTATAAAACAAAATGCTGATGGCATTGACCTATTAGCCCCCCAAAATGCCCCAAGAGCAGGGGAAGGGTACTAGTGCAGAGTGAGAAGGCAAGGTTTTCCTTTTCTTGTCTCCAGAACCCTGCTCTATTTTTCTTCATAGCATTTGTCACTATTTGAAATGGACTTGAAGCCCCATCTTTTCATTACTGTTCATGGAAGAAAGTGAAGGAGAACTAAAGAGCCTCTTGATGAAAGTGAAAGAGGAGAGTGAAAAAGTTGACTTAAAGCTCAACAACCAGAAAACTAAGATCATGACATCCAGTCCCATCGCTTCATGGCAAATAGATGGGGAAACAGTGGAAACAGTGGCTGACTTTATTTTGGAGGGCTCCAAAATCACTGCAGATGGTGACTGCAGCCATGAAATTAAAAGATGCTTACTCCTTGGAAGGAAAGTTATGACCATCCTAGACAGCATATTAAAAAGCAAAGACATTACTTTGTCAACAAAGGTCCATCTAGTTAAGGCTATGATTTTTCCAGTAGTCACATATGGATGTGAGAGTTGGACTATAAGGAAAGCTGAGCGCCAAAGAATTGATGCTTTTGAACTGTGGTGTTGGAGAAGACTCTTAGAGTCCCTTGGATTTCAAGGAGATCCAACCAGTCCATCCTAAAGGAGATCAGTCCTGAATATTCATTGGAAGGACTGATGCTGAAGCTGAAACTCCAATACTTTGGCCACCTGATGCGAAGAACTGACTCATTTGAAAAGACCCCGATGCTGGGGAAGATTGACGGCAGGAGGAGAAGGGGACGACAGAGAATAAGACGGTTGGATGGCATCACCGACTCAATGGACATCGGTTTGGCTGGACCCCAGGAGTTGGTGATGGACAGGGAGGCCTGGCATGCTGCAGTTCATGGGGTCACAAAGACACCAGGTAGAGTGGGTAAGAATCTGCCTGACACTACTGAGCGACTGAACTGAACTGAACTGAAGCCCCATCTAGTCACTTGACTATTCCTGTTTTTATATCTGTTCTTTCTGAAACTTGCCCTCTTCTGGTTCTCCTCTGAGGACACCGCCTTTCTCCTCCTCGGGGTCCATATGACTTGATTGGCATGACTCTCATGCCAGCTCCTGGAACAGACCTGTGAGCCAGACTCAGGCTTGTTGGTCTGCTTCATCCCTCTGGCCACAGGGACTGCTCTGAACGTGACCCCCTTCAGGCAAAGGGAAATTGGGACCAATTCAAGTTAGTGGGACTGTCAAGGAAGGAGAGCACCATCTTCCCTGTGGCTTTAAGACAGAATGAGGTGTGACCCTGGAGCTGCTGGTGAAACTGCCACAATGTGGGGGGGCTCTTCCTGTATGAAGGTCCACAATAAAGAGATAGAGAGACCAGTCTTGGTATGTTTGAGCCCCTGGACCCAGCCATACCTGAAGCTAGTCGACGTTTCAGATACATGTTGCCTAATCCAGTTTAAGTAGAATATTCTGTTACTTGCCACCACAGGATCTTCACCTTTTTATTCCCTCTTCCCTCCAAACTTACTCTTCGTTAATTTCTTCTAACTCCTCTTCTGTTAATAGGAGTTATATCTCGAGGTCAGATATTAAACCCTGAAATAGGATGCAAAAGCACTTACTGCTCAAAGCTGAAACAATTGGATCCAGCAGGGGAAAGGTCAGTCCATTTCCCCCATGTTGCCAAACATTTGGATGTTGTCAACATGAAGACAGAACTTCTAACTTTTGATCTGGTATATCACAGCTTTATTAATGCCAAAGGGCCTAATTCTCACGCTCTCCTTAGGACTTATTAGACTTGTTAGAATTTGACTGAAATCTTACAAATGTGCAGAGTTGAGAGAGAAGGACCCCGAATACATTTGCCAAGATATCTGCACAACTTCCTGTTAATCTATTAAAATGATGTCATTGTTTTTAGAGCATTTGAAGCTATTTTTGTATTTATGATGCTAAAAAATGGCGTTAGAACATCCATAGACCTGTATCTTCATTGCTTTAAAAATATTTCATTTTAATCATCTAATATGTTTTTAATTATTAGGTTTTATGTAGGTGACAGTCTGGGTGCTTCTTTTTCTTTTTTTTCTTTAACTGAAAAGGTTTCTTTATTTTGGTCTGTGCTTGGTCTTCGTTGCTGCAAGAGCATTTCCCTAGCTGCAGCAGGCCAGGGGGCTCCTCTCCAGCTGCAGGCTGCTGGCTTCTCGTTGCAGCGGCTTGTCCTCTGGGGCACCGGCCCCGGGCGCCTGGGCTCCAGTAGCCTCAGCTCGCTGGCTCAGCCACAGGGGCGCACGGGCTCAGCTGCTCCGCAGCATGTGGGATCTTCCTGGACCAGCCAGGGAACCCGGGTCTCCTCCACTGGCAGGCAGATTCTTTGCCACTGAGCCACTAGGGAAGCCCCAACTTTAATCGTCTTCTAAATTGAAGTCTTGGAAGAATAAAGCATTATAGGAATCTATTAAAGAGGACATACGAAAGAGCATACGTAGGACTTGCCCGGTGGTCGAGTGGATAAGAATCCGCCTGCCAATTCAGGGGACGTGGGCTCCATCTCTGGTCCAGGAAGTATCCACATGCCGCAGGGTAACCAAGCCCGTGAGCCACAGCTAGAGCCGCCGCCCTCCGAAACCAGAGGAAGCCCCCACACAACAATGAAGACCCCACACGGCCAAAGAAGGAGAGAAAATTAAGAGGACATGCCAGTCCTGGGCGTCTAGAGACGACAGCAACGGACAGTCGGGTGTCCTGGCATGCACTGAGACAACGCTCTGGGGACTCCTTGGCGGGTCAGTGTGGAGGCTCTGCGCTTCCACCGAGGGCCCGGATTCAGTGCCCAGTCACGGAACTAAGATCTCACAAGCCAAGCGGTGGGGCAAAAATAATAATCATAACAAAAATAAAGTTCTTAGACACATAAGTTCAGTTCAGTCTCTCAGTCGTGTCCGACTCTTTGCGACCCCATGGACCACAGCACGCCAGGCCTCCCTGTCCCTCACCAGCTCCTGGAGCTTACTCAAACTCATGTCCATTGAGTCGGTGATGACATCCAGCTGTCTCATCCTCTGTCATCCCTTCTTAGGCACAGAGACTATACCGTATATCATAGACTATACCGTATATCATAGACTATACCGTGTATCATAGACTATACGTGTATCACTGGTTGTGACTTTGTACATGTCCTGGGCAGACCACCGTGTCTTTATGCAGGTCCATCACAGTCTAACGCGTCCTAGTTCCCTGTGTGGAGGGCCGTATGTGTTACTCGAGTTGCCACTGTGTAATAGCTTTGATTGTATAGAAATTCCACAATTTATTTTTTCCATTCTCTTTTTGATGGACATTTGGGTTTTTTCTAAGGTTTGCACTAATAAATAATGCTATCTTTACATCTTTCCATGCTTGTGCAAGTACATAGAATTATCTCTAAACGTGGAATTATTGGGTCAAGTATGTAAATTTTTATAACTAGCACCTAACTTTCTTCTAAAAACTTTTATCAGTTTTTAACAGTAGTGCTTGAGAATGTTTGAATGGAAAACATGTTTTCCCCTGATATTAATAAAAATGATTGGTAGGTGTCTTAATCTGTTCAGATAATAAACCACCATAGACTAACTGGCTTATAAACAATGGAAATCTATCTCTCGAAATTCCGAGGCTGGGCAATCCAAGATCAAAGTTTGGTGTTTGTCAAGAACCCAATTCCTAGCTCCTATACTCCCATCTTTCTTGCCATCCTCGTAGGTGGAAGAGACAAGGGAGCTCTCTGGGGTCCCTTTTATAAGGTCACTAATCCCATTCTTGAAGGCTCCACTCTCATGACCTAATTATTTTCCAAAGTTACCACCTCCAAAGACCATCACATTGGGGATTGTGGGTGTGTGCTGTAGCTCAGTCGTGTCTGACTCTTTATGACCCCTATGGACCATAGCCAGCCAGGCTCCTCTGCCTGTGGAATTTTCCAGGCAAGAATGCTGGAGTGGGTTGACATTTCTTACTCCAGGGGATCTTCCCTGGGATCGAACCCCTATCTCCTGCATTGGCAGGCAGATTCTTTACCACTGAGCCACCAGGGAAGCCCTAATACTTCATTCTCTAATACTGATTAAACAGTCAAATAAAAGTGCAATCCTACTTCAACAGACTGAACGTTTGGGTCTAGAATGTGTGTGTTTATTCATATACGGAAATCTAATCACTAGTCTTCCCAGATGGTGCAGTGGTAAAGAACCACCTGCCTATGCAGGGGATGTAGGAGATGCCAGTATGATCCCTGGGCCAGGAAGATCCCCTGGAGTAGGAAATGGCAACCCACTCCAGTATTCTTGCCTGGAAGATTCCATGGGCAGAGGAGCCTGGCGATTTACAGCCCATAGGGGTGGCAAAGAGTCAGATACGATTGAGCAGTTGATCACAGGGAGTGTATTGCAACGAACCATTTGCTTCCATTTATTTCCGTTGTATCAGCCAGAAGCCAAACTCAAAGTGGCTTGGCAAAAAACGGACTGAACAGTGAAGGAAATGGTTTCAGGCATGATTGGATTTAGGGCTCAAATAGCGATACTGGGGCTTCTCTGATAGCTCAGTTGGTATAGAATCTGCCTGCAATGCAGGGGACCCTGGTTCAACCCCTGGGTTGGGAAGATGCCCTGGAGAAGGGAGAAGCTCCCCACTCCAGTATTCTGGCCGGGAGAGTTCCAGGGACTGTATAGTCCACGGGGTCACAGAGAGTCGGACACGCCTGAGGGACTTTCACTCGGCTTCAGTGACATTGGAGCTCAGTCTCTGTCCCAGGGGTTGGCCTTATTCTTCTGCGCTAAGGCGGCCCCATCACCCCAGGCCCTCTCCTTCTAGTGGCGGGCGGCTGCAGCAGCCCCACCCTCTCCACCCAGAAGCAAGTTTGTCTCCGATAGTCCAAGTCAAAGTTCCGGTAGTCCCTCTTCCTGGATGCAATATCATTGACCCCATCATAGTGGCCCAAGGCAGAGAGATGATTCAGCTGGGTCTAGGCTGGTCAGGTTCTCCACCCTGGGAGGACTGGGGAGGATGGAACCAATCCCGTCGCCGCCACCGCAGGAACTGCGAGTGTGGGAAAGGAAGCTGCTGACGAGCGCTCAGTGTCCGACTCTTTGTGATCCCAGGACTGTAGCCCTCCAGGCTCCTCTGTCCCTGGAATTTCCCAGGCAAGAACACTGGAGTGGGTTGCCATTTCCTTCTCCGAGGGAGCTTCCCAACCCAGGGATCGAACCTGGGTCTCTTGCGTCTGCTGCATTGCAGGCAGATTCTTTACCACCTGAGCCATTAAGGAAGTGGTGGGAAAGGCAGAGCCCTAAATGAAAATCTGTGAGTGCCAAAGGCTGCTGGGGAGATCAGACCTTCCTTCAGTGTCTTTCTGAGCTAAACTCACTCTCCACACTGCAGCCAGAAAGAAGTTCTCTAAAAGGAGCACATCTGAGCCTTTTTAAAAAAAAACTTCCATGGTCCTTCCTTGCCCTCGGGGTAAATTTTATCCTCCTTAACAAAGCCTCCCAGATCTGGCAGGCCTCTCCTTAACCGCTGCAGCTAGGACCAGAGTTTGGATGCCTGCGTGCTCAGCTCCGTCTGACTCTTTGCAATCGCCGACTAACTAGAGTTCTGCCCCACATCGCTCCTCACCCCCACTCCCTAGCATTCCTCAGTAAAGCCATGATGCACTGCTGAGTTGCCCGAACACACCCTGTTCTCTCTCCCACTTCTTGGCCTTTGCACGATAGTCCTGGTGATTTATAAAGAACTCACTCTAAGTGCCAGGCAATGTGCTAAGCATTATATGTGTGCTTTGTATCCCACTTGAGTCCTCACGACAGCCCTCGGAAAAGCAGTAGGGTATGCGAGGTGAACGCACTCCAGAGACAGTCCGCTGAAGTTCAGTCTCACAGACTAATCATGCTTTTATTGTCTGTATTTATGATGCTTTGGCATTTCAGGCCCTTGCTAATCCTGGAGAGACTGCCCTTCCCAGGGCCAGCTCATATCTAGACATAGTAAACAACTTGCCTAAGAGCCCTAAGAGCTGTTCCTACGCAAGCCAATCCATCCAAAGGCAGACACCCAACCACCTCCTCTATCCGACTCTCACAGCCACGTCCACACTGCCTCCGCCATCAATCACCCCAGGGCTGCGTACCGGATAACTAGGGGCCGACCTAAAGCCTGGAGCCTGCTGAAATCATTCAAACCAGCCAATCCTGATTTACATTGCCTCTTTCCTTCCTTCCCTTGAAAACTACAAAAAAATCTTTGGCTCATTTTTTTTTTTTCTATCTCACGGACTCTGGTGTTTTCCCATACTACCCTGTGTAGCCTGGCATCTGAGCTACCAGGGAAGCCCAAGTAAGTAATACATTCTTCTATTAAAGACAGTTATCTCCACGTCTGTCATCTTTCCATACCTGATTAAAATAAAATCTTAGGTACATTTCACAACAACTCAGCCTCTTATACTAGGTGTGGGACCTTGGACTTAATCTCTCTCTGCCTTGAGTTCTCTTCACCTAAAATATGGATAATAATACCTACTTAATTTCCTGATAACTCAGATAGTAATGAATCTGCCTGCAGTGCCGGAGACCTGAGTTCAATCACTGGGTCAGGAAGATCCCCTGGAGAAAGGAATGGCTACTCACTCCAGTATTCTTCCCTGGAAAGTCCCATGGACAGAGGAACCTGGGTGGCTATAGTTCATGGTGTAACAGGAGGAAAAGGGGCAGGACACAACTTTTGAAAGAATGACGTAGGCCAAGGACATAACATAAACTGATTAGAATCAAATGGGTCCAAGATGACAGACAAGTTGACTCTGATTAGACCTTGGTCTTCAATCAGCAAGCTAAATGACACACCTAGGGGCATCATGAGATCCCCTGGGAGAGGGCATGGCAACCCGCTCCAATATTCTTGCCTGGAGTACCGCTTGAACAGAGGAGCCTAGTGGGTTACAGTCCATGGGGTCACAAAGAGTCGGACATGACTGAGCCTGGACACAGATGCAGAGACATCATGATAGTCCCCAGGCACTGTCAGAAGACCAAGGAGTGGGTGGCGACCCAGTTCCTGGGACTCTCCACCCCTGTGCTCAGACAGTAAAGCGTCTGCCTGCAATGCGGGAGCCCCAGGTTTGATCCCCGGGTCGGGAAGATCTCCTGGAGAAGGAAACGGCACTACACTCCACTATTCTTGCCGGGAAAATTCCATGGACAGAGGAACCTGGCAGGCTACAGGACATGGGGTCCCAAAGAGTCAGACAGGACTGAGTGACTAACACACTCACACTCCCCAAAATAATTTGGAATAATCCTCTCACTCATTAGCATATGAAATTACCCAGCGTAAAAAATAAACCACGCCACATTTGGTGACTGCGCTAGCCCTGTGTGATGACCCACACTGTCATGGAGTGGGCTTCCCTCGGAATCTGAATAAATCCCCTTACCTATCACTTTGTCTCTCACTGAATTCTTTCTGCAATGAGACATCAAGAACCTGAGCTTCATTAGGTCCTGAAACTGATACCATGGGTTTTACTGGGTTCTAGTCCCAGCCATGTGAGTTCAAGCCCCAAGCAGGGTTTTGGCTGGGTTTGAATGCCAGCACATGAAAGATGGAGAAGCTCTGTATAGTCAGCAAAAACAAGACCAGGAACTGACTGGCTCAGATCATGAACTTCTTATTGCAAAATTCAGACTTAAATTGAAGAAAGTAGGGAAAACCACTAGACCATTCAGTTCAGTTCAATTCAGTTGTTCGGTGGTGTCCGACTCTTTGGACCCCACGGACTGCAGCACACCCTGCCCATCACCGACTCCCGGAGCCTGCTCACTCACGTCCATCGAGTCAGTGATGCCCTCCAGCCATCTCATCCTCTGTCGTCCCCTTCTCTTTCTACCTTTAATCTTTCCCAGCATCAGGGTCTTTTCCAATGAGTCAGTTCCTCACATCAGGTGGACAAAGTACTGGAGTTTCAGCTTCGGCATCAGTCCTTGCAAAGAATATTCAGGACCGATCTCCTTTAGGATGAACTGGTTGGATCTCCTTGCAGTCCAAGGGACTCTCAAGAGCCTTCTCCAACACCACAGTTCAAAAGCATCAATTCTTCTGTGCTCAGCTTTCTTTATAGTCCAACTCTCACATCCATATATGACTACTGGAAAAACCATAGCTTTCATTATACAGTCCCTTGTAGGCAAAGTAATATCTCTGCTTTTCAATACGCTGTCTAGGTTGGACATAGTTTTTCTTCCAAGAAGCAAGCGTCTTTTAATTTCATGGCTACAGTCACCATCTGCAGTGATTTTGGAGCCCAAGAAAATAAAGTTTGTCACTGTTTCCACTGTTTCCCCATCTATTTGCCATGAAGTGATGGGACTGGATGCCATGATCTTAGTTTTCTGGTTGTTGAGCTTTAAGCCAACTTTTCCAGTCTCTTCTTTCACTTTCATCAAGAGGCTCTTTAGTTCTTCTTTACTTTCTGCTGTAAGAGTGGTGTCATCTGCATATCTCAGGTTATTGATATTTCTCCCCACAATCTTGTTTCCAGCTTGTGCTTCATCTAGCCTGGCATTTTGCATGATGTACTCTGCATATAAGTTAAATAAGCAGGGGGACAATATATAGCCTTGACATACTCCTTTTCCTATTTGGAACCAGTCTGTTTTTCCATATCCGGTTCTAACTGTTGCTTCCTGGCCTGCATTAGGTTCCTTAGGAGGCAGGTAAAGTGGTCTAGTATTCCCATCTCTTTAATAATTTTCCACAGTCTGTTGTGATACACACAGTCAAAGACTTTGGCATAGTCAATAAAGAAGAAGTAGGTGTTTTTCTGGAACTCTCCTGTTTTTTCGATGATCCAGCGGTTGTTGGCAATTTGATCTCTGGTTCCTCTGGCTTTTCTAAATCCAGCTGGAACATCTGGAAGTTCTCAGATCAGGTACTGAACCTAGCTTGGAGAATTTTGAGCATTACTCTGCTAGTGTGTGAGAAGAGTGCAATTGTGCGGTAGTTTGAGCATTCTTTGGCATTGTCTTTCTTTGGGATTGGAATGAAAACTGAGGTTTTCCAGTCCTGTGGCCACTGCTGAGTTTTCCAAATTTTCTGGCATATTGAGTGCAGCACTTTTACAGCATCATCTTTTAGGATTTGAAAGAGCTCAGCTTGAATTCCATCACCTCCACTAGCTTTGTACATAGTAATGCTTCCTAAGGCCCACTTGACTTGGCATTCCAGAATGTCTGGGTCTAGGTGAGTAATCACACCATCGTGGTTATCTGGGTCATGAAAATCTTTTTTGTATAGCTCTTCTGTGTATTCTTGCCACCTCTTCTCAATATCTTCAGCTTCTCTTAGGTCCATACCATTTCTGTCCTTTATTGAGCCCATCTTTGCATGAAATGTTCCCTTGGTATCTCTAATTTTCTCGAAGAGATCTCTAGTCTTCTTCTATGTTTTTACTCTGTTTTTTACTCTCTATCTTTATCTATCTTTTTACTCTGTTTCTTTGCCTTGGTCACTGAGGAAGAATTTCTTACCTCTCCTTGCTGTTCTTTGGAACTCTGCATTCAGATGGGAATATCTTTCCTTTCATCCCTTGCCTCTCCCTGCTCTTCTTTTCTCAGTTATTTATAAGCCCTCCTTAGACAACCATTTTGCCTTTTTGCATTTCTTTTTCTTGGGGATGGTCTTGATATCTGCTTCCTGTGCAATGTCATGAACCTCCGTCCATAGTTCATCAGGCTCTGTATCAGATCTAATCCCTTGAATCTATTTCTCACTTCTACTGTATAATTGTAAGGGATTTGATTTAGGTCCTACCTGAATAGTCTAGTGGTTTTCCTTACTTTCTTCAATTTAAGTCTGAATTTGGTAATAAAGAGTTCATGATCTGAGCCACAGTCAGCTCCTGGTCTTGTTTTTGCTGACTGTATAAAGCTTCTCCATCTCTGGCTGCAAAGAGTATAATCGGTTTGATTTTGGTGTTGACTGTTCAGGTGGACCTAAATCAAATCCTTTATGATTAATTAGTGGAAGTGACAAATAGGTTCAAGGGAGGAGGAGATCCAACCAGTCTGTCCTAAAGGAGATCCATCCTGGGTGTTCATTGGAAGGACTGATGCTGAAGCTGAAACTCCAATCCTTTGGCCACCTGATGTGAAGAACTGACTCATTTGGAAAGACCCTGATGTTAGGAAAGATTGAAGGCAGGAGAAGGGGACAACAGAGGAGGAGAAGGGGACGACAGAGGATGAGGTGGTTGGATGGCATCACTGACTCCATGGACGTGAGTTTGAGCAAGCTCCAGGAGATAGTGAAGGACAGGGAAGCATGGTGTGCTGCATTCTATAGGGTTGCAAATAGTCGGACACAATTTATTTACCCTGAACTTATTCAGGTTAATTGATCAAGCAAGCTAGCGTTATTCCCGTATAACATTTATAACAATGAAGAAATGTTGAAAAGTGATTCAAGTGCATTGAATCATCTTCTGACAGATCTTCACAGTGACCCTGTCTTATAGTGCTAGGAATAGGTAATATGCAAGATCTTCCAATGACTGAAAACCTCGTGTGCGTGCGTTCAGGCGCTCAGTTTTCTGACTCTTACTGACCCTCATGGACTGTAGCCTGCCAGGCTCCTCAGTCAGTGGGAACTTCCAGGCAAGAATACTGAAGTGGGAATACCATTTCTTCCCCTAGGTCAGCTTCGCAATCCAGGGATAGAACCCGTGTCTCTTACGTCTCCTGCACTGGCAGACACATTCTTTTCCATTAGCACCTGAGACATTAAATCAAGTTATTTAATCATTGATACCCAAATAATTTCTAAGGTAGAATAGTGAAACATCATTAACCAAGCATCCCTTTAAGTTTATATATTCTGTATATGTGCTATATAAAAGTTATGTTTTGGGTTTTGTTAACGAGCATTTTTTAAATGTGTAAAAGAGATACCTGTGGTTGTAGAAAGTTGCACGGCAAGCTTTGATTGTCCGCTAAGATACTTAGGTAAGGCAGACAGGTTTTAGTTAACTTACCCCCCACACACACACCACCCTACTGTTCTCTGTGAATCAGTGGTTGGTTACTTTGGTAAAAAGTAAAACTTTGGTTAACAGTAAAACTTGTACGCATGATTGAGATGACTAGGTACAGCAGTAACAGGGAAATATGATGTGCATGTGAGCAGAGGGGCTCAGGCTTTGGGTGGGGACCCTGCCTTCTGATCCCTTTACATTCTCTCTCTCTCTTTTTTTAATATTTATTTATTTCTGGCTGTGCCTCATGTTCATTTCTGTGCACGGGCTTTTTCTAGCTGTGGCAGGCGGGGGCTACTCTCTGATTGTGGTGGGCAGGCTGCCCGTTGCCGTGGCTCCCGTTGTGGCGGAGCGTGGCTCCAGGCTCCTGGGCTTCAGAGGCAGTGGCGTAGGGCTTCGCTGTTCCGAGG
The DNA here is from genome assembly GCA_007570785.1 of Antilocapra americana. Taxonomy (NCBI): domain Eukaryota; kingdom Metazoa; phylum Chordata; class Mammalia; order Artiodactyla; family Antilocapridae; genus Antilocapra; species Antilocapra americana. The sequence continues at coordinate 875,996 of ML663023.1, forward strand.
CAAGTGGGATCTCCCCTGACCAGGGATCAAACCTGGTGTCCCCTGCACTGGCAGGTGGATTCTTAACCACTGGACCACCTTTATATTCTTGACACATCTTAAGGACCCCAGACAACTTCTGTTGGGCAGTTTAAAAATATATCTATTTTTTCTTTCCATATAGAGATTTTATATTTTAATATATGTCATCTTATTTTGTTCATGCAAATTTAAATTTAATGGTTACCATATTGGAATTTGAGACTGGGAAAAAATTTTAACTAATCTTAAGTTACTTATTGATTCCTTTGAAGGTACAAAAAGAAGTACTCATTGCTTGTTAACATAATATTAATATGAAAATTGCTCTGGCCTTGTGGGCTCACTGAAAGAGAAACACTGCGCTAAGGTTAAGTGTCAGTTCGATTCAGAATATGAAAGAGTGTTTATATGTAAGTGAATTTTACATCCTTTGGTTTGCCATACCTGAATCTGAAAGGAAGCTTGAAATATGTCAAAATTACAACAAAGTTTGCTCAGCTTTGACAGACTTGCTTCCTCGGTTTACTGATTAATGCTTTCACCTGCTTATGTAAGGCTTTTCTTTACTTTCTGCAAATTGCCTAGATAGCAAACTTTCCATGTCTTAATAATTTTCTGTGATTTATTTTTATTTTATTATATCCTTGATTATTTAAGTATGGGGGAAAGATCCATTATTTCTCACTTACAAAAAAGCTAATTTTCTTTATTCTCTTGTTACTTTCTATGTTTATTTTAAAATGCTTTATTATTACATACAGACACTCAAGATCCCCTCTTGACCAAATATCCAAATCTCCTCTGATGACTTTTTTGAATTTTTGGTTTCCCAGACTGGATCCTAAATATGGAAAAGAGTAAAGAAAAATTTCAAGATATCTCCTATATGTAAAACTATCTTTGCGCTTTCCCATAGAGTCTCTGGAAAATCACAAAAATTTGTTCTTTAACTTTATTAAAATAAATGCTACAAATAATTAATTTGTGTGAAAATGTGCATGGAAAGAGTTATCAAATCAGAGGAAATGCTAAGCTTTCTCTGGGTTAAATGTATCTAGATAAAAAGTATATCCTTATGGGAAGTCCCTGGGACTATGTCCTCGCTCCCCTTGGAGGCATTCACCCTCAGGGAAGGTGCTTTCCTGAACCAGTCCTCGTAAGGACCTGGGCCACTAGGAAGCAGCTTTGTTGGGTTTTGCCCCTTTCCTCAGAGTCCCGTCAGGGCTTTGCTGATGAGATCGGCCACAGTGGTGTAGCGCGTCAGCCCTGAGCTCAGATATTATTTAAAATATTCACTTGCTGCTACAACACTTGGGTAAGGCTTCCTTCTTTTCTTCCTTTTGTTTTTTTTTTGTACCACGTGACTTGTAGGATCTTAGTTTCCCAACCAGAGATGGGAGCCGATGCCCCTGGCAGTGAGAGGCCCAAGTCCCAGCCACTGGACCACCGGCGCATCCTGAAGACTCCTTTAATTTGAATCTAGCACGGTCTAGGCCAGCACATCAAACTTAATGAAACAGAGATCTGAGGACATCTGTAAAATATCTAGATCCTACTCCAGACTTACTGAATCTCTTTACTTGATACTCTAGGTACAAAAAAACAATATGTCTCAGGATTACTATATGTTATTTCTCAAGATTTATTATTCCTCTCTATAAATTATGTTTAGCCATTTTTATGAATCAGATGTAACATTTACTGGCTTCTTTGAAAGCAGGCTTAATCACTGTCTTTAGAGATATTTTGCCTAAATTTTCTTCTTTTTGGAATGTCTGATTATCTTTGTTTTACTTGCCAGAAACAACAAAATTTCCTTGTGTTTCATGATTCTTAGTATGAACTCTCATCAACCCTCTCACACTGGAAGACTATCAGTAATAAATTAACCAGATGCCTTTTGGTCATTGCTATCTGTGAGACCTCTGAGGCTTGCCCGGCTGTAAACCGCAGGTCAGAGTTTGTATTCTCAACAAAGGACAGTTTCAGAGCTTCATAAAAAACGATCGTACCAGATACCTCGAACGACTGACACCCAAAGCTGAGCTGACCTGGGTTAGATGACTTTTAGACTCTACCAGTGGAGTGGTCAGGATTTCCAGGACTCTGTATTCAAGTAGGCATGCTTGCTAAGCTGCTTCATTCGTGTCCAACTCTGTGCAACCCTATGGACTGTAGCCGGCCAGGCTCCTCTGACCATGGGATTCTCCAGGCAAGAGTACTGGAGTGGGCTGCCATGTCGTCCTCCAGGGCATCTTCCCGACGCGGGGATCGAACCCACATCTCTTACGTCTCCGGTATTGGCAGCAAGGTTCTTTACCACTAGCGCCACCTAATCAAGCTGATGGCTTCTTAAGACACTAACTCAAGAGTCATCCAAGGACATCCCTGGTGGCGCGGTGGATGCTAATCCGTCTGCCAGTGCAGGGGACATGGGTTCCATCCCTGGTCCAGGAGGATTCCACGCACCTCAGAGCAAGGAAGCCTGTGAGCCACAACCGCTGAGCCTGCAAGCCCTGGAGCCTGTGTGCCCCAAGAGAAGCCACTGCAATGAGAAACCTGCATTTCACAACGCAGCGTAAGCCCTGCTCGCTGGAATGTTTGTTTGGAATATCGTTGATCTTGTATTAGTGCTCTGTTTTCCAGATCTATAAGGAAGCCCTTTGTCTTCTTAAGCCATCTGTAACCCATAACAATTCAGTAGCTTCTGCTTTTGTCAGTGGGACCAAACATTCACTGACTTTGCAGAATTCAGAAACTCAGTACACCCCTGCTTGTCATGGCAAGAGTTATTTGCCTAGTGTCAGTAAGTATACGCCCTCCTTCTTACCAGGATAAACTGATCATACTTCAAGGCCTGGAGTGTCATGTTTGAGAATGATGCTCTTCAAGTCAGATGTAACAAGATATTTTAGGGAATAAAATATGATACCGAACTGAACATGGTCAGCTTGCCCTTGGGCAGCAAATCCAACCTACTAACCCCAGATTGTGGTGAAGGAACGTACAGCATTATTGATGGGCCAGGCAAGGAGAAAGGGCAGCTCATGTTCAAAAGATGCAAACTCTCCAGTGACTTCCAGGGAAGAATTTTTAAAGTTTAAATTAGGGGTGAGGGTTGCGAGATGCGTGATCAGCTCATGGACCGTCTTGCGATTGGTTGGTGGGGAGGTAGCAGGGTGATGTTTCAGGATTCTTAATCAGCAGCCTTCTGGTTCCAATCAGTCTGGGGTCTCTGTGCTCGTGGTCAGCACTGAGTAACCATCCTGGACCTGGGTGGGGGTCTTAGTTTCTGCAGAACAGCTCCAAAGTTATGTGCAAGATTGTTAAGTATATCCCTTGAGACGGACCTAGGACTCTGTTTTATCACTAAAGTATTGTTCAAGCAATCATTCCTTTTCTTGCTGGACTGTTTTTCCCTTGTTTCTGCATCCCATCACTTCTCTAATTAGTAACTGCTTGGCTCTGCTCTTTGGAAGACCTAGGAGACTAAAGCGGTTTTGACAAACAAGAAACAGCAGACGTGGAAGGGCTCTTGTGTCTGGGAGGGCTCTGCAGGATCCTGCTCCTTTTCAATCTCTCCTTTTCTTTGATACTCGTCAATCCTGAGGGGAACAGGGCAAGATGAGGAAGGGAATAATGTTTTGAATACAGAGGTTACTCACAAACTCCACAGGGTAGCTCAGTTTTAAGGGACTCATTTTCAAATTTGGCTGTACTTACAGAACTAATCCCTACAAAACTCTCTGAGAAAACTGGTCTGGTACCTGGTTTACAGATCCTAAAGAATGATATTTGTGTGTGTGTTGGTTCAGTCGCTCAGTCGTGTCTGACCCTTCGCAGCCCCATGGACTGTAGCCCACCAGGTTCCTCTGTCCATGGGGTTTTCCAGGCAAGAATACTGGAGTGGGTTGCCATTTCCTAACCCAGGGGATCTTCCCAACCCAGGGATTGAAGCCATGTCTCTTGAGTCTCCTACCTTGGCAGGTGAACTCATTACCACTAGCGCCACCTGGGAAGCCCAAAGATTGGTATTGGATATTTGGAGGACCTCAAAAAAGAGGAATTCATCAAAATTTATAGGTACAACAGTTGAGAGAAGTATGCTGAAAAAGTTTCCTGGTTTGGCTTTCTTAATCTATGAATAACAAATAATAGAGCCTTTAGAAATCTCAAGTGGAAGGACTTCCCTGGCAGTCCAGCGGTTGAAACTCTACCCTTCCACTGCAGGGAGAGCAGGTTTGATCCCTAGTCAGGGAACTAAGATCCGATTATGTAGGTGCAGTGAGAGTATGAATTTGTCATACAAGTCTTGTAAATGTGCTTCACAAAATTTAAAGCCATAGAAATTTAAACAATAATTTTTAATTATTTACAAGACTTGTATGACAAATTCATACTCTCACTGCACCTATATAAACAATTAGGACAAATCTAATGAGACCAGCTTTACTTTGTGATCAAGAATAATTTTTCTCTGAGATTCTGATTATAAGGGATTCGGAGAGCTCATAGGGACAAATAGGAAAGACTCCAAAGTGTATTGGGTGTCCTGACAGGCTCAGCAGTCAGGGAAAGGCTACTTCTATCTTTTGTTATCTTTGAATTACTTTCTAGCTCTATAAGTTAGAGGAAACTAACAGTAACACAAATGATTCTTGTCTATAGAAATGCAAATTGTGTTCAGTGAAATGCAATTTATGATTTATTGTTTTGTGGACCTTGACCAACTTTGCCAGTTTTGTATCTATTTATAAATTAATTTCATTGTTCCTTATCTCACTATACTTGTGAAGTACTTTGGAGTTTCTTTTCTTCTGCTATTTTTTTTTTTTGACCATGCCACATGGCATGTGGAATCTTAGATCCCCTACCAGGGATCAAGTCCGTGCCGCCTGAAGTGGAAACATGGTGGGTGTCTTAACCACTGAGCCACCAGGGAAGTCCCAGCTGTGGGCTACTTTGATTCCTACTCTGAATGAGTCATAACATCTTTATGGTTCCCTCATTACTTAACAGATTTCATACAATCTTTGATACAGGTTCATTTCATATCTGTATGAGAGTGAAATGTTCATCTTTTTTCGGGGAAAATTATCTTTGAGTTAATACGCTTTGGATGTTTGAAACAGTGCCTGGCACCCAGTACAGGCTTAGTAATTGTTAACTTTCCCAAGTAAAGGATTCAGATTATCCCCATTTTACAGATGGGGAGAATGGGGTACAGAGAAGGCAAACACGTTTGCCCGAATGGCACTGCTTGTCAGAGGTAGAACAGAGGTCCCGTCCAGTGTCCTCAAAGCCTCTGTCTTTTTGTCCTCACCCTCACCAACCCCTCTCTTATCCATAGTCCTCTCTGGCTGGGCTCTGCTAACCCCCAGTCAAGTTTCATAGGTGGAGTCTTTCTGGATCTTTCTAGGCTGGATGAGCAGCGCCCCCTCCAACCTTGTAACTTCCCCTACCAAGCTCGTGTCATAAGTATGTTACAACCATCAATTTCTTCATCTAAAAGAAGACCAGGGACCAAGACTTTCCATCCCTACCCAGCACAGAGCCTGGCATGCAGCCAGGGCCAGAGGTGGAGTGTCATGTAGGTGAGGCATTTTCTCCCCTGGGGATGAAGAACAGGATGCTTTCTGGAACTGCCGGAACCCCTCTGCCTCTCTGTCCTCTGCCAGCCCAACACTCTCCGGGCTCCTGGCCACCGTAGGGGTTAGCAAGCCACCTAAAGAGGACGCCCGGAGCCACTGGGCTCTCAGGACTTGAGTTCCTGATTTTTGTTGTTGTGTTTTTCCAAATCAAATTCCAGAAATCCAGGGTTAAAAATAACCAAGAAATGTAGGCTTCTCCACCAAGCTGCCTGGCAAAAACAAATCCTCAACAAAGACCCATGTGCAGCCTCGCTTCACGCTTACTCATGTTCAGACGCCAACTAGGCTCTGCTTTGGGTGGGGAGGAAAAGGACTCCTTAGGGTCGAAAGACAAGGGCCCGGGAGCAGGGCACAGGCCCGGCCCGATGCGTGGCCAGTACACGCCCTTGTGGGCAGACAGCTGTTTGAGACCTCTGCGAAGTCCGGTTTGCCTTGGAGGCCCAGCTTGCTGGTCCCCAGCCCTGGTTCGGGCAGGAGATCAAAGCAGCCCTGGAAAACGATTTCCGCGAGTGATCCAGAATTCATTCTCCTTCCCTGGGGGGACATCGGCTTCTGCTCAAGCCTGCCTTTCCCCATCATGACTTAGGGGACAGGTTGGTGATAATAGGGAGTAGTGTTCATACTCACACTGATCAACAACCTCCAACTCCCTCTGCTTTTTTCCATGGTCTATGTTTTGACCTGTCATCTTTCTTAATGCCCATTTTGTGGGCGAGGAAAAAAAAGTGTGATGGAAGAGAGGAAATTTAGGAGCAGGGAAGGCCTGGAAAACTGTCAAACTTCATGTTTCCTCCTTATTTGAATCAGCATTTATATCCCTCGATGGGGTTTTCCTGCATATGCTTGTATAACTCCCTTTTAAAACAATTTTTGCTGTTTTTTCCTTTCCCTGCCCCTGGGTGAGTTATTCCAATGACTACTTTCCACCTCAAAAGAGGAGTCGTGGACAGGAAAAAGTGGTCGTGTGGTCTGTTGGCTACAACTCCAAGTGCAGCCAGGAGACTTTGGTTCTATTCTGAGCCTTTTTTGGGAACACGACGAAAGTGAGGGACAAGAGCCCTGCCCTTTTACGGGAGTTCCCGGGACCCTGTGCCAACGGGACGGAGTTGCTTCCTCCAGATCCAAAGGGGCTAGGAATTAGCATTTATGAAACACCTGCCCAGCACTTGGAGGAGGAAACAGCAACGCACTCCTGTGTTCTTGCCTGGAGAACTCCATGGGCAGAGGAGCCTGGTGGGCCACAGTCCACGGGGTTTCAAAGAGTTGGACACAACTGAACAACGGAGCACACACAATCAAGGTAGGCCTCATGGAGGAAGTGATGTTTGAAGACTTAGAAGAGACAGGAGACGGGCTTCCCTGTCCAGTGGTTAGGACTTCAAGCTTCCCAGCAGGGGCCAGGGTTCGATCGCTGGTTGGGGAATTGGGATCTCTCAAGCTGCATGGCCCAGCCAAAAAAAAAAAGAGAGAGAGATGTGAGGGTCAGACAGAGGCGGCTGATGTTTGAGGGAAGATTATCACTGTCAGAGGGGACAGTCAGGTCAGTGCGAAGGCCCTCTAGGGCCGGAGCTTGTCTAGTGCGTTTGAGGAGCAGCAGGGAGCCCACAGCAAACTTGAGACGTGTGGTTTCTCTCCATACAGGGCCAAATAAACAACATCCAAAAGCGTGAGCAGAGAGATCCGTTTATGAGGAGCTTCCAAACAAACCAGCCAATTCTAGAGTTTCCCCACAACCGCCCTGCTCTCAACCAGCTGTATTGAACCCAAGGGTCCATGAACTTGGACGGGAAAAATAATTACATCTTTTTTTTTTTCCACTAACCTCTTACTGGAATTTAGTACTTCCTCCAATTATGAGTGTAGGCAACAAGCCGCATAGTCTTAGCATGATCAGCAATGGACACCAATAGGAATCACAGACGTGTTCATTTCACGTAACAGGTGTTCTAGATTATCCCCAAATGTCTTACGCTCATCACTTTGAACTAATAGTCATTATAGAGCCTGCCACTAGCTCTTATGATTCATCGCAGTTACAAGCACATATGTTGTTGTTCAGTTGCTAAGTCACGTCTGACTCTCTGTGACCCCACGGACTGTAGCACGCTAGGCTTCCCTGTCCTCACAATCTCACGGAGCTTGCTCAAATGCATGTCCATCGTGTCGGTGATGCCATCCAACCATCTCATCCTCTGTCTTCCCCTTCTCCTCCTGCCCGCAATCCTTCCCAGCATCAGGGTCTTTTCCAATGAGTCAGCTCTTCGCATCAGGTGGCCAAAGTACTGGAGCTTCACCTTCAGCATCAGTCCTTCCAATGTTACTATAACACAGATGCAAATTTAAAACATCTTTTCTTTTTAATTGGAGGATAATTGTTTGGCAATGCTGTGCTGGTCTCTGCTGTACAATGAGAATCAGCTGTGCATAAGTGTGTGTGTATGTATATACACACACATGTGTATAAAAGCTTCCCCGGTGGCTCAGACAGTAAAGAATGCGGCTGCAATGTGGGAAACCTGGGTTCAATCCCTGGGTGGGGAAGATCCTCTGTAGGAGGTCATAGAAACCCCCTCCAGTATTCTTGCCTGGAGAATCCCATGGACAGAGGAGCCTGGTGGGCTACAGTCCATGGGGTCACAGAGTGGGACACTACTGGGCAACTAAGCACAGCATATATATATATACACACACACATACACACACACACACACACGTATCCCTTCCCTCTTGAGGCTCTCTCCCACCCTGCCCCCCCCCCACGTCGGGCATCCCCAATTGCTCAGCTGGGCTCCCTGTGCTTACAGCAGCTTCTCGTTAGCTCTCTGTTTTACACGTGGTGATGCACATGTATCAAAGCTGCTCTCTCAGTTCATCCCACCCTCTTCTTCCCCTATTGTGCCCACAAGACCATCCTCTACATCTGTGTCTCTAATTAAAACACCTTTAATAATGATATTTCAATATATTTAGCTTCCTTTGACATCCTATGCATTTCATTATTTGTATCTCAAATCATTCTGAGAAAGCCTGCATCAGCTGCTCTAAATTGCTAAAGGGGTTCGGGGCATAAAATAGTTAAGACTCCTGATCTAAGTTGAATATCCTTGACAAGACAGGAAGTGGAAAAAAAACCCCACAAATACATAAGTCACTACAGTTTCTGGATCCATGCTGGACCCGTGCCAGGAACTTGTTGGACATTACCCCGTTTAGTTCCTACAATTGCAAGGAGGATGTGGCTCTTAATCCCATTTTAAAGTTGAAGAAATTGAGGTTCAGAGAGGTTAAAGTCACCCAGCTGGTTTGAAATCAGGCATTCAAACTCAGGGCTATTTCTAAAATCTGTTAACTTCATCAAAGCAAACTGGTGCATCGGTGACAGCCTAAGCACCCCTCTGAGTCAGCACGGCGTCACAGTCACGCCTCAGTGTGGCGTGGCTTAGAGGCTGCAGCCTGAGGCTAGTCTCCTGGGCTCAAAGCCAGCTGCTGGTTTTACCTGTGACTGTAGGTAAGTTACACTTAACCTCTCTTGGCCTTCATTTCTGTGTCATCATAAGGCAGGATGGTGATAACAATGCCACCAGCATAGACATGTTGTGGGGTAGCAAAAGTCCAGGGGTACCTGGAATGTAGAAGGCGCTTGCTTTATGATAATTTATTTTTAGGAAGATCTCTGGCTCTAGAGAGAAACAGACTGGGTTTGAGTACCAGCATAACTAGCTGTGTGGTCTTGGCCAACTCACCTAACCTCTCTGAGCTTCACCTCCTCGTTGTGTAAGTGGGGATCATATTATCTGCCTTGTAGGGCAGATATAAGGATTAAATGAGATAACAAATATAGGATATTTAGATATTCACTGATCACCACAAGCAGTCTCTAATAGATACATCCTCAGTAAGTGCTCCCATTAATGTATTATTACTATTTTCTATTTCTTTTCAACCTCATCAATTCCCCTACTCCTTGCTCTTGTCTTTGTTAAGATGTCCTAGCCTCATTTCTTTACTCAAAGATTTCATGAAAAGTCTAACAACCAATCTAATTATATGGACTGCAGCCCACCAGGCTCCTCTCTCCATGGGGTTTTCCAGGCAAGAGTACTGGAGTGGGGTGCCATTGCCTTCTCCGTTTACTGATCTAGAGAGAATCAAATTAATATTTGACAATATTAACTTCATATCAGCATATTGAACGTAAGTCTGTGCTGCCTTCCTCTAGAAGGTCCTCTCTAAGGTGGGCTCAGGGGCTCTCCATTCCCATCCCCACCCCTGAGAACTGTCTTCTCCTCTTGACAGGAAATGCCCACTCACAGTTCCATGCTTTTTACACGCTTGCCCCTTTCCACCTGACAAGCTCCTATTTGTTCTTTGGGGCCTGAGTCAGATGTTCACTTCTGAAGAATAGTGTATATCACTTATATATGGAATCTAAAAATACAACAGACTGGTGAATATAACAACAAAGAAGCAGACATAGATGTAGAGGAGAGACTAGTGGTTACCAGTGGGAGGAGGGGAAGGGGAGGTCAGTAAGGAGTACAAACGATTAGGTATAAAATAGGCTATAAGGATCTATTATGCAACACAGGGACTATAGTCCATATTCTATGGTAACTATAAATGGAGGATAAGCTTTAAAACTTGAGAATCACTATATTCTGCATTTATAACATACATATAATATTATACATCGATTATACTTCCATTGAAAATATGTCCGCTTCCTCCACGAAGCCTCCTTAGATTCCCCCATGGTAGATGCCTACTCTAGTTGAGCCCTCCAGGGGACATCTGCTCATTTTACCTGACCAGCCCCCATGTCTTAGTTGTCCTTTGGGGAATCATCCCCTGCTTGCTTTCAGTCCAGGGGGCTGATCTTAACGCAGCCTCACCCCTCGTTCCAGGGCTGAGCACACGGTGAGGCCTAGCCAGTCAGAGTATCCCATTCCCTTAGCTGTAGTCATTGGTTCAGGATGGACATAACCCAAGCTGACCAATGAGATGCAAGCCTGGGGCTTTTTGTTCAAGCCAGCTCAAACTGGGTGTCTGTCCCTCGCACTCAAGACTTCTGTCTAGAGCGAGCAATCCCTGAGGAGATCGTTTTCTCAGCTCCCAGTTACCTTCTGTCTGTCAGCCTTCACTATGAAACAACCCTGGGCAAGGGTAGGCTCTTTCTCATGAGATGAGCTGGGGTCCAAATCCCCTCAGACAGGTGGCAGTTGACATGGTCCTGCGAGAGACTGTCAGTAGCTCCTTGTCTGTCCTGTGTGACTGTGAACTGCCTGTGGCCCTTCTTCTTTTATTTCGTTATTTATGTATTTGTTTGCACTGAGGCTCAGCTGTGGCTCATGGCCTGAGTTGATCTGAGGCATGTGGGATCTTAGTTCCCCGAAGAGGGATCAAACTAGCATCCCCTGAATTGCAGGGTGGGTTCTTAACCACTGGACCGCGAGGCAAGTCCCTGGCCTATCTTTCTGGGAGGGATGGAAAAGGACACATTTGCCAGCCTTGTGGCCCCTGCTGTGCATCCGGGGCTGTGTTTGCTGGCTGTAGCCACAGTACCACATCGGGCACAGCAGCTGCAGTTTGGTGTCGCTCCTTGCTGAAGGCTACAGTCGTCCGTAGCCATCCCCCAGGCTCTCTCTGGTTTTTTAGAGAACACGCTGGTGAGTCCACCCATCACTGATGATTCGCCGCTCTCCCCTTTTCCTTGTCGTTCTCCAGGGCGTTGGTAGCTTCCAGCGACAGCGATCCAACTCCAAAGTCTTTAAGACTCCCCAGGACTTGATGGATTGCTCCCTGCAGTTCATCCTCTTCTCCTCATACCCCATTCCAGTTCACTACCATGAGATCATTTTAAACCACGTAGTAATTGCGTGCCAGAGGCTCCTGCTGCCCCACAAGCCACCACTGACAGGGTGTTCATTGCCAAGCAACTGGCAGGTGATCTAGCTCTAAAATCCCATTTTCGTTTGCTTCCTGAGACCCCTTCCAGGATCAGGGGACCTAGGCTTGGGTTCTCTGTGAACGGATTGAGTCTGGTATTTGTGTGTAAGAAGTTTAGGGGCGAGAAGCTCTCGGGAACAAAACCTGTGAGTAAAAGGAACAGGACTGGGCAGAGGGAGAAGCTACGCTCTGATGAAGTGGCTTGGAGGATTCCAACAGAGCCATGGGGAGCTCTGGCGCACAGCTGGAGCCTAAGAATTTATACTCCTTCCTGGATCAATCATTGAATGCAAGATGCCCTTAGGAAGGAGGCTTGATCTTGGGCCAGATACCACTCCTCTGTTAGTGTGCCGTGGTCCTGAACTGGGGGATTTGAGCCAGCACCACTTTACCCTCTGAGGAGAGTCTGCATTTCCATACGGATGGGCCCATTCTCCATGTACACCTTATTTTTTACTTTTTATTTATTTTTTAATTTGAAGAATAGGTCATTTAAAATGTTGTGTTGAGTTTCAAGCATACAACAGAGTGGTTCAGTTACATATAACTGAATATATATACATATATTCTTTTTAAGATGACTTTCCATTATAGGTTATTAAAAGATATTGAGTATCATTCCCTGGGCTATACAGTAGGTCCTTGTTGTTTACCTATTTAAATTTTTTTTTTAATATTTACTTTTATTTCTTTATTTGACTGCTCTCTCTGCTTAGTTGCTCAGTCATGTCTGACTCTGCGACCCCAGGGACTGTCGCCCGCCAGGCTCCTCTGTCCATGGGATTCTCCAGACAAGAGGACTGCAGTGGGTCGCCAGGCCCTGCTCCAGGGGATCTTCCCAACCCAGGGACTGAAGGCTTGTCTCTTGTCTCCTGCGCTGACAGGCGGGTTCGATAGGAGCAGCGCCACCTGGGAAGCCCATACATAGCAGTGTGTATATGTCAGTCTCAAACTCCAAATTTGTCTCCTCCCCCTACGTACATTTTAAATACTAGTCTCGTTATTTTTAGATATTAAACATATCTCCTTTCAGTCTGTCATTTGTCTATTAACTGTGTCTCAGTGTCATTTGTTGAGCAGAATTCTTTATTTATGATATAATCAAACTAACGGATTTTCCTCCTTGAGGATTTGTCCCTATTGCCTAGGTTAAAATGATATTCTCTTACACTCTGCTTTTTCAGTAAATAGATGTTTTCCTCGGCTGTTCAGGTCTTCCACCCTCCCAGAGCCCACTGTGCACGTGGAGCAGGGTGTCGGCATCCGGTTTGCCTCCCTTTCCTTCTGGACAATGACAGCTTTCCCCACTCTGCTCTCTGGTTTCTGCTCTCACCGTCTCAAGAGGCAACATCTGCAGGGAATCACTGACCTCTTGCCGTTTGTACTCCTTGGTTGTTAAAAGGTTCCTATTCATCCGCCCTCTGTGAAGTTCCAGGCAGCCTGGACCGCCTCCTCCTCTTGCAGCTCTGTGTGTGTGCCCTTCCTAACGTATTATTTATCTTTCTTCCTTTGTCTCTTCCTCTTCTTTCATCCCTAGGGTTTCATTGACTTAACTTCCTCTTGCAGCTCTGTATAATTGGTGCAATTTAAGGATCTATCCTGGTCTTTATGTTTATCCCTTGTAATTCCACGTTCTTTGAGAAATTCATCCATTTTCAAGATTTTAATACGTTCAAGTGGGTGAGTCCCCTACTGGCAAATCCAGCCCTGACCTCTCTTGTGAATGCCAGTGACAATTTTCAAACTGAAAATTGGACATTTCTTAGTCTATCTGAATTCAGATTAATCTTAAACATGAAAGTAATTTTATGTGATTTGCCTATATTCTACATGTTTCCAAATCCTGTGACATTCTGTCACAGTATCTTCCATAAACTAAGTCTTCAACATGTATTTTTTCACTGCATAAGAGGATCTCTCATGTTTAGCCATACTAAAAGTCAAAATTAAGTATTTTTATCCACGGTTCAAAAGGTTGGAGTCACATAAACTTTCAGAGAAAAGCTCAGCCTCAAGGCAGCTTGTCTTCATCCTTTGGGATAGGAACACGAGTGGCTATCTCCTGATTACACCCTCCTATCTTTTTTTATTTTACTTACTTTTTGCCTGTACTGGGTCTCCTTTGCTCCATGAGGGCTCTCACTCGATGTGGTGAGTGGGGGCTACTCTCTAGCTGGGGTGCACAGGCGTCTCACTGCAGTGGCTTCTCTCGTTGCAGAGCACGGGCCATCGGTATTTGGATGGGGACTGCACAGAATCTGTAGATTGCCTTGAGTTGCTGTTTGGTGGCTCAATCTTGTCCAACATTCCAACTCTTTCCGACAACGTGGACTGAGCACCTCAGGCTCCCCTGTCCTTCACTATCTCCTGGAGCTTGCTCAAACCCATGTCCATTGAGTCAGTGATGCCATCCAACCATCTCATCCTCTATTGTCCCCTTCTCCTCCTGCCCTCAATCTTTCCCAATATCAGGGTCTTTTTTAATGAATCAGCTCTTTGCATCAGGTGGCCAAAGTAGTGGAGCTTCAGCTTCATCATCAGTCCTTCCAATGAATATTCAGGATTGATTTCCTTTAAGATTTACTGGTTTGATCTCCTTGCAGTCTGAGGGACTCTCAAGAGTCTTCGGCAACACGACATTGTTTCCCCATCTATTTGCCATGAAGTGATGCAACCAGATGCCATGATCTTAGTTTTTTGAGTTCTGAGTTTTAAGCCAGCTTTTCACTCTCCTCTTTCACTTTAATCAAGAGGCTCCTTAGTTCCTCTGCACTTTCTGCCATAAGGGTGGTGTCGTCTGCATAGCTAAGGTTATTGATATTTCTCCTGGCAATCTTGATTCCAGCTTGTGCTTCATCCAGCCCAGTGTTTCTCATGATGTATTGTGCATATAAGTTAAAGAAGCAGGGTGACAATATATAGCCTTGAGGTGCTCCTTTCCCAGTTTGGAACCAGTCTGTTCCATGTCCGGTTCTAACTGTTGCTTCTTGATCTCCATACAGGTTTCACAGGAGGAAGGTAGGTGGTATGGTACCTCCATATCTTTCAGAATTTTCCACAGTTTGTTGTGATCCATACAGTCAAAGGCTTTAGTGTAGTCAATAAAGCAGAAGTAGATGTTTTCTTGGAATTTTCCTGCTTTTTCTACGATCCAGCAGATGCTGGCAATTTGATCTCTGGTTCCTCTGGCTTTTCTATTTCCACCTTCAACATCTGGCAGTTCTCGGTTTACATACTGTTGAAGCCTAGGTTGGAGAATTTTAAGCATTACTTTACTAGCATATGAAATGATTGCAATTGTGCGATAGTTTGAACATTCTTTAGCATTGCCTTTCTTTCAGATTGGAATGAAAACAGGTTTTCCAGTCCTGTAGCCACTGCTGAGTTTTCCAAATTTGCTGGCATACTGAGTGTAGCACTTTCACAGCATCATCTTTTAGGATTTGAAATAGCTCAACTGGAATTCCATCACCTCCACTAGCTTTGTTCATAGTGATGCTTCCTAAGGCCCACTTGACTTTGCATTCCAGGATGTCTGGTTTTAGGTGAGTGATCACACCATCGTGGTTATCTGGGTCATGAAGATCTGTTTTATGCAGTTCTTCTGTGCATTCTTGCCATCTCTTCTTCGTAGGTCCAGACTGTTTGGTCCATAGCATTTCTGTCCTTTATCCAGCCCATCTTTACATGAAATGTTCCCTTGGTATCTCTAATTTTCTTGAAGAGATCTCTAGTCTTTCCCATTCTGTTGTTCTCTATTTGCATTGATCACTGAGGAAGGCTTTCGTATCTTTCCTCGCTACTCTTTGAAACTCTGCATTCAGATGGGTATATCTTTCCTTTTCTCCTTTGCTTTTGGCTTGTCTTTTCTCAGCTATTTGTAAGGCCTCCTCAGACAACCATTTTGCCTTTTTGCATTTCTTTTTCTTGGAGATGGTTTTGATCACCGCCTCCTGTACAGTGTCATGAAACTCCTGTCTGTAGTTCTTCTTTACAAATTAAGAATCTGAAGTTTCAAGTACCACCCTGAGGGCATCAAATGAGCACAGTTGACAACAGCTCCGAACTCAGACTCTAATGAAGGGAGGGTACTGTTCACTTTTCAGATGAGGATTGAGGGAAAAAATGTCAGGTGGGACTCATCCACCGTGATGCCTTTCTTTTTTTAAGAAAACAATCTTTATTTATTTGGCTGCGCTGGTATTAGTTGCGTCACACAGCATCTTTAGCTCCAATATGTGGAATATAGTTCCCCGGCCAGGAATTGAACCCAGGCCCTCTGCATTGGGAGTATGGAGTCTTCCTCTCTAGACCACCAGGAAGTCCCACCATGATGCTTTTAAGTGAGCTGGGCAGTGTGTGCAGGCTGGCGCGGGGATGACTTAAAGTCCCCACAAGCATCCCCGGCTTGCCTCGGGATCCTTCCAGACCTCTGTTTGCGTCTGCCCGCCCTGCTGCTCCTCGTTCACAGACTCCCTTTGTTTCCGCCCCTCGCTGTGTTTCCTGTCTCCCACCCATCTGTTTGCTAGACGTCCCTCCAGGCTCGACCCGCTCTCCTGACCCTCGGCAACCTCACCAGCCCAAGCCGTTGCTTTTGCCCTCAGCCCGCCCCTCTCCCGCCCCGCTCCCATGGATAAGAAGCACCCCACCTGTGGGGCGCTGGGCGGGCCCCACTCTCACCAGGGCCATGAGGGCGTGGGCGCCGGCCAGTTTCAAGACGGTGGAATGCAGGCGTTTCTCCCCACCCCCATCTCTAAAAATCACTCAACAAGAAATGAAACGAAAGTGCTGCTTACAAAACCAGGAGGCCACAGCAACCCCTAACCACACGAGGTGAAGCAGAGGCAAAGCACCCCAGCTGTTCTGACCACAGTGCACAGCAGGTCACCCTCTGAGAAGCAGCAGGCTAGATCTTAACAACAGAGAGTCCGGCATACGTGTCTGTTTATTCCCAGAGCTTAGCACAGGACTGGCCAAATGAATTACATCATTATATATATATATATATCACGGGCTTTCCGTAGGAGACACAGGTTTGATCCCTGGTCTGGGAAGTTCCCCTGGAGAAGGAAACGGCAACCCACTCCAGTATTCTTGCCTGGAAAAATTCCATGGACGGAGGAGACCGGTGGGCTATACAGTCTATGGTGTTAGAAAGAATCAGACAGAACTTACTGACTGAACACATACATACATCATATGAGTCATCAGCATATGAAAGCATATTTTTCTCTAAAAAGAACTGCTAAGAAATGTCTACTACATCGCTAAGTGGAACTGCCGTTATTTCTATTAGCCAGGGGGCCCTTCTAAACCCACACATTAAGGAAAAGAACTTTAAGCAGTTCCCTTGTCTTGATGCTCGGTGTTTCATTGCTTCAAATATTTTTCAAAACTCATAAAATCTGCTCTTTCATCATCTTAACGTAGGAACTAGGTTCCTACGGAGGTCAGCACTCGACCACTGCATTCAGCCCTTTGCAATCATTAGGGAGCAGGTAACAGCCCTGACATTTAGTATGTGATTGGTGTTGATCAGTATTAATTAGTCACAGATGCACACTGGATTCCTATTTAATTAAATACTCTTGGGAACACATTGTGGGCTCAGGGATTCTAACCACATCAAAAAAGGAAATGTCCAAGTTTAAAAGTTGAGCCCTAGAGACACAGGCATCCATGGAAAGGAAATTCCAGATGTCTCGCAGCCTCCCTCTCTTCTCAGAATCAAACCTCCTACTTCCAGCCCCCTGGAATCTAAAAGTCTTAGCGTTTCTAGTGAAAACCCCCAGGCTGCAGCTCCTCTCCCGTCTCTCTTGGATCGTCAGTTTGACCTGCTCTCCTGAATCGTCCCTGTCCACACACAAACATGAGGAACTTCTGGCACCCTAAGAAACCCGCCGGCAACCCCACCTCTCCTCGAGCCGTTGCTCCTTCCCTTGGCCCTCTGCGCAGAGAGACGCCTTGAAAAGACAACTCGCCCTGACCGCCTCCACCCTCCCCCCTCGTCTCTCTCCCACCCGCCTTCTCCACGCTCTGGCTCTGGATCCTCCGAGGGACTGTCCTGGTCAGTGTGACCACAGCATCTCCGTGATGCCAAGTCTGACAGCCCATTCTTCATCTCCACTTGACCGAGCTAATCATGTTCTTTTTCTTGAAACATGTCCCTCTTTTTGGCTTCCAGAATACCATTCCTTTCGGCTTTCCTCCCGCTGATAGTTATTCCTTCTCATTCTTTGCTGGTTACGCTTCAACCCCACAGCCTCTGTTAGAATGTGGGGAGGGGGGATACATTGGTACCCTGGGATACAGGCATACACACGACCATATCCAAAATAGATAGCCAATAAGAACCTACCGTATAGCGCAGGGAACTCTATTTACGACTCTGTGATGATCTATACGGGACTAGAATCTAAAAAAGCAGATCTATGTATACGTATAGCTGATCACTTTGCTGTACAGCAGAAGCTAACACAACGTTGTGAATCAATAAAAAATTATATGTACTCTGCTGCTGCTGCAGCTAAGCCGCTTCAGTTGTGTCCGACTCTGTTCGACCCTCGGGACGGCAGCCCACCAGGCTCCTCTGACACAGGATTCTCTAGGCAAGAACACTGGAGTCTCCGTATACGTACTCCAATAAAAATTAATTTTGAAAAAGTGCTATGAGTGTCACAAAGTTCAATCCCTGGCCTTCCTTTCTCTCCATACTCTTTCCTTGGGTGATCTTCATTTTAAAAACAAAAAAAAATAACTTTTTTTTTTTTTTTGGCCACGCCATGCAGCTTGTGGGAGTCTAGTCCCCCAATGTCTATTTTCAACACAATGGTCAAGCAGTCTTTGTCAGACACCGATGAGATGGTGTCACTTCTCCCCTTAAACCTTCTGATGTCTTCCCAGCTTACTCAGAGAAAAACCAAAGTGCTTGCCATAGCCTACAAGGCTCCGTGCCCTCCACTCCCACCACCCCTCTGACAGCATCTCTGGTCTGCACACACCGTCCCAGCCACGCTGGGCCTCTTAAGGGTCAAGCAGGCCCCCCCCCCCCCCCCCCCCCCCCCCGCCTCTGCACATGCCCCTCTCTGTGCCTGCAAAACTCTCCCTACGATTATCTTCGTGGTTTGATTCCTCAGCCTTTCAGAGTCTTTAATGATGCAGGAGACTCAGCCACCCGGCACTGGTGCCAAATTGAATCTCAGAGACAGTTTTGGATGAAGTAGAAAAGAATAGCTTTCTTGCTTTGGGGGGCCAAAGCGAGACACAGCAGGCTCATGCCCCCCAGAAACTATGTGTCCAAACTCAAGGATTTGATGAGGAGATTTATAGCAACAGTTCATGATCAGGGGGTGTGCAGGGCCTGCCCTCCTCTCCTCTGGCCTCAGGTCATCATCTTGGTGAGCTTTTCTGCTTCCTCTAATTTTGCCTCAGATAATTTCTTGACTGCTCCTCCCTTGATTTAGGGCTTTCCTCATAGCTTAGTCAGTCGGTAGAGAATCTGCCTGCAATGCAGGAGGCCTGAGTTTGATCCCTGGGTTGGGAAGATCCCCTGGAGAAGGAAATGGCAACCTATTCCAGTATTCTTGCCTAGAGAATTCCATGGACAGAGGAGCCTAGCAGGCTACAGTCCACGGGGTCGCAAGAGTCAGACACGATTTAGTGATAAAACCATCACCACCCTTGATCAGCCAATGTTTGATTCTACCCTTTGGAACTCAGGGAAGGTCAAGAAACCAGAATGAAACCTATTTCTTACAAACAAGAAATGGGGGACACTGAAAGGACTTGTACGCAGGAGGGCCCAACGTCCTGCTTTGTCTCAACCTTCTGTGGGAGAGGAGCAGAAGAGTTGAAGGAGACTGGAACCATTCTCAAGTGGCTTTGAAGGCAAAGTTAAGGAGCTAAGTGTTTTTTCTGTAGGCAAAGGTGTCCAAGTAAGAATCAATGTCAGTTCATCCAAGTTTCCATTGAGAAATGTCCTCCAACCAGAACCTCTGAATCAGCATTTGCTCGGGGGGTCTAAATATGTCCACAATGGGAGCAAGAGAAACAAGCAATTTTTTTTGTTTTTAAATATTTATTTGTCTGTGTTGGTCTTTGTTGAAGGCTTCGAACTCTTAGCTGTGGCATGTGAGGTCTAGTTCCCTGACCAGGGATTGAACCCAGGCCCCAGGCATTGGGAGCACAGAGTCTTAGCCATGGGACCACCAGGGAAGTCCCAGAAATCAGCACTGTGACAAAGGAGTGAAAAGGCTTAGAAACACGTGTGTCCCTGAGAAGAATCTAGGCGCTTTCAGGAAGTTGATGAGAGAAGGTGGTCTTCCCCAGAGTCTCTTCCTGAGAGCTTATGTGCTCCATGATGCGGAAACTAGGGGTTGGAAATGGGATTTGAAAATCAACCCAACAGGAAGAGCGGGGAAGAGCTGGCATTCTCTTTTGGTGCTCTTGGGTCAGCCCTGCCTGGCTCAGTCTCCCCCATCTCTTGACAAGGTCGTGAGGTCACAGAGGTCAGTGACTGTGGGAGCCACTGCCCTCTGCTGGAGGGACTGGCCTCATCCCAGCATATCTCCAAATACTGATCTATATTTGACTTCATGTCAATAGCTCGTAACCTTCTTTGAGAACCAGAAGAAAGCTACAGACTCAAAGGGAAAAAAAGTGTACTCATATATAAAGATTTGCATAGAGTTTCGGGGATTCATAGAAGCCTTTTGGTGAAACACACCCATCAGCCTCCCAGGTAAAGTTGGGACTTTAGAAGCAGACACGGCGGGAGTACATGCTGTGAGGTCAGGTGTGTCCGACTCTTTGGGACCCCACAGTCTCTAGCCCGCCAGGCTCTGTCCATGGGATTCTCCAGCAAGAATGGAGAATGGGTTGCCATTTTCTCCTCCAGGGGATCTTCCCCACCCAGAGATCCAACCCGCATCTCTTGCTGTCTCTTGCACTGGCAGACAGATTCTTTACCACTACGTCACCTGGAAAGCCCAGAACCTAAGAACCAATTTAGGGCTGAGACACTCCGGCTGTGAAACAGGAGAGATATTTAGCGGCTACCCAGTCTACTTTTTGTCAAAAATGCCCCTTTCTCCCCTTGTTTGGAAATATTTTCTCTATCAAAGAGATTGCATTGATCAAGAAAGCTTTTATGCACTCCCTAATTTTTTTTATTAACCCATAAAACAGACAAGTGATATCAGCTACACAATAATGGCTGCATTCATGTAATCCAGGTCAAAATCAAAGGAAACCTGACACTGAATTGGTCAGGGGAGCTCTGCTGCGGAAAGATGTTGGAATGACTTTGGTTGGTCCTTGAAGTATTAATATTCAAGCTATATTGATTACACCTGTGCCAACAGTCACTCAGTTACATGCTTAAATCTAAACAAAATCGGTGATGTTATCTGTCTTAAATTCACAGTCAAATTAAATTCATGTCAAATGCAGGTTAGGGCAGAAAATGCCCCTCAATCACATGTTTTAAAATGTTCCTTCAGACTCATTCTAAGGTCAGTTTAAAAAAACAATGAGCACAAAGCAATGATTAAATCGCTCTAGTTGCTATTCTTCACACTGGGACCCTCTGGCCTTTAAGGCAGGACCTTGTCAGAACACAGAACATTAGCTGAGCACCACTGAGCACCTGGTGTGGACGGTGTTGAAGAGGTAAACATGAACAGGGCATCTTTCTTGCTCCTCCTGTCTTCTTTCACTTTAGAAATAGTCATTGCCGCTGCTGTTAAGTCGCGTCAGTCGTGTCCGGCTCTGTGCGACCCCACAGACGGCAGCCCACCAGGTTCCCCCGTCCCTGGGATTCTCCAGGCAAGCACACTGGAGTGGGTTGCCATTTCCTTCTCCAGTGCATGACAGTGAAAAGTGAAAGTGGCGTCATGTCCGACTCTTCGTGACCCCATGGACTGCAGCCCACCAGGCTCCTCCATCCATGGGATTCTTCAGGCAAGAGCACTGGAGTGGGCTGCCATTGCCTTCTCCCTAAGAAACAGTCATTAGATGGCTCTAATGTAGGAGACGGGAGAAGGGAATGGCAGCCCACTCCAGCATTCTTCCGTAGAGAATCCCATGGACAGAGGAGCCTGGCAGGCTACAGTCCGTGGGGTCGTGAAAAGCTGGACACGAATTAGTGACTAAACAACAGCAACATACCAGACACAGCAAGGGCACTGGGAGTATAAAGGACCGTGGAACAAGCGAGGGTCCTGCTTTCTTGGAACTTGCTATCTGCTGGGAGAAGCAGGGTTGGGTGATGGAGGGGGAGAAGGGAGGAGCAACTAAATAAGGTGATTGAGAATTGCCATGTGCACTAGGAAGGAAGCAAGGGAGGCGGGCAGAGTTAGGTAGAGAATGGAGGCGGGGCAAGGACCACTCAGGGGTTTAGGATCTGGGTCCTGGCAGAAAACACACGGTCCACTCCAGCTGGGAAGTGGAGGAGAGTTTATAAAGTTACTATTTACAAGTGAGGGGAATGATATGATCCCTGGGGTTAGCAGCAGTGGGAGCCCCTGTTAGCCTTAGGCGCAACCGTAAGAGCGGCAGAGAGCCGACGGGGAGGGAGGCGCGTGTGTCGGGAGCTGCTGTGCCTACCTGGTCTCCAGTTAGTGGCAGAGGAGCCTGGGATCCAGCTCTGACGATTTCCAATCTAGTGTACTTCCCTGCTAGTTTAGGCTCCTAAGGCTGCTATAGCAAAGAATCACAGACTAGCTGGCTCAAAACAGCAGGAATTTATTCTCCCTTAGGTGTGAGGGCTAGAACCAACTCAGAGTGTCAGCAGGGTTGGTTTCTTCTTGGAGACTCAGAGGTAGACTCTGTTCCAAGCATCTCTCCTAGCTTCTGGTGGTTGCTGGCAATCCTTGGCATTCCTAGGCTTGCAACCAGAGAACTCTGATCTCGGCCTGCATCATCACATAGCCATCTTCCTTCTGTATCTACCTGGCTCTGCATATATCTTTCCCTCTTCTTCTAAGGACACTCGTCATTTTAAATCTGGGGTTCCCCTTGTTCCATTATGATCTTGTTTCCAGATAAGGTCATATTCTGAGGTTCCAGGAAGGACATGAGTGTGATGGGGGAGACTATTCATCCCAGTACACCTGCTTCAAAGGTAGAAAACATCGAATCTGCAGTGTCTCTGTCATCTCCTCTTCTCCTTCAGGGACCCTTTCATTTAATTTGAATCTCCCATTCCTGCTATATGTTCAGAACATATGATCTGGTAGCTTAGTCACTCAAAAGAGCAAGGATTACCCCCATGAGAGGTCACTGCACACCTACCAGACTGGCAGGTATTTTAGAGGGTAATGTAAAAAATCCATTCTTTTGCCATGCAACACAGCACTCACACTCTTTGGCACATATCCCGACAGAGCTATAATTCAAAAAGATACATGCACACCTGTGTTCACAACAGCACTATTCACAACAGCCAAAGCATGGAGGCAACGTAAATGTCCATCAACAGATGAATGGGTGAAGAAGATCAGGTATACATGTACACTGGAATATTATTCAGCCAACAAGGGAACAAAATAATGCCATTTGCAGCAGCATGAATGAACCTAGAGATTATCATTCTAAGTGAAGTAAGCCAGACAAAGACAAATATCATATGATGTTACTCATATGTGGAATCCAAAAAATGATACAAATGAATTTATTTACAAAACATAAATAGACTCACAGATATAGAAAACACACATATGGTTACCAAAGAGGAAAGTGGGGAGGGATAAATCGGGAATTTGGGATTAACAGAAAGGACCTACTGTATAGTATAGGGGAAAATATTCAACATCTTATAATAACATATAATGGAAAATAATCTGAGAAAAATTTATATATATATATAATTCTAGGTTATTTGTATGTGTATACATTTATATATATATATTTAACTCCAGGGAAAGACTGAAGGTGGGAGGAGAAGGGGACAACAGAGGGTGAGATGGTTCGATGGCATCTCTGACGCAATGGACATGGGTTTGAGTAAGCTCCGGAAGTTGGTGATGGACAGGGAACCCTGGTGTGCTGCAGTCCATGGGGTGACAAAGAGTCAGACACGACTGAACCACTGAACTGAACTGAACTGAAGCTTATATATAGGCGTCCCCAAGGCTCAGTGGTAAAGAATCCACCTGCAACGCAGGAGATGCAGGTTCAATCCCTGGGCCAGGAAGATCTCCTGGAGGAAGGCATGGCAACCCACTCCAGTACTCTTGCCTGGGAAATCCATGGACAGAGAAGCCTGGCAGGCAAAGGTCCACGAGATCGCAAAGAGTCAGACATGGCTGAAGCAACTAAGCATGCATGCATATATGTGTGTATATTATGTGTGCATGTGTGTGTGTATGTACATATATATATACCTGGATCACTTTGCTGTACACCTGTAAAGCAACTATACTTCAATTAAAAAACAAAAAATGAATTATGGCTAGACTATGGTGGAATACGATATAGCAACAAATGGAGGCTGTATATTGTCACCTGCTTATTTAACTTCTATGCAGAGTACATCATGAGAAACGCTGGGCTGGAAGCACAAGCTGGAATCAAGACTGCCGGGAGAAATATCAATAACCTCAGATATGCAGATGACACCACCGTTACGGCAGAAAGCAAAGAAGACCTAAAGAGCCTCTTGATGAAAGTGAAAGAGGAGAGTGAAAAAGTTGGCTTAAAGCTCAACGTCCAGAAAACTAAGATCATGGCATCCGGTCCCATCGCTTCATGGCAAGTAGATGGTGAGACAGTGGCGACAGTGGCTGACTTTATTTTCCTGGGCTCCAAACGCACTGCAGATGGTGATGCAGCCGTGAAATCAAAAGACGCTTGCTCCATGGAAGGAAAGTTACGACCAACCTAGACAGCATATTGAAAAGCAGAGACATCACTTTGTCAACAAAGGTCTGTCTAGGCGACGCTATGGTTTTTCCAGTGGTCAGGTATGGATGTGAGAGTTGGACTATAAACAAAGCTGAGTGCTGAAGAATTGATGCTTTTGAACTGTGGTGTTGGAGAGGACTCTTGAGAGTCCCTTGGACTGCAAGGAGATCCAACCAGTCCATCCTAAAGGAGATCAGTCCTGGGTGTTCACTGGAAGGACTGATGTTGAAGCTGAAACTCCAATCCTTTGTCCACCTGATGCAAAGAGCTGACTCATCTGAAAAGACCCCACTGCTAGGAAAGATTGAGGGCAGGAGGAGAAGGGGACGACAGAGGATGAGGTGGCTGGATGGCATCACCGACTCGATGGACATGAGTTTGGGTAAACTCCGGGAGCTGGTGATGGACAGGGAGGCCTGGAGTGCTGTGGTGTGTGGGGTCACAAAGAGTTGGATACGACTGAGCAGCTGAACTGAACTGAATGAATTGAGAATAGACTAAGCATACAATAACATGGATAAAGCGTAATAATGAGCAAAAGAATACAGACTGCATGATTTTTTTATGTAATGTTCAAAACTAGGCAAAATTAAATCCTATTGTTTAAGGATGCCTAATCAGACTACAACACTTAAAAGCAAGGAAGGACTTCCCTGCTGGTCCAGTGGTTAAGACTCTGTGCTCCTAATGCAGGGGTCATGGGTTCAATCCCTCGTTGGGGAACTAAGATCCCACATGCTCAGCATGGCCTGGGGAAAAAAAAGAATAACATAGAAGTCAGAATAGTGGTTATGGCGGCTGAGAAGGAGGGGATATGATCTGGCAAAAGACACAGCAGAGAAAGGGCTTCCGCGGTGCTAGTGGAGTTCGTTTTTACAGTAATGTTTCACGGTGTATTTATGCTGGTAGCACTTTTCTGTATGCTTGTTATATTTCACACACACTCGTGTCTTAAAAGAGAAGGTGGGGAGAACAGCACCCTGGGCTTTGGAACCAAATGAGGAAGCTGCTTGGTAGCTTTTCTGACTTTGAACATATTACAGAAGGGGTAAAACTATACAAGACCCCTCTTGGTGGTGGTGGTGGTTTAGTCACTAAGTAGCGTCCAACTCTCTGTGACCCCATGGACTGTGTAGGCCGCCAGGCTCCTCTGTCCATGGGATTCTCCAGGCAAGAATAGTGGAATGGGTTGCTATTTGCTTCTCGAAGAAGACTCCTCTTAGAGAAAGAATATATGAAACAAAAAATGCAAATCGCCCTTTAAGAAAGGAATTAGTCTTTAATTGAAGGGGAACTGAAAAAAAATACTGGAATATAAAAGACTTTTATTTATGCAGGTGCTGTGCTATAAAATATTTTAGTTAGTGTTGTTAATGAAACTGGATTTACAACCTAGTAAACCAAACAAAGAGCTTATGTTTAGTTGATTAAGCAGTTGAGGTTAAAATCTACTCTACTTAAGTGACGTTTTTTCCATTTTTCTTGTATTCAATGAAAAAAGATATTGGCTCTCATATTGTGAAATTGCTCTAATGCAGGACTTTTATCAATTTGAAAGGCAAATTTCTTTGTGAAATTTGCACTATACAACTGGGAGAAGTTTTAATGATGGTAATAACAGCCTGTACAAAGAGTTCCACTTAGGAGCCAAGCAATTCTTTAGGCTTGGTCTGCAGTTGCTCAAGTATTTTGACTCAATACTACCATCCTTTGATGACTTCCTTACTCTGTGATACAAAAACATATCCCAGGGTCATCTGGAATTTCCCCGGCTTGAACCCCGAAGCCTTGGTCATTTTTCCAAGGTTACCT
Source organism: Antilocapra americana (assembly GCA_007570785.1). Classification (NCBI taxonomy): domain Eukaryota; kingdom Metazoa; phylum Chordata; class Mammalia; order Artiodactyla; family Antilocapridae; genus Antilocapra; species Antilocapra americana. The sequence continues at coordinate 902,329 of ML663023.1, forward strand.
GGGTTCTTTAAATAGAGAATAGCATCTAGAAGCCAAGACCTAGGCTTGCTTATTGCCACTAGCTTATCATTGTTTTTAGACTCTCTCAGCAGACGCACTGGGAAACACATAGGGTCAGGAAACACACACACTTTTATATCTATCTTTATTTTTAAAAACATTTATTCTGCTGTGTCTGGTCTTAGTTGCAGCACACGAAATCTCTATTGCAGTGTGAGGATGCTCTAGTTGTGGCTCAAGGGCTTAGTTGCCCTGTGGCAAGTTGGATCATAGTTCCCCAACCAGGGATCCTTGCACTGGAAGGCCGATTCTTAACCACTGGACCACCCGATCTCTATTAAATACAATGAATTCATACTGATACTCTCAGTTCCAATCCACCAGCAAAAAGTTGTTTTCAAGCTTTTTCCATGTTTGTAACTCCCTGCTCTAGCATTGAGAAATCTATTTTTAATCATTTTGAGTATAACTAAATTTATATTAAGTGTATTGCTGAGGTTTTTTTGTAGTTATGTTCCTAAAAATTTTTTTTCCCACTTGTATTGATCTTTTTTCTACAAAACCTATAAAACCCCCAGAGTCTCCATTTATTTCGTTCATTTAACCAACATCTGTTCATCAAACAAACACTATGCGTCTGTCTATACATAAGGTTCCGGGGCTGGCGATACAGGAGTGAGCAAAGCATCATATTGGGAGAGGAACTGTGGAAAGAGAATAACAGATACAAACCAGGAAAAAGCTGGGATCTGAACCCAGACAGCCTGGCTCCAGGATTCATGCTCTACCACCTGCCTCTGATTTGCTTTAGTAATTTGCTCTCTGCCTTCGACAAAAGTTTATAACCCCCTTGAATCCAATAAAAATGCGTGTCAGTTTCTAAATCTACACAATGCAGAGCCTTGTGCATCTTCCACATTACCTAACGTCTCTGAAAGTCAGTTTCCAAATCTGTGAAAAGGAAGATACTAAAATCACCTGCTGTGAGGATAAATGAAATGTCATGAGCTGCCTGGTGCTGTCTGGGACACATCACAGGGATGTTTTTTCCTTTTCTTTTTCAACACAAATGCTGCACTACAAAGTTCCCCCAGAACAGAGACTTTGTTTTCTCTAACTCAATCAATCTTTGATATATTTATCCATATAAAAAAAGCAGTTAATGAAAATCAGTATATACCAGGCTCTCTGCTGGTCATCAAGGATACAGAAAGGGCACAGTCCCCATTCTCAAGGAGCTCAGTCACATCCAAGAATCACACAAACAGTTACCACACAATCTGATATGTTGTTCAGATGAAGACTGGATGAAGAGAGGTCATGGAAAAAGGCTTCCTGAAAGAAGGGGCTCTGTCACAGCAAGGACTACTAAAACAGTTCTGCTGTTAAGGATGCCAAGAACAAATGAATAAGTAAATGGGTGAACGAATTCAATTCAGTTCAATAAATATTTCATAGAAGATCCTACTGTCCAAGGCCTTGAGCTGTGAGTGTGCAGATGAGCAAGGGGCTGGGGCCTTTAAGGAGCTTCTAGTTTTACTGGCAGATACAAGTATCTATAACCCGGTGTTTCAGTAGTGTAGACTCCGTGCGTCAGCTGAGCTCCTGCCACAGTAGGGAGGTGAGGGAGGCTCCAGGCTGTATTAGTGGATGAGGGGGTCTCTAAGTTCCATTACTGCAGGTTTCCTAAAATGAACTCACTGAAGCTTGAGTATAACCAGTCTAGTCAGAGGAATGAAAATGAAAAGTCTTAGTTGCTTGCTCGTGTCCGACTCTTTGTGATCCCATGGACTGTGGCCCGCCAGCCTCCTCCGTCCATGGAATTCTCCAGACAAGAATATTGGGAGTAGGTAGCCCTTCCCTTCTCCAGGGGTTCTTCTCGACCCAGAGATGCAACCTGGGTCTCTCGCCCTGCAGGCAGATTCTTTACCACCTGAACCACCAAGGAAGCCCCGTAGGAGGAACAAGGGGATCCAGTCTGTATTTGCTGGTAGGCTAGAGGATGGAAACGGGGAGGGAAAACGAAAGGACGCTGCAAAGAGGCTGAATTGCGACTAGGACGGTGATCAGGAGGGAGCATCTGGCCACGTTTGCAGTTAGGGGGAACATGTACAGAGGACTGACGGCAACCCACTGAGCCGAGGCTCCAAGCACCGGAGAGGGAGCAACGGGCCTCGGCCCTCTGAGGAGGAGCGTCGGAGGACCCAGCAGAGGCCGCGCGGGGCTCCAGCGGCGGGGAGGGTCGGAGCGAGAGCGCGGCTGCGTCCGCCCGCACGGCGTCGCAGGCGGCCAGTGACCTTGGCCGGGCCATCGCTGTGCGAAGAGGGCGGCGCGGGGGAGGAACAGGCCGAGGCGAGGCGGCGGAAGGGAGCCGGCGCGCGGCCTCGCCCGCCCCGGGGGCGTCCGAGGGCAGAGTCGGGAGCTGCGGGGAAAGCAGCCTTCCCGGACGGACGGGGCTCTGCCCGCCTGCCTCGCAGCCCTCAGGTGGGCGCAGCTCCAAGGTCAGGGTCACCTCAGGCCTCCGCCGCCCGTCACCTGGACGACCGACGAGGGAAAAATAAAAAAGAGCCGGAAAGCGCGGACGCAGCCAGATCATCTCGCGATATCTGGGGCGCCGGCGCCGGCGGCCTTCCGGGCCCGGGACGGGCGGCCGGCTCTCGCGAGACTGGCCTGCGGCGGCGGGGGCGGGGCTCCGAGCGCGGGGCCCGACGGTCCGGAAAGCGGGAGCGGCGGCCGCCGGCGGGGGGAACATGTCGGAGTCGGAGCTCGGCCGGAAGTGGGACCGGTGCTTGGCGGACGCCGTCGTGAAGATAGGTGAGGGGCTCCCGGCGTGGCCGGCGGGCCCTCCGGAGCCGAGCCGTCGGCCCGGGGCCCGCTGACTCGGAGGGCGGAGGAGAGGCCCGTGAGGGGCCCGCTCGGAGGGTGCGAGGTCAGGCCGTCCGGCCCGTCCGCCCCTGCGGCCGGGGCCCGGGGGTCACTCGGCCGGGGCCCGGGTCACTCGGGCCGCCGGAGCCTGGGGCGGCCGCCCGGGGCGCGAGGGCTGCAGCGCCGCAGCCCCGAGGAGTAGGGGCCCGTCGGCGGCGGCCCGGGGGTCGCGGGGCTCTGCGGGAGGGAGCGGCGCGTGCGGGGGCCGGGCCCGGGGCCGTCCCCGGGGTCACGCCTCTCTGAGGCCGCAGTGCTCCCCTGCCGAATCAAGAGTGCCCGCCGAGAAGGTCATCTGCAGGCCTTTTATAGATTCTGCCAGGCCTCACGTGGGTTGCTGCCATTCCCGACGTGGAGCCTGGTTTACCAGCCTCGGAGTAGTTTGAGGCCTGAACTCGGGGACGTGAATGCTGGCCATCTGGACGGAGAATCGACTTGGAAAGTTAAGAGGCCAAGTGGCCCCTTTTGAGCCCGTCGTGCCTTTTAACATGTGCTCCGTGACGACACAGACTGTGAAGTCAGTGCTCGGAGGGGAGTTCAGGTCAGTCGCTCAGTCGTGTCTGACTCTTCCGGACCCCATGGACTGCAGCACGCCAGGCCTCCCTGTCCTTCACCACCTCCTGCAGTTTACTCAGACTCATGTCCATCCAGTCGGTGATGCCATCCAGCCATCTCATCCTCTGTCGACCCCTTCTCCTCTTGCCTTTGATCTTTCCCAGCATCAGGGTCTTTTCCAGTGAGTCGGTTCTTCTCATCAGATGGCCAAAGTATTGCAGCTTCAGCTTCAGCATCAGTCCTTCCAATGGATATTCAGGACCGAATTCCTTTAGGATGGACTGGTTGGGACTTGGAACCTGATCTGTCAGCCTCGTAGTAGTTTCAGGCCTGAAAGCAGAGACGTTAGTGCTGGTCATCTGGAAGGAGAATTGACTTGGAAAGTAAAGAGACCGAGTGGCCCCTTTTGAGCTCAGCTTGTCACCTGGTGTAGCCTTTTAACATGCACCAGACTCTGCTCAGTGTGCAGCTTAAGTGAAGGAATTTGATCAGGACCTGGTGGTGGTCTAGTTGCTCAGTCATGTCTGACTTTGTGACCCCATGAACTGTAGGCCGCCAGGCTCCTCTGTCTGTGGGATTTCCCAGGCAAGAACACGAGTGGGTTGCCATGCCCTCCTCCAGGGGGTTTTCTTGACCCAGGAATCAAACCCAGTTCTTCTGTAATGCAGGCAGATTCTTTACAGACTGAGCTATAAGGGGAGCCCATTGATCAGGGCCTAATCAATGGCAAAGTTGGGAATTTAACCCAGGTGTTTTGGCTTCGCATCCCATGCTTTTCTTCAATACCTTTATTACCTGAATTCGATATTTTTGTATGGAAATCTTAAAGAGTATTTAAGAGGATTTAGGATTGTGCTCTTGAATGAAAATATTGGAGAAGAAAGAAAACTGTAAGCAGGGATGTTTTCTGGTTTATTCACTGTTGTAGCTTCAGCCCCGTCAAGAGTGCTTAATAAAAAATGTTGAGAATGAGTCAGTAAGTGAATTTATGTCAGTTTTCAGTTCACCACTTACCAGCTGTGTGATTTGGAGCAAGTTATTTAACCTCTCTGTGCCTGCTTCCTCATTTGTTTTGAGTAAATCTGCCATGATATTATTGCTATCTTACAGAGTTGTTTTGAGGATTAAATGAGTGAGTTTATGTAGAGGCTTAACTGTGAAATGGGGATTAAGAGACAGATTTACTTAAAAGGATGCTGAACGTTGAAGGACAGAAAAGTATACAGGATATCTGCGCAATGCCTGGCACTCCCTATGTAGTCAGTAAATGGTGACAGTAATAATTGGTGGTGTTAGTATCATGCCACCGATGATCAGGCTTCTCAGGTGGCTCAGTGGTAAAGAGTCTGCCTGCCGACGTAGGAGATGCAGGAAACACGGGTTCGATCACTGAGTCGGGAAGATCCCCTGGAGGAGGGAATGGCAACCCACTCCAATATTCTTAACTGGAGAATCCCATGGACAGAGGAGCCTGGCGGGGTACAGTCCGTGGGGTCGCAGAGTCGACCCGACGAGCGTCTGCGCGTGCTCATGCACACGCACTGGTGATCCCCTGAGTCGGTGAGTAGTGTGTCATGCCTGAGTGGGGCGCCGTGGGGCTGGGGCATACACAGCGGAATAAGTAAATGAAGCAAGAAGTGACGCTCAGCCGTGTCCGAGGCGTTGCGACCCCATGCACTATACAGTCCATTGGAATTCTCCAGGCCAGAATACTGGAGTAGGTAGCCTTTCCCTCCTCCAAGGGATCTTCCCAACCCAGGGATCGAACCCAGGTCTCCCACATTGTAGGCGGATTCTTTATCAGCTGAGAGACAAGGGAAGCCCAAGTGAAGCATGGTGGTACGTAATTACAGATGTGGGAAGCGCCACAGTGGCTCAGACCATAAAGCATCTGCCTGCAATGCGGGAGACCCAGGTTTGATCCCTCGGTTGGTAAGGTCCCCTGGAGAAGGAAATGGCAATCCACTTCAGTACTCTTGCCTGGAAAATCCCATGGATGGGGGAGCCTGGTAGGCTCCCATGGGGTTGCAAAGAGTCGGATGCAACTGAGCGACTTCACTTAGGATGGAAATTAAAATGAGTTATTCCAATTCTTTGCTGTAGAGCTATTATTGTATATCAAGTAAGTGCAGTGGTAGGTTGGGAGAAATGGGCCTTTAGCAGAGCTTTGGATAATGACTAGGATAGTTAGGGACAGTGGAAGACCTTGAGCAGAGGCTGGTTAAACTTTTATGGAGGAGGAAACTGAGGCATGGAGAGGCTAAGTGGCTAGAAGTGAGGAGCTGGAGTTAGCACCCAGGTGTTGTGATTTCAGCACCCACTACTCCTTAAAGAAGGCTGGTTTCAACAGAGTCAGAATTGTGAAATATCTTAGATTCTGCTTTTTCTTGAAGCTTTTTGAGTTGCCTTTGGCTTTTTCACATGCATTCTGCATATTCACCACCTCTGTCTTAAAAATCTGTTGCTTTCTGCTCCCAGGGCTCAGTAAGTCGAGGCTGGTGGGGGATCGTGAGCTAGTTAACAAATACTGAGCTGTGGGCCAGCCAGTGGGCACATAGAGAAGCAGAAGGCATTTCACTGCCCTCAACAGGGAACTGATGTGATGTAAATGGAATTTTGGTATGATTGTTCTGGCAGTGTTTTATACAGAACAGATCAGGAGTAGAGAAGGCTGTGAACGTGAAGTGAAAAATTTTGAACTGTTTGTTAGACCAGAAAGGAGTGGGTGTATTTGAGAAACTTCACAAACTTTCCCCCCCATTTATGGACTGGAGATGGTAACGCCTACCTATTAGGCCAGCACAGTGCTGGGTACATACCAGGAACTTCATAAAGGCTGTTTTCTTTATGTTCTCTCCAACTGGGTTAACTTTGTCACCTTCTCTTTCTTATAGTAAAGATGACTCTGAGGTTAGAACTTGGTTCAGCGGTGATGTCATTGATCAGAAATTGGAGGTAAAGCATGGGCACCTCTTTCCACTCAGTTACATCTGGGACTTGGTAACTGATCGTGTGAGGTGGCAGGAGAGAGACTCGGGAGAAGAAAAGCTCACGATTTGGGTGGTTTTTCTGCTTACACTGTTGGATTTGTTTGAGAATGGTAATGGGGTTGGAGAAGAGGGTGTTTTTTTAAAAAAACGAATGACTTGACTTACTTATTTTTGGCTGCGCCGGGTCTTTATTGCCAAGTGCGCTGCGCCCCCGTTGCGTGTGCGGGGGCCCGCTCCCAGCGCGGGCGCGATGCTTGCGGCGCCCGGCCGAGTTGCGTTGGGGCCGGTGGGGTCTCCTGGGACCAGAGGGCGAGCCCACATCCCCTGCCCCGGCAGGCGGACTCTGCCACTGAGCCACCAGGGAAGCCCCGCGGAGACGTCTTGAACCTGGGGGGAGAAGCCGAGTTCAGGTTTCGAGGAGCTATCCCTTTCATGGACTTCGGGGAAGGGTAGATGAGGTGCAGTGTGGACGGGTAATTCTGGGAGGCTTCCGTGGGAGAGGGTCGAGACTGGGGGCCACGCTCCTCTGTCGTCAGGGCTTTAGTTCTCACTCCTGTAGGCAGTGAGGTTGCAGAGCTCTTGAAACCTCTGTGGCTGCCTGCTCTTCTGGTGCTTCAGAATGCAGATGGAGACTCGGGGAATGGCAGCCTGCCATAAGGCAGAGGTTTGGTGGAAGACGTAGGCAGCGAAGGAGGGCCAAGGCAGACTTTGAGCTGCGGGTGGGTAGTTTCTTATTTTCTGCCTTGAGAGGGGCTGAAGGGAGGTCACGGTGAACAGACCCGTTGGTGAGCGCCGCTCTGTTTGGCACCTTCTACCTAAGTATTTTCAGTCTTTTCCCACTGGTTTGCTGAAAAATGAATGTTGTATTATTATTTTTAAAAATTGGTGGGTTTTTTTTTCCCCATGAACTGTTGTGGCTTTTGTCTGTTTTTTATTGCAGTATAATTGCTTTACACTGTTGTTTCTGCTTTGTACCCCTGCCCTCCTGCACCTCGAGCCCCCAGCCCCACCCATGGAGCTCTGGGGTCACCGCAGAGCCCCCAGCGAGCTCCCTGTGCTGCGCTGCAGGTTCCCACGAGCTGTCTTACACAGGGTAGAGTGAAAAGTGACTGTTCTATTGCTCGTGTGTAGCCTAGATATTGCACAGCTACGTTTAAGAGCTCTGGTAAGCATGGACTTTAGGCATCGGTTTTTTTAAAAAACTTCTTCAAGGATTTACTCTGAGGCTTGAGTAATGTGCTCGCATAAATTGTCCTATAGGAAGAGCTACATTTATTTATAAATGCCCTCTCACTTTCCTATCACAGGGAAAACAATTTTTCTCCCATATTCTGGATTAAAAATACCTATTTATTTGTGTGTAATAGGAGTGTGTGGGGTAGAAACTTTCTAATGCGGTTTAACCTGGTGTATTGAGCCTATTGAATCAAGGAAACAAAACACACCTCCCTGTAACAGGCGAGGTAGGCCACTGTTTGTTGCACATCGGTTTCTGTCTTCTTTCTCAGGCCTTCCTTTTCCTTGCTCCCTCACATTTTCCCTTTGGCCTCCGTTCTTGTTCCTGTCACTGCCACCTGCATGCATTGTCTAGTTTCTCCATACAGTGAGCTTAATTTTTTTTTTAAATAACCTTGCTAGCATTTAAGAAGTTCCTAGGTATCCTATTTATTGTCCATCACATCACTGATTTTTCTTAATAGCTCATATTACCGTCTGAAATCTGCAGTCTTTACTTGCTTGTCCCCCCACCCTAGAATGTGAGTTTCATGAGAGTCTGAGACTGTTTTGTTCACTGTTGACCCCCAGCCCCTGGCATACAGGAGGCATGCAATAATTATTGTTAAATGAATGACATGCACTGCTGAAAATTTTGTAGGCTCTCTTCTCTGCCTGTACTTGACTACCCAGTATGTTCACTAACTGAATGAATTAGCCCTTAAATCTTAAAAGTCAAGGTAAGGTCGATTTCGTATGAATTTCTGCCAGTTCACACTTGGATCATGTGTGCTTATACTCTTGGAACTTTTACCAACTTTCTAAATTTCATGTGGGCATGTAAGTTAGTGTCCGTGATCTTAATGAGGAAGCAGTGTTAGGAGTGTCTGGGCCCAGTCGGTGCGGATGTGAACCAGAGAGCACCTCTTTGTTTAAACAGGGAGGGGGTGGGGGTTGGGGTGGTGCCGAGCCCTGACTGCAGGGGATGGAAAAGGGGCGAAGAACGTTACGTTTTATGAATAGCATGTTCTGTTAGTTTTATGTGAATGCATCATTGATAGTTTTTGCTAATTTTATGGATTTATGTTTAAGTTTTATCAGATTTATTGAATGCTCTGGTCTTCTTCTGCACTTGGGCTGTGCCATTGGTCTTTCTTGTACATTCTAAGCAGCTAAGTCTTGTGTGCGCCCTCGTGAGTAAGACGCCCGTTCTTGCTGTGAGGCTGGCAGGCATGGTATGGTGCTCACATCAGCGTCTTAGCAGTTCTGGAATGGGGCTGATGCCCTCTCCTTGTGCCTGTCACTCTGGACCGGATGGGAGGGTCTATTTTCTCTTTCCCAGTGAAAGTGAGATTCTAGAAGGTGAGAAAAATCAGGGTTATGAGACTTAAGGGAGTCCTTCCTTGCAGTTTGAGAGTTTCTAAGCCCTGAAATATTTACGGTAGCCACCATGATCGGTGTAGTGTAGTATCTTACTGTCATTTTGATTTGCATTTCTCTTAATAATTAGTGATGTTGAGGGCATCTTTTCATGTGCTTACTGGCCACTTGTGTACCTTTGGAGAAGTGTCTGTTCAAGTCCTTTGTCTATCTTTGAATTGTTTTTGTTGCATTTTAGATTTCTCTATTTATTCTTATATTAATCCCTTATCAAATCTATGATTTGCTAATATTTTCCCCTGTGTATGTGGGATGCCTTTTGCCTCTGCTCTTATCTTTTGGTACACAAAATTTAAAAATTTTTATGATGTCCAGTTTGTCAGTTTTTGTTGACTGCTTTTGGTGTCTGAACAGCAAAAAACCCCTCCACTTCTCCTGTCACACTCACAGTTCGTGTCGGATGTATGGGTATCGCACACCAGGCTGTTCAGTGACACTAGCTGGGTGTTCCATAGCCCAGTTCAATTTTGACACTGACAAGACAGCGCAGACCCTCCAGGCTCAGGGCTTAAGTCCCCGAGAGTCTTGCTTTAGATGCTAGTCGCAAGTCCAGATTGTGACCGGCGAATCAGAGGCTTCCATGCTTCCCTCCTAGTGGTCAGTACTTCATTAGACTGGCTCACACAGAACTTGGGGAACCAGTTTACTTAGGAAGCTAGGCTTCCCCATAGCTCAGCTGGTCAAGAATCTACCTGCCGTGCAGGAGACCCCGGTTCGTTTCCTGGGTTGGGAAGATCCCCTGGAGAAGGAAATGGCAGCCTGCTCCAGTCTTTTTGCCTGGAAAATCCCATGGACAAAGGAGCCTGGTGGGCTACAGTCCGTGGGGTCGCAAGAGTTGGCCACACCTTAGCTACTAAACCACCACCACTAGATTACCAGTTTATTTATTACCAAGGATACTGAAGAATATGAATGAGCAGCCAGATGAAGAGATACACTTGGCGAGGTCCCGAAGGGTTCCAAGCACAGGAGTTTCTGTTTCTGCTGAGTTGGGTGTACCTCCCTCCTAGATGTATTCACCATCCTGGAAGCTTTTAGAACCCCATACTCTTCGGGTTTTTCAGAAGCTTCATCACGAAGCTGTGATTAATTGTTAACTCAGTCTCCAACCCCTCTCCCCTTTGGTCAGCCCTCGTCATGAAGCTGCGCAGGAGCCCACCAAGAGTTGCCTCGTTATAGCAAAAGACATGTCTATCACCCAGGAAGTTCTAAGCAATTAGGAGCTCTCTGCCAGAAACTGGAGGCACAGACCAATATATATATATATTTTTTTATGATCTCATTTCCAAGAAATCATTGCCACATCCAGTCTTGTGACACTTTTGTCCTGTGTATTATTTTGCATGTGGATATCCAGTTTTCCAGGACCATTTGTTGAAAAGACAGGCCTTTCCCCACTGAATGGTTTTGGTACCCTTGTCAAAAACCATTTATGTTTTTTGTGGTCTGTAGCCCTTTAGGTTTCTCTCTCTGTGGAATTTTCCAGGCAGGTGTACTGGAATGGGTTGCCATTTTCTCCTCAGGGGATCTGACCCAGGGATTGAACCCACGTCTCCTGCATGACCTGCATTGGCAGATGGATTCTTTTACCACTGGGGCGCCTGGGAAGCCTTGGCCATATGTGCAGGGATTTATCTCTAGGCTCTCTAGCCTATTGATCTAGCTGCCTTTGGGCCAGTACCGCACTGGGTTGGTTGTTTGTTTTGATTTGTTTGTTTTTACTGTGCTGTTTGACTTGTAGGATCTCAGTTCCTCGACCAGAGGTTGAAACCAGGCCCATCAGTGAGAGTGCTGAATCCTAACCACTGGACTTCTAGGGAATTCCCAGTACTATGCTGTTTCTATAACTGTAGCTTTGAGTAGGGCTTACCAGGTAGCTCAGCTGGTAAAGAATCCGCCTGTAGCGCAGGAGATCCAGATCAGATCCTGGGTCAGGAATTTCCCCTGGAGAAGGGATAGGCTATCCACTCCACTATTCTGGGGCTTCCCTGATGGCTCAGACGGTAAAGAATCTGCCTGCAATGTGGGATACCTGGGTTCAGTCCCTGGGTTGGGAAGATTCCCCGGAGGAGGGCATAGCAGCCCACTCCAGTATGCTTTCCCGGAGAATCCCCAGGACAGAGGAGGCTGGCGGGCTCCAGTCCACGGGTCACAAGAGTCAGACACGACTGAGTGTCTAAGCGCAGCACAACGCAGCTTTGCCGTGAGCTTTGAAGTCAGAAAAGACGTCTCCTGGTTTGCTCTTTTTCAAGACTATTTTGGCTATTCAGGGTCCCTTGAGGGTCCATATGAATTTTAGGATGGGTTTTCTGTTTCTGTAGACAGTCTTGAACGTCTGATCCTGCAGTAGCACGGGGGAGAGTGAGTTGGAGAGGGCCAGACGAGGGCAGGGGGCGGGTTAGTATCCTATTGTCATGTGTTCTCGCCTCAGAAGTGAGATGATGAGGGGCTAGAGGTGCTTAGGTCTCAGACGAGGGCAGAAGGTGGGGTGGGGCAGCACAGCAGCGCTGTTGACAGAGCTTGACATGGAGGTTCCTGCGCCCGAGTCATCGGGTGATGTCAGACTACGGGAGCGGAGAACGGAGTTTCGGTCGACAGTTAGGAGAGGCGGGGGGGGGGGGGGGAACGAGCCCAGGTGACGTTTTGCAGTTTATCAGTATGTCTTAGATCTGCCTCTGGTTGTATGCGACTCAGTCAACAGAGATGGAAGTTACTGCTGTGTCAGGCGTTCATCTTCATGAAAAGGAAGGTTTTGGCCTTGTTCCTTCCTTGCTAAGAAAGTATTTAGGACAGTAAATGGTTTAGCAGCTGAGCTACCTTAGAATTAATCAGCAGTTTTGTGTGTTCATCTGACAATCAATTAAAAGTGTAGTCAAGTTGATTGCTTAAGACCATTTGATGTTAAAGTATCACACTGAAGGAGGCCACTGGGCAGCCATGGGAGAGAAGGCAGGTTATTGTTTCTCTTGAGTATCAGTTCCTCTCACAGGTGTGGGTGGCCACAGAGCGCTGGTGGCACCAGAGTGCCTTCGGTGGCCTGTTTGCAGACTGATCCCGCTCCGTTTCATGGAGTGATATCAGTTAGGCTGAGCCAGAATACTTCAAAGGCTTCTGATTGTTTATAGGTTTGGGTTTCAAATTAGTACCTGTTAATTGTTGAGTTAGCGGTCGCGTTTTGTTTGTTACGTGTATTTCTAAACAGTGTTTGGAAGCAGGAATCCTTTTTCCATTTGCGGCAGCAGCGTGAACAGTGGAACGTTGTGATCTCGCTAGAAGAGACTTTTCTGTTAGTTTGTAGAATGCTATGATTAGGCCCTGTATGGGACTCGAAAACAGATTTGAATTTTTGTTCTGGCTGTGGTTTTATGCTTTCCTAAAATGTGGCCTGAAACAGTTTATTAGTAAATATGCTGAATTGCTTTTTCTGGCAAGTGCATTTCAGTGTTGAATCCAAGTAAAAATACAAATATTTACTTACAAAAGTCGTTTGGTGTGGTAATATTTTTACCATGGCCATTGACCCACTAGTGAAATGTTAGGGCATTACTAGATTGGATCCTGTTTATTTAAAGGCCAAGAGAGGGGAAAGGAGAGGAAGCTAGCCCTGACTGAGTACCTGTTGTGTGCCACCACACTTGGCACGCTGTTGTAACATCCTCTTTACTCTAGCAATTCACTGAGGAAGTTTATAGTATCTCTTGCTCCAGCAAGAAAAATAATGCTCAAAGGTACTTGTAGAAATTGAGAGATTCATTAAAAAAAAATCTATATGAAAATGTAAACAACCCAAAACAAAGCAAAGAGATTTTTTATTTTTGGCCATGCCAGGTGGTATGTGAGATCAGGGATTGAACCTGTGCCCCCTGCAGAGAACATGTGGAGTCTTGACCCCTGGATAGCCGGGGAAGTTCCCAAGGCGATTTTTTAAAGAGAAACAGGTGGAAGACTAACATTACTCGATATCAAGACTTACTGTAAATCTTCAGTAAACAAGACAGTGGGGCGTTGGACAAAGGGGTACACAAGTAAGTCAGGGAGATCAGCGGCTGTCTAGGGGCAGACCCGCAGGTATGTGGCAAGTTCATCGCTTGTTTATTTCTGGTTATGTGAGTCTTTGTTGCTGTCCAGGGGCGCTCTGGTTGCCGGAGTGGGGGCTTCTCTAGGTGGGTACACGGGCTTAGTTGCTCCAAGGCACGTGGAGTCTTCCTGGTCTGGCGGATTCATCACCACTGAGCCACCAGGGAAGCCTGGTCAGTTCATGCTTGACAAAGATGCCAAGGAAGTTTAGTGGGGAAAGTAAAATCTTTTCAACAGATTGTGCTAGAGTAACTGTGTATCCATATACAGGGTAAAAACGTACCTCATTTTCACACATAAAAATTAACTCAAAGATCACAAAGCTAAAGCTAGATAATTCGAAAAGAAAGCATAGGAGAAAAATCTTTGTGACCTTTCTTGAATTCAAAAAATTTTCTTTGAAAAATTTTTCTTAGGTCACAACAGAATCACAAAGAAAAAAATTATATGCTGACTGATCAAAATTTTAAACTTGCTCTTTGAAAGACACCACTAAGAGAACAAAAAAGTTGCTTGTTGTCAGAATAAAGAATTCTTAAATTTCATCATAGCAGTAAGAAGACAATTCATTTAAGAAAATTGGTAAAATGTTTGAAAAGATTCTTCACAAAAGAAGTTATACTAATTGCAAAAAAAAAAAAAAAAAGAAAAGATGTTAACATCAATGGTGTGGAGATGTGCAAATTAAAATGATAATGAGATACTGCTATACTCTGATTAAAATGGTTTAAAAGACTGATAACATTAAGGGCTGACTAAGATATGGAGCAGCTGGAATTCTTGTGTCTGCTGATGGGAAGGCGTGATGGCAAAGTCCTTTTGTCAAACTGGTAGTTTCTTATAAAGTTAAACATACCATCCACTCATTCTACTCCTGGGTACTTATTTACTCAGGAGAAATGAAAACATGTTCACAAGAAGTCTGGTATATAAATGTTCATAGCAGCTTTATTCATCAAACTCCCAACTGGAAAGAACCCAGATCTCCATCAAGAGGTGAATGGATTACCAAGTGTGAACCATCCATAGAATGGAATAGTCACTAATAAAAAGGAACATAATACAAAACCATGTACACAGCAGCATAGATACATTTCAAAGTCATTGTGTTGAGTGAAATTACCTAGACGCACAGGAGTACATATTGCATGACTATTTCTATACAACATTCTAGAAACTATAAACCAGTCTATAATGACAGGGTAGATAAGTGGAAAAGGGCAGAGAGAAGGATGGACTGCAGAGGGTCACAAGGAAACGGGGGTGATAACAGAACTCTGTTTCTTGGTTGTGGTAGTTTCCCGTGTGTGTTGTGTGTGCATCGGCCAGACTCACCGAGTTTTACACTTTAAAAAGGTGCAGTTTATTCTTCATAAATTACACACCCAAAAGTTACTTAAAACCAAGAAAAAGAAAGTGAAACGAAAGCAAAAAGGTGAAGTATACCCAGTGTTGGTGCAGATATAAGCAACCAGGACCTCCAGACTTGGCTCGTGGGAGTATGACTCAGTGTCAAGACTGGAAAACTAGCAGTGTCTCGTAATGCGGACTCTGTGTGCATCTTCTGACAGCAGCCCCATGCCTTGGTGTGTGCCCAGCGGACACGCGTACGTGTGTTCACCAAGTAACTTATACCAGAACGTCCATAGAGCACTGTTCATAATAGCACCCACTGGAAAGTACCCAGATGCGCATCAGCAGAATGGGTCAGTAAATTGTGACTATGTGACTGAATACTGTGCGGCAGTGATGAGGGACAGACTGTAGCTATTACAACCAGCAGTGGCCCAGAGTACATTCTGTGAGACTGTTTATGTGAGCTTGGAACCAGGCGAAACTGCACTGTGCTTTGAGAAGTCAGAGTCTGGCTCTCCTCCGATGGAGAGCCCAAGGCAGACTTCTGGGGATGGTGGCTCCCTTGCTTCCTGCTCTGGTTGCTGGTGACATGGGTGTGTTTAGTCTGTGAGAAGTCATTGAGTGGCACACGGACCTGCGCAGCTGTGTGTGTGTCTGCCACAGCCCGTGCAGAGTCTCAAACAGGCGTGTGCTGTCCCAGGAGGGTGTCCTGATCATCGTAAGTGGGGACACGTGGGTTTCAGGACAGCTTGTGTGGGAAATGGTCCCACCTCTGTAGATGGAGTGATACATAGTAAACTTAATCCAGATTACCTCTTGGGAATAATAATGATGCTTGGTGGGGAAAATCATTAACCTTGCTGTAGTTACACTAAGTCGCTTCAGTTGTGTCTGACTCTTTGTGACCCAGGGGACCATAGCCTGCCAGGCTTCTCTTCAGGCTTGGGATTCTGCAGGCAAGAACACTGGAGTGGGTTGCCATGCCCTCCTCCAGGCGATCAGAATGTAAGCAGATAAACAATGAGAACAGTTTCTGTTCAAAAAATTATTTATTCAGCTGAATTGGTTCCTTTAATTGAATGAATTTGTTGTTTAGTTGCTCAGCCGTGTCTCTGACTCTTTGCAACCCCGTGAACTGCAGCACACCAGGCTTCCCAGTACTTCACTGTCTCCCAGAGTTTGCTCAAACTCATGTCCATTGAGTTGGTGATGCCATCCAATCATCTCATCCTCTGTCATCTCCTTCTCCTCCCACCTTCAGTCTTTCCCAGCATCAGGGTCTTTTCCAGTGAGTTGGCTCTTTGCATCAGGTGGCCAAAGTATTGGAGTTTCAGCTTCAGCATCAGGCTTTCCAGTGAATATTCAGTAATCTTTAAGTAAATATGTTAAGTCTAGTTTTGTATTTAATAAAGTAGTTTAAAGTGAAAATCTCTCTAAGCTTGTCACTAACTTTGAAATTGCATTCAGTTCAGTTACCCAGTCGTGTCCAACTCTTTGTGACCTCGTGGACTGGGGAAGCACCCCAGGCTTCCCTGTCCGTCACCAACTCCCAGAGCCTACTCGAGTTCACGTCCATCGCAGTGGTGATGCCACCCAACCGTGCCTGTCGGTGACGTTCCTCCTTGGTTGACAGGTTCGTGGGCTTTGCTCTCAGTGGATGTGATACCCCATCGTTGCTCTCCTTGGTTGGCCCCAGTTGAATGACTTCAGTAAATCCATGGACTTACAGAACCACCGATTATTAGAGCTGGTAGGAACTTCAGGAGTTCATATGGTCTAGCGTTTTTTTTTTTTTTTTAATTTCGACTCTGCTGGACCTAGGCTTTTCCCTAGTTGTGGCAAGTGGGGTACTAGTGGTGGTGCCTGGGCTTCTCATCACGGGGGCTTCTCTGGTTGTGGAGCAGGGGTTCTGGGGTACCAGGGCTTCCGCAGTTGCGGCTCCTGGACTCTAGGGCACGTGCTCGATACGACAGTGGTGGCCACGAGCTTAGTTGTGTCCGTTCCCGACGTGTGGGGTCTTAGTCCCCCCGACGGTTAAGTGAGCCCGTACCCCCTGTATTACAGGGCGGGTTCTTAGCCACCGGACCACCAGGGAAGTCCTGAGAAAGTGAAGTGCTCCTTAGGTAGTGTGATAGAGATAGGAAATAAAGGGGAAATGAAGAGTGTGCTCGTTTGGGCAGCGCATACGCTAAAAAAAATCTGGAATGATGCAGAGATTAGCGTGGCCCCCGAGTAAGGACGACACACAAAATCGTGAAGCGTTCCATGTTTTAAAAGAGGGAGGTACAAACTAGAAAAAAAATCTAGAAGAATATGGGATATGAAAATACGGCCAGTCTTAATGGATGACGGGGAGGGGTCTAGAGACGTGGGGCGAGGTGCGTCTGGGAGCGGGCAGTGGGCGGCGGCCACGCTGTGGCCCGGGCCCTTAGAGGAGAGCCACCACCGAGTGGCTTCAGCTGCGTGTCTCCAGGTAGGATTGTAAAGCTCTGCTCAATAGTTCGTGGTGTGTGTGGGAGGAGTTGAGATGCCTCTCATCACTTTTTACTTCCATTTTCTTTATCCAACCTAAACCTGTATTAGGTTGCTTTGGATAACTTGTAGTTGTTGTAACGCTGACATAATTGTTGATGGATTTGTAGCTCTCCTTTACTTTGGCAAATGTTTATGAGTTAGAACAAATGTTTCTGATTGTTTCACAGAACTTGCACATATTAAGTACTCAAAATTCCTGTTTGATAGATAGATTTTAAATGATTAACTGAAGCAAATGATTTGAGTAGCATAATTCAGTTTTTACTAGGAAGGTAGTCCTAAGAAAGCTGCTAGTTTCTTGGCATCATTTCAGGTGACTAAATTGAAGTTAATGAGTTGTAGGCATTTTTTGTTTTAACCATTTCAGCATAAGCCTGTATGTGAGCTCACAGTATCCCTCTAGTTAGAAGTAAAAACACAGTACATGACCGCGCTGATCTCACGCTGTCTCGACATTAGGATCAGTGCTACTGATGGAATGCTTTCCCAGAGGAGATTGACGGTGACCACTGGGAAGAGACCCAACGCTTCTCCCCTTGTTCCAGCTGCAACTTGAAATTCATTTTATTTCAGCTCATATCTTTTGGAAGACTTTTTTCTTCACTCAATATATGAAACCTAAAGTTTTGATTTCTTAACATATGCAAGTCCAGTGGTTTGGAGAGGTATATTTACGGAGCTTTGTAGAGTACTGATGTCTTTAAGAAAGACGGTTGCTGTCCAGTCACTAGGTCGTGTCCGACTCTTTGCGACCCCGTGGACTGCAGCACACCCGGCTTCCCTATCTTTCACTTATCTCCTGGAGTTTGCTTAAACTCATGTCCGTTGAGGCAGTGATGCCATCCAACCATCTCATCCTTTGTCATCCCCTTCTCCTGCTGTCAATCTCTGCCAGCATCAAGGTCTTTTCCAGTGAGTCGACTTCACATCAGGTGTAGACTTCTACTGTGATAGAAAGTCAGCTGGGCACTGGTTCCTAACCCTCATAGTCTTGGGCACCCTGTGAGAACCAAACTGAACAGCAGAGAATAAGCGCTTTGCTCACGGAAGGCCCCAGAGTTCAGGCGAGTCATTCCCACACTTCTGTGGATGCTGATCTGGGATAGTAGTCACCGCTGGCACCAACAGTCTGTCAACTGCAAAACCAGTGGAACGGTTACAAAGTGTTTGACCCCCATCCCCATCTCTGTGCATCTCTGTCCATGACTGTATCTTCACCTACGGGTCCCTTAGCTGAGAGTCGGCATTGAGTGTGGTCACTCTGTTTCTCAGAGATTCCTAAGCCCCGGTCAGAGTCCTGCCTTCACCTGTCCTGTTCACCCTTAGTACCGCCTCTCTCATTTCTTCTCAGCATGAAATACACGAGGGAGACAGGGATGTTGAGGAGAGGCCAAGTGTGTGAGGTCACATTCCTTAGGCAGGTGGCAGGGCAGAGAGGATCTGGAGTCTGAACCTCACTCCCGCCTGGGTTGTGGCAGCGGCCCTCTCCTGCCTGGTGCCTCTGTCTCCGAGGGGCCTTCTTCAGGTCTGTCCTCATTGCTGTGAGTGGGTTGTCGCAAAGTATACATCTGACACCTTGTGTCCCTGCTTAGTTTCTGTCATTGCTTCTCGGTGGCTTGTAATAGAGACCAAGATCCTTCAGTTCAGCCCAGTCGCTCAGTCACGTCCGACTCTTTGTGACCCCATGGACCGCAGCACGCCAGGCCTCTCTGTCCATCACCAACTCCTGGAGTCCACCCAAATCCATGTCCATTGAGTCGGTGATGCTGTCCAGCCATCTCATCCTCTGTCATCCCCTTCTCCTCCTGCCCTCAATCTTTCCCAGCATCAGGGTCTTTTCAGATAAGTCAGCTCTTCGCTTCAGGTGGCCTAAGTATTGGACTTTAAGCTTCAACATCAGTCCTTCCAATAAACACCCAGGGCTGATCTCCCTTAGGATGGACTGGTTGGATCTCCTTGCAGCCCAAAGGCCTCTCAAGTAGGCTTCTCCAACACCACAGTTCAAAAGCATCAGTTCTTCGGCGCTCAGCTCTTTTTATAGTCAGGATCCTTAGTTTGCCGTCAAAGACTCTTGCTGTATCTCCTACTTCACACGTGGTAATTTGGCAGCCAGGAGCTCCTCGAAGTCTTCTTCTCTGGTCACCTTCTCTCCCACTCCCTTCTCTACCCTCCAGGTGGTTTGGGTACGCTTCTCAGTGCCTCTGGCAAGGTCCAGACTTCAGATTCTCTCTGCTCTGCCATCTGCGTGGAAAACACGGCCTTACACACGTCGGTCTCTCGTCAACACCCGTCTCCCCTTTGTGGGTTCCACGCCGAGTGGAACCAGCACCTCCTGTCTCTTCGCTGTTCCTCGTACTTTGAGTTTCTAATTGTCAGATGACCCCAGCACCAGACCGTGAACTTTGTGTGGGACCTTACTTCCCGGGGCCTAGCACCATGCCTGGCACACAGCGGGTGCTCTGTTTGCATACTGAGGGAAAAGCCCGCACAAAATGTTGGCTCCGGTGGATTTTGCAAGGTTGTTCTGTTTCCGTTGCTAAGTCACAGTGGTGGTTGGGGCTTTTCTGTCTCTGAGGAGGCCGCGCTGGTGGCAGAGGACATGGCAGCCGAGAGCGGGCCTCTGGGGTTGGGTGGCTTGGGTTCCCGTCCCAGACGCGTGGCCCGGGGCCCGCACGCCACCTCTCTGGGTCTGTTTGCCTGTCTGTGAAACAGGGCTGGTACGAGGAGCTTATTAAATGGGAAGGTTAAGTGAGATGATTGAGTCCTGACGTCTGAGTGCTTAGCAAAGACTCTTCACTTGATTTGAGATCGTTTGGTGTTCATGAAAACATGGTAGATGTTGCATTTGTATCAGTCAAGTTATAGTCTAGCTTTATTAAGAGAATTTTGTATTAAAAGGTTATTTGATGAGTTTTTAATAGCACCAGTGTTTTTATAATTATCCAGGTAGAAGTTCTCTGCATTTTCTTTGACAGCCTTCCCCACTCCGCCCCCCCAAAACCCCAGATACACAGACACACACTTAATCAGTTGTTAAATCCTGTAAATTTTGCCAACAAAATGTCTCTTCCTTTCCAAGTAGTCATGCACACCTTGGTCTGATGACTCTTCCTAAAGCACAGCGTCGGTCATGTTTTGCCTTTTTAAACACTCTTCAGGGAAGCCCCAGCCTGTTGAATCCAGTGCCCTGCGGACTCCTGGGCCCGCTCCTGGGGCTGCAGAGGCTCCATCCCTCTCCAGCCTCATCTCCTGCTCCCAGGGATGGGCCTTGTGCTCCCCGTGATGGCCCCACCCCCATTTCCCCGCTCCAGCCCTGCTTTTCCTGCAGCTGCTGGGTGGGGGGTATGCCCCCCCCCCACCGCCTCAGCTCTGGCTGTTGAAAGTCTGCCATTTAAGGCAACTGAAATGCCACCTCTTTCTTGAAGATTAAAAAACCCCAGCTGCTCAGTTACATGTGTTCCCACCTTCCTGTTGACTGGCAGAACTCTGTCCCTCTCTAAGGCGAGGTTTGCTTTTGCTCAGTTTTCTGGATCCCTAATTTGCTACTCCTCCCTGAGCCCAAGCTCGCCAGGAAAGAGACTTGTCGTGTTTCTTACTCTTGTTGAACCCAGTATTTTTTTTTTTTTGGCCAAGTTTATTTATTTATTTTAATTGGACGCTAATTCCTTTACAATATTGTGATGATTTTTGCCATACACTGACATGAATCAGCCATGGGTGGACATGTGACCCCCATCCTGAACCCGTCTCTCACCTCCCTCCCCATCCCATCCCTCAGGGTCACCCCAGTGCACCAGCCCTGAGCGCCCTGTCTCATGCATCGAACCTGGACTGGCGATCTGTTTCACGTATGGTAATATACATGTTTCAGTGCTATTCTCTCAGATCATCCCACCCTCGCCTTCACCCACAGAGTCCAAAAGATTGTTCTATACATCTGTGTCTCTTTTGCTGTCTCGCGTATAGGGTCATCATTAACATCTTTCTAAATTCCAGATATATGCATTAATAGACTGTATTGGTGTTTTTCTTTCTGATTTACTTCGCTTTGTATAATAGGCTCCAGTTTCATCCACCTCCTTAGAACTGATTCAAATGCATTCTTTTTAATAGCTGAGTAATATTCCATTGTGTATATGTACCACAGCTTTCTTATCCATTCCTCTGCCGATGGACGTCTAGGTTGCTTCCATGTCCTAGCTATTGTAAACAGAGCGGTGATGAACATTGGGGTACACGTGTCTCTTTCAGTTCTGGTTTCCTCGGTGTGTATGCCCAGCAGCGGGATTGCTGGGTCATATGGCAGGTCTATTTCCAGTATTTTAAGGAACCTCCACACATAGTGGCTGTACTAGCTTGCATTCCCGCCAACAGTGTAAGAGGGTTCCCTTTTCTCCACACCCTCTCCAGCATTTATTGCTTGTAGACTTTTTGATGGCAGCCATTCTGACCGGCGTAAGATGGCACCTCATTGTGGTTTTGATTTGCGTTTCTCTGATAATGAGTGACGTCGAGCATCTTTCCACGTGTTTGTCAGCCATCTGTGTGTCTTCCTTGGAGAGATGTCTGTCTAGTTCTTCGGCCCACTTTTGATTGGGAACCCAGCGTTCTTGCCCTCCCGTGCTCAGTAAGTGTTTGTCCTTGAGATGCTCCCTGTGGAGAGGAGCGCGTTTATAGTCGCCGTGTGCTGCTCGTCCGGGCTTTGTGCGCGTCCTGTGCTGTTCCGGCCTTGCTTTCTTCCCAGCTAGAGATAGGCACCGTGGTGTTCCTGTCTTCAGCACAAAGAAGCTATTGCCTAGAGAGGGTCTATGATTTGTCCAAGGAAGGGACCCACCACTAGTGAGTGACCAGTGTTCTCAGTCTTGTTTCACCTGTCTTACCCCCAGATCTACACACACTATGACTGAAATGTAACCAGTGTCTCCACTTCCCACTTTTTGAAAACTAAGCACTACATACGCTGAGAGAAGTTTATTCCTAGTGCTTTTCACTTAATAAATGCTAATAAATATAGGTTAAGTAAATGTATAAGGAAAAGAAACTATTGGTTCTTGTTTCTCTGTTGATTTTGCATTGGAATCAAGAAGGAAACCACATAACAGCTATCATGATGTATACATAGGATGTAACGAAGCCTTGATGTTTGTATTTACTTTCACAAGGATGAGACTCTGGTACAGATGTTGGTGAGGAGGCGCAGGGGTGTGGGGAGGGAGGGCACCTTCTCTCCAGCCAGTGCCCGGAAGGAAGCTCCTCCCAGCTTGACTTGTTGCCTGTTTCTCCTTGATTCTAAGTAATTTGGGGGCTTTTGTTACCCCTCTTGATAAATCAGACATCTGTGATTTCTGTTGTTTTCTTGAGGGATTGAAGAGTCACAAAGTCATCAATTACCCATGCAAAGCACTACAACCCAGAGAATCCAGAAGAACACTTTGCTGTCCCCTGTAGCAATAGACTAGTCGTGCAGCTCTTCTGACCACCGCTCCCTGGATTTTTTTCTCTGCCAGTAGTCAAGAGCCGTGACCCTGGAGTCAAGCAGCCTGGGTTCGCACTCTCTTTCTTAGTTGTGCTTTCTTGGGTGACTCACGTCACCCCTTTATTTGCGTTGTTTCCTCTCTGTAAGTCAGGGTCGTCACGCTCCTCGTAGCCGGTTCTGTGGATCGAATGACATAACGCATGGAGACGTTGGCACGGCAGTGTCTGCTGCAGCTGAGCCGCTCAGTCGTGTCCGACTCTGCGGCCCCGCAGCCCACCAGGCTCCCCCGTCCCGGGAGTCTCCAGGCAAGAACACCGGAGGGGGTTGCCATGCCCTTCCCCAGGGGAACTTCCTTACCCAGGGATTGAACTTGGGTCTCCTGCATTTCAGGCAGGTTCTTTGCCGTCTGAGCGACCAGGGAACCCCAAAGCACCCTTTCCCCCCCAATAAATCCAATGCATCTGCGGTCCCTGGAGTCACAGAAGAGTCAGACACGACTTAGTGACTAAGCAGCAGCAGTGGCGTCTTTGATTGTGTTTTTGAAACTTGGTAATTCTGCATTTCCTCCAGTGTCCCTTTAACAGTCGGGCGTCAGAGCCACTTATTGTCCCGCACCCTCTGCCCACGTGCCCATAAACTGTACTTGAGTGCGGTGTACAGCCGTGTAAAGGCTGTCGGAGCTCTGAAGGCTGGCCCACGTGCGGTGTGCGCTCGTTTCAAGGACCCTTGTCGCGAGTTGGCTCTTCTGGAAGCGGAGCACAGCGGCACTGTGATGGCTTCCACGCTCACCTTCCTTGTCTTGACTCCTTTTGGCCGGCCGCCTTGCGTGTTCTGATCAGAGTCCTGGTAATTGATGTCCACCCTAGAAACTCCTGCAGGTGTTCCAGCCTCTGTGTAGTCTGAGAGGCCCAGGAGGTTGAGGTCCTGTGAGATGGCCGCCTTCTTGGCCCGTTCCCTGCACACCCCGCAGCACTGTCGCCTGTGAGAAGCTGATCGTCGCAGACCACATTTACTGTCTCTGGTCGCTGGTCTGGCACACTTTCTGGGTTAACTCACATGACTTGGCATTCACACATGGACACCTGGGACAGTCGGTCTTTGCCTCAAAGGATTAAGTAGCACAGTTTCGAGTTGACTTAAAACTATTTTTTTTCCCCTCATAAATTGGGCCCTGAGCATCTTTCATAAATCAGGAATGTTTCTTGGAAATGTAATTCTCTCTAAACTCAGTCCCAAGGGTACTTTTCTATAAAAGCACATTCTTGTTTGTTCTGCCATAACAAATGCATTTGATGATTGTAATAGTGTTACAGAAACATGATTGAACAGGAAAGAACACCCATTATAAATAGGTCAGTTTGATATTAATCCATGTGCAAAGCATAAGTAAAGCTTTATTAAACACAAGACAGCTCTAGGAAAATGTATTTTAAAGCAACATGTTCTAGTTCAGCAGTGAGTCTGAAGGAATCCCCTATTTTGTTTTTAAAAAATTTCTATAAACAGTTACTAATGCCTGTGAGAAAAAGTCAGCTCTGCAAAGAATGGGTAAAAAAAAATTCAGTTTTCAGCTGTGGTTCACCCAAGTACCATCCTCCTGCGGAGCTGTGTTTTAATAGAGGATTAACTCTTATGTTACACTTTTGACGTCTTTTGAGTGTGTTTTCAGAGAGGTAGCAGAACTTACTACCGTTCATTGATGTCTGTGTCAGACTGCAGATGCCTTCCATTTCCCTGAGACAGCAGGACTAGTGGACAAGCACGCTGAGGGCAGCTGAGGCCGAAGCACTGAGCCAGGCCAGAGGGCTGCCTGGCGAGGGCGCCCAGGGCTCTGAACTGGACCGCTCTCCCACGCAGTGGGGAGGTAAACCTCTTGCATTTTGGAAGCTGTATCTTTCCGTCATTTAAGAATAAAGTTGTTTGACATATGGCTCCTAGACTCTTACAAACTTGCTTGTAATTACTATAGTTTCTCATATTTGTAAACTGCCAGTTGAATGGTACTTAAGTGTTTGCTATTACATCTTGGTATGTTACTATGCAAAGTAAAACGGAGCTTTGCTTTGCACTTTTAATTTTTAGAAGTAGATCAAAGATTTAGCATTGATAACTACACATTGGACTTAGGAAATTAGGAGCAGGTCTGTGGTCTTCTTTCCCATATGGTCAGTTTTTCATGGACATGTTTTTTAAGTGACTTTCTGAGGATTTCTTGTTTAATGCTTCCCCCACCAATGAGTTATTCCTTAGTTGAATGTTCGTTGACAATTACAA
Source organism: Antilocapra americana (assembly GCA_007570785.1). Taxonomy (NCBI): domain Eukaryota; kingdom Metazoa; phylum Chordata; class Mammalia; order Artiodactyla; family Antilocapridae; genus Antilocapra; species Antilocapra americana. The sequence continues at coordinate 927,169 of ML663023.1, forward strand.
CTTCTACAAAGTTGATTCCATAGGAACCTTTATTTCTACAGCTTGTTCTGCTTACGGACTGACATCCAGAGTACATTTCTGGGACTTCCCTGGAAGTCCAGTGGTTGAGATTCCATGCTTCCACTGCAGGGGGCCTGGATTCAACCCCTGGTCAGGGAACTAAGGTCCTGCATGCCTTGTAGGATAGCCAAAAAGAAAAAAAAAACGTTTGTGCCTCAGGACTGTGGTCAGGTTATGTGGCCTGCTGCTTATTTCTTGCTGGTTATGTTTGCTTTCTCGGTATTTCAGTAAAGTCAAGCTTTGTGATATGTGGCATGGTAGGAGCCAAGATTCTTCTTAAGAAGTTGCATTGACTAACTAGAAATTGTCCATATGTCACGGTAATGGCCGTCCACATAGACATTCACCCCCCCCCCCCCACACACGTGTGGCTTGGGGTATACGCTGGCATACTGCTGCTAGCTGCTACTCTTTAGATTTGTTGTAAAGTCCACTTGGGCATACGATGAGGCAGTATTGTTTTATATAGTTAGTGGAGTGAGTTCTCTGTTGTTTGTCACTAAAATAGTATCAGATGAACTGTTAAGGAATTGCTTCTTTCTCAAAACGTGCATCCATCTGCTGGCCCGTTCTGTGTTGTCCTTTTGGGCACTAAGCATGCATTAAAGCGCTGGGTTAGATTGATTCCGAGTAATTTCGTTTTGAAAGAATTTGCGCCAATTCTTTTTCCTCTCCAAAAGAAATGGTTTCAGAGCGTGGGCTTCTTGCCTAATGTCAATTCCATAAGGCTTCTCTGTTGTGGGGTGGTTTTTTTTTTGCCTTGTTCCCCACCTTCCCCTTGGTGGACTTTGCCACTAGAAAGATGTGTACCTACAATCAGGTGTTTCTTTACTTTAGAGTTATTTGTCATTCCAGACAGCATGGGCCAAAAGAACAGGCTTAAAAGGAGAGGCAGAGTTATATAAATTTTATTCATAGTTAAATATTTGCTTCCAGGGAAGGTGAAAAATGCTTTGTACTTTTTCCTGTGGCTTTTTTTCTTCTAAGAGAACTTGAAATGCAACAACAAAAACGGAGTGGCCAAAGGCTGAAAGAACGCTCCTCTTTTCCATGTTGGTTTGTTTTATTGTAAGACAAACCTTTCATGTTTTATTGCTGCGAAGTTTAAACCTGGCCCAGAGGTGCCAGTCTTTAGTGGAAACAGCTGCGGAGTTGGTGTCCCCTGATCAGGTGGGACTTTCTTTGAAGCAACATGTTGCCTTTTAAAAGAAAATTGAGCATGTGAGAACCTGAACCTGTAAAACTCATCAGCAGTTCCACCATCTCTTAAATAACCAAGATAGCTAACTTAAAGCAAAACGTTGGCACTTAAACGTCGTCTTCTGTGGTATTTTTTTGAAGGGAGCAGACTTGGTATTTTGTGTCTTAAAAATATAGAAATGGAGGGAAAAGTCACTCCTAAGCATTGAAGATGCAGCAGCTCAACCTCAGAGCATCGAGTATGCCTCTGCTTCAGGCCAGTCTGAACCTGCAGGTGAATGCCTTTAATAGCGCTTCTGTGGGGGCTCAGATGGTGAAGAATCTGCCCGATATGTGGGAGACCTGGGTTCTGTCCTCGGGTTGGAAAGACCCCCTGGAGAAGGGCATGGCCACCCACCCCAGTTCTCTTGCCTGGAGAGTTCCGTGGACAGAGGAGCCTGAGGTCGCAAGGAGCTGGACACGGCTGAGTGGCTAACACACACACACACGCGCGCGCGCGCCTTCAGCAGCAGGGTTGAAGTGGTCGGGCGTATCCATGACGTGAAGCCTCCCTCCTCCTTGTGGCTGAGTGGTGGCTGGTGGCAGTGGCTTTAGCCCTGCTCTTGATCTAGTGTTAGGGAAGCTGAGCGTCAGAGGGCTTTCTTTCCTTGGGGGAAATAGAGACAGGCATGGAATCAGAGGAACAAGGAAAGTGCTGAAATAGTTTCCTTTTGGGCTTTTGATTTGTTTGCCAAAAAATTGCCTTCCAGATGGAGAAGACCGAAGGCTCTGCTTGTGAGCCATTGTGTTTGTGCTGGCTCCCCATCCCACTCCCTGGTTTGAAATCTGCAGGCCAGTCCAAATTCTTTACCTCATTTTCTAGGACCAATTCACTGTCTTACTCATCTTCCAGCTGCAAGAGGGTGAGGCAAGTCACTTTGAAATGGAGCCCCATGCCGTCTAGTAAAACCAGGCCACAGCAGATGTCTGCTGGGGAGTGTCAGTCACGAGAGCTGCGTTTCTCTGAAGTTCTCGCAGCACAGCTTCCAGGTAGACTCGTGTCTGTGATGCGAGCCGTGCGAGCAGCTGGGGACGGATCTGGACAAGCCCCGCTGGCCTTGTGCGGGCTTGTTGCCCCACTGGTTGCCTGGCGTCCTGGGCTGTCGCACGGGAGGCGCATTTTGGTTTTGGCTGTGTCCTGCGTCACTGACAGTAGGGATCTCGGTACTCCAGTTTCCCTGGGGAAGTATCAGCTGTTCAGGGGTTGAAACTGGGGGGATCTAGGAGCTTTGGGGTCTGGCAGACTCGGGCCCAGTTCCCTGCTCTTCCACTGACTAACCACGTCCCTGAGCGAGTTGTTTTCTGCATCTGGAAACTGGGGGTGGTACCATGTCAGGGTGGTGCTCGGTTTAAAAGATGCTTTTGGTGGAGTAGGGAGGGAATGTTGGGTACTCACGGGAGGCACTGATGGCTCTTCCTTCCCTCTCTGTCAGCCATTTTGGTCTGTGAGCTGACTGGTTTTCCGTCACTTCATTAAACTGCATGGAAATTGGGATGGCATGCGAGATCTTCAGATGTTGCATTTCAAAGCCAGGCAACAGTGCCTAGTGCAGGGCTCATTGGCCAGTACAAAGTATGGTTTTTAACTAAAACTCATATTTTTATAGGAGACAGTCAGGAAGGAAACACATCATGGCCACACACAGAGGGTAAGAGAGAATTATCAGGAGTCATCCTGGGCAGTAGCATAAGCACTTTCATCAGGCCAGCACAGACTGGATTGTTGCTCAGGTGACGCAAAAAAGGTGTGGGTTAGCTTACTGCTTAAGGCGAAGCGCTCTGTGTCTGAGCAGAAAGGTCAGGCTTGCTAACTGAGGAGTACTTGGCGTGCTCACACTGCCTAGCCTGCCTCCACGGTTAGACAGCGAAGAGGCTCTCGGAATGTCAACAGCACATATTTGAAAACCATCAAGGCAAGTGAGAATTGGGACCCTTGTGTGGTCCTTAATTGTGGAGAAGTTGGTCAGGGCTCTGTTGGACCATGGGGCAGACACTTAGTAAAGAACATCAGGGTACTCTGAAAAGTCTGAAAGCAGTTATCTGTCAAGTCTGAGGAAAAGACAAGTCTTGGCTCTCTTCCTTGGCATGTGTAACTTTACCTTCTTGACAGTGGAAAGATAAGGTCATCTCCAAGTATGGGACATGTGTCTCTATAGTGTGCGAGATGGTTTGTTTCCTAAAGTGGTACCACAGGTGTGTGTTTTTATTTTAATCGTTCTGAATTCATTTAAAACGTGCCTTATTAAAAAAAGTATAGCTAGCACTCAAATCTGTGATTATAGATACTATTTAAGTTGAAGTTGAATTTATATAATTAAATACATTCATTAATGGTTTTTTCTTTTTTAAAGAAAATAAATTATGACCATATCAATAGAATGACCAAATTTGAGAAAGAGTGGTTAAAATGAGGATTTTTTTTTTTTTGTCCCAAGATTAAGGTTCCTGTGAAGTTTGACTTAAAATTAGGTATTTAGAGTTTGGTTTTTTTTTCCTACCAGATCATTAAAACAGGGTTGCATTTGTTCTTTCGTCTTGAAAGATAATGGTTAAAAGTGCCCTGTGAGTCAGCGAGGAGAGGGGGTTGATCTTCACGTTTGAGGACATGCTTTCCCTCTGTCTGGACTCTGGCTTGTGACAGCCTTTGGCAGCTAGCTGTTCTGGATCGCTCCTTTCCATCTTCCTCAGAACGTAGCCATCACTTAAAATGCTGAAGCAGCCAGGGGAGCTTCCTGCTGCTGATGTTTACCTGGCACCCGTGGTGGAGTTCCTGGGGAAGGTGGGGCGGGAGCCCGAGGCACTGGAGGCTCTCTGCAAGCCGCGCTAGAGCCTCTGTTCAGAACTGTCTCCTGGCTTGTCCCCCCACCCCTGAGACTCGTCTAGACAGAATGCGGGAGAAAGTTCTTATCCCCTGGTGGGGCAGAGGGGACCACAGGCATAGACAGAGCCTCTGATGACAAGAAGGAAAGTTAGAAATGAGAAACTCGTCTCTCTACCAAGTTAAAAAACCTGCCTTGTAGATGTTCACATTTGTGAAATGATCATTTTATTTCTGTCAAGTTACTATTAAGGTGTTTAACATGTTTTCCCTCCCTCTTTTGTAGGTACTGGCTTTGGATTAGGACTTGTTTTCTCACTTACCCTCTTTAAAAGTAAGTGTGCCTTACTGCCTATATGCATAAGGTCCTAGTGTGCATACGCCCGGCAGGGACACTGCTGGGAGGCACAGCTGCGCGGCTGCCTGTCCATCCATTTATGGGTTTAGATGGGCCCCTGTAAAATGAGCTAGACGAAGACTGTCGGCTCAAAAGAGGTCGCAGCGGGGTGGGCATCTCCAGAATTCCCCCTGGGCACTGAATCAGGGTGCCTGATATCTTAAATATGATGCCATTAAAAAAAAAAAGCCTGTATTTTATGAGTTGTTTGGCCAAATCTACAGTCTCAAATAATTCTAATTAGTTACAGTTTTTTCTAAAGCAACTTGGAAACGAAAGTCCTGCTGGTAATAAACAGAAGTAGACCATAAATAAATAAATATGCTGTTTGGCCAAAAATTCTCTTGAGCAAAGGGCAGGCAGTGTCCCTTTCATTTTGTGGAAGAACTTCTGAAGTTTGGATGTTGAACAGAAGCCGTCAGGTCGCTGTGACCTCTTTCCGTGAGGAACTGGGGGGGCACACACCTGGGGAATCACAGTGCTGCTGTGACGTGATCGCCTGTGCATTGGCTTAAGTAAACCGCATGGCTTAGCGGAATCAAAATGTGTAGATACTGGTGACGTTCTTATATACTTTAAAAATGCGAAGACCTTGCTGGTATCATTTATGATGGGTTTTAAGAATTAGTTAAAATGAGCAGATGGTTAGAACTGGCACAGAAAAGTTAGCAGGCCCCACCGTGTCGCTGCTTTCATGTTGTGCCACCGATCAGTGCTTCAGGCCCAGTAGCGTGGGTGCTTAATCGATCCCCTCTCCCTTTTGTGGACTGGTGGTGAAACGTTGACAGAAATGTGTGGCATGGAACAGTTATCAACGTGATGCATGTCGAATGTTTACTGAACCCTAAGCAAATGTACTGAAGCCAGAGGAAAGCTTTATTTTCTCTTCACGGTTCCCTCTTGGGATTTTCCTTTTCTTCTCACCAGGAAGAATGTGGCCATTAGCCTTTGGCTCTGGAATGGGATTGGGAATGGCCTACTCCAATTGTCAGCATGATTTCCAGGCTCCGTACCTTCTACATGGAAAATATGTCAAAGTATGTACAGAATGGATACTTACTCTTTCTTCCTCCTGACTCCCCAAAGAATTCTTTAGAGCACAGATAACTGATAAACAAACGTAGGTCTTTGTGGCACCACTGAGCTCGTAAGTGCTCAGGAGCCTGCCTCGACGTGAATCATCACAGTAAGGCAGATTCATATTAAGTATCTCCTTTCTGTGGGCAGCACTTTCTGAGTGCCTGGTAAACATCTCACACACATTCAGGCTAAACCTAAAGACTTCTGAGCTCAGTCATGCTTCTGCTTTCTACTCAAGAGGGCACGTTCTTGACTGTGAGTCCTGCCTGATTCTGCTGCAGTCTTGTCTACAGATGGGTTTTTAATGATGCAGACAAGATGCAAAAGTTTAACACATGCCTCAAGTGAAAGGACGAATCACGTTTCCTAAAAGTTCCTGGACGGAGATGCTGTTCCTTTTTGTATCCTCGGGGCTTGGAACAAAGTAGGTGCTCAAATAAATGTAAAATGAATGGATGAAGTGAGTTGTTTATCTTACCAGACACACTTCTGGCCTTGGGGCCACAGGCTTACTAAGGCATCACCGTTACACAGCACCACCTTCATGAAGAACTTCTCATTCTGGGGATGTGCAGAGTCGTCTGCCTTCTTGGTTAACCTCGAGCTGGAGTCACCGTGGTCTGGGCCGCGGCAGGGGCCAGGGGAGAGAGCCCAGAAGCCAGGACACCCCTGTGTGTGCTTTCTGGGAGCTGGAGTTCTTTCCTTCTTTTCTCACTTCTGGGATTGTGTTCTGTCTCTAAAATGAGGGTGGTAATTTCTGCCTATGGGATTGTTGTGTGGATTAAATGTGAAAATGTCTTCAAGCTCTGAGGTGCTATATAAATGGAAATATTAGTTATTACAGTGGAGGCCAGCCAAGAAAGGGTGACTGATTCGTCTGTTGTTCCACTGTAAAAACAAGTAGGGCAGAAAATGGGGTACAAATGAGTGTCCTGGCTTGGTAGTCCCTATCTGAGCAGGTGTGTAGGCTGCCAGCTGCCCACTGACCAGCCCTTGTAGGCCTCGAGAGAGGACTGGGGACAGGGGAGGCTGGAGAGCCTCGCGCAGGCAGGCCCTCGGTCGTCATGACCGCCCCTGGGCCCGCGCGGGCGGAGGGCAGCTGTATGGCACCGGCTCTGGCAGCCTCCACTGCTCCCGGCGCCTCCCCCTCCTGGCCCGCAGCTGAGTCTGGAAGAGAGCAGAAAGGAACAGGGAGAGGAGCTTTAGGTCTTTTCATTGTTTGAAATGTTTTCATTGCTCCAAACAGAGTTGTCATGGATAAATGGCTCAGGGGTGATTATGTGTGTATATATTTAATGGCTGGGAGTCACTGTGGAAAACACCGTCAGAGACTGGACAGCCTTGTGCGTGCTGCTCCAGCATGGCCTTGGGACTCCATCTGAACTGGGGTCTGTGCCCCGGTGTCGTCACCCTCCAGTCTCTGAAGAGAGGAGCAGAGCCCCGGCTTGGGGCTTTTTGAGTGTGGTCACAGCACGGCGATGACTGCTGGGCGCCTGCCGCGCCGCGTGGGCCATCCTGGGTGCTCTGTGTGTTCCCTCTCTAGACCTCTCTCCCAGGAGATCTGCGAGAGAGGGTTCATGACCCTCCTTCGGCAGATGAGAAAACGGACCTTTACCGAGGTTAGGGGCTTGCCAGACCCCCCAGCGTTAGCGGGCCGTCTGACTGGTGGGGCCGCGCGCTCTCCGCCCACCTGAGCCGTCCCTTGATGGGCTTTAGGAGTTGAGTTATCCAGGGGCCGACTGTCCAGCCCTCTCGTGTTCTTTTCCTGTTCCCTGCTCAGAGATTGAGGAGCGGCTCTGAAGAACCTGGGTGGGCTGGAGACGGTCCTCTTGTGAGTGAGACAGATGTCAAGCAAACGGCAGTAGGGCCTGCGGCGGCTGCTGGAGGCTCGTCAGAAGGCTGTGCGCACCTTCTAACGGAGTGTCCTTCCTTCCCAGGAGCAGGAGCAGTGATCCACACCTGAGAACATCCCAGTGGGAGGGCAGGAGCAGCCACGCTCACTCCTCAGGAACCCTGCAGTGTCCGGGAGTGAGCCGGCACTCTCCGTAACAGCCATCTGCAGCTCCAGCGCACTGTGTGTGTGTTTGAAACCAAGTCTGTTTCTTGTTTTGTATTTTCTCTCTGGAAATTGCAAGAAGGTGGTCTTAAAAGAAATAAATTAAACTAAAACGGCAGCCCAGTGCGTTGCCTGCGTTTCTTTGCCTTTGGTCTGTGAGCAGGAGGAGTCTGTCTGAACTGCCAGCAGCTGTAACCGCCTGGTCCCAGCCTCTCTTGAGAGCCTTCCTGGAAGCACAGCCGTTGTGCATTCCTCCCCACTCGCCCCGTGATGTGTAGTTTTCAGAACTGCTTCCACCTCATAAACTGGAGCTTGGAGAGTGCGGTGCGTTGTCCGAGGAAGACGGTGAACGTCCAGAGTTGCCCCGCCTGCTCTGACGGTTAGTTCTTTAAAGCCGGTGTGTTGTCCTCAGCATTGGACCTGGCCAGCCCGCCTAGGCTGTGTCTGCTATGCTGAGGTCTGGCGGCCGGCTGTCTTGGCAGGAAGGGAACCTCTCTGTGATGGTGGCTCACCCCATCGATGTCATGGTTCCTCTTAATTTCAAGGAGCTCCGCACCCACCGGTCAGGCCTCAGCACTGGGGGCTTTGGCCCGGGGACTGGGGGAGGTCTTGGCTGGCACGGCTGGCCAGAAGGCCATGTTTGGGTTGATTTCATCTCCGTGGAGCACCAGAAGTCCGAGGACAGAAGGTATGCTGCTGCTGCCCTTCTGTGAGTTTGTCCCTTCGGTTTCACCTGAATCAGAGCGGCTGGACACAAAGGGGGTATTGTAGCAGATTCTTCTGAGAGCTTGCAAAGCCTCAGGAGTCCGTCTTTCGTATCTGATTTCTCTCTCTCTATTAATGAAATTAAGATGGGCAGGGCTTGATCCCACTCGTCCCTCTAAATGTCGACTGACCATCTACAGTGAGCCCAGAACGTCACCTGCCGTAGAGACAAATGGATGAAAGACAAGACCCAGGCCTCTTCGAGGAGCTGGGAGTCCGATGCAAAGACAGACAGACTCTCTTGACGTTGGATGAGGAGGGGTTAGGCCAAGTGCAGCCAGAGCGAAGGAGGTCCTTAGGGTGGCCTGGCAGAGGAGGGAGTGTGGGTGGAGCCTTGAAGGTGACTGGACCTTCAGACAGCAAGAGAGGGAAGGCAGCTTTTGCAGAGGCTCAGAATCACGGCAGTGTGTGTTTCTGTTGGGGAGCCACCAGGAAGTCAGCTTCGCCAGAGTGTGCAGGGTCTGAGAGGTGTGGGGGGCGGGGTGAGCGTCAGGGTGGAGTTGGGGTCTCTACCAATGGGGACCGTCGACCAGGCAGTTCTTGGCAGGTATCGCAGCGAGCAATTTCAAGGTAGAACTGCCTTCTCCCTTCTTCCTTCCTCATCCTTCACCCCATCTCCCTTCCCGGAAAGGTGTGCCGTGCTCTGGACAACAGGCAGCAGAGGGCCCCACAAACTGTCCAGGCTCCTCTGCTCTCAGGGGTTTTCATTTCTTTGGATCAGTTGACGCCCACAGATGGGCTGGACCCCAGGACTTGAGACCGTGGCCACCACCTACCACAGCCGTTCGGCGGTTTTTCACTTTGCCCTCTTCATTCCATGGTCAGGAGTGCTCGTGCTTGGTCACTTCAGTCGTGTCTGACTCTCTGTGACCCCCTGGACCGTAGCCCACCAGGCTCCTCCGTTTTCCTGGCAAGAATACTGGATGGGGTGCCCTCCTCCAGGGGATCCTTCCGACTCAGAGATCAAACTTGCGTCTCCTGTATTGCAGGCGGATTCTTTTATCTAGACTTGTCATCTCCGTATTTGCAGTAAAAGTTACTTTTCCCCCCATCCCCCCAATCTTCCCATATTTATTCAGGCAGAGAGAAGAACAGGTCCCCTTTCCAAAAAAGACAAAAACAGAAACACGCCCACTAATTCTCCAGATATGCCAGCAGAGAATGGAGTGGATATGGGCACTGGAGTCCAACTTCTTCCTCTGTCTAGTTAGTTGTTAGGTTTTAGGCATTTATTTGCAGGGATCCCTTTGCCCGGCATCTTGGAAACACCACTCATGTGTTTGGAGAAACACCACTCATGTGTTTGGAGAAACACCGCTGAGCTCTGGGGGGAGTAGTTCTGGGCAAAGGCCAGCCAAGGGAAGCCCTGGCTGTTTTCTTTCCCCGCAGAGGACTTGTATTCCCGCCTTGTCGCTCTGAGCAGGGACGGCCCCGAGCACAATGCTCCATCTTGTCCTGTCTCCCTGCCCCCGTCTCAAATCAGACTTCAGAAAGTCCCAGCGCGCTGGCAAAGGCTCACATTTTGTTCTACTTAAAGTTTCATTAGAAATTCACGTCCTCTGGGGCCCTGTTCCCCTTGTGGGCTTGTGAAGCTTTGTTTCCTGCCTGCCCTCCTGGAACCAAATACCAGGGAACCTGTGGGCTTGGGGAGAGAGCAGTGGGGACCCCGCTGGGCCCAGGACACCAGGACGAAGCTGCGGCGCCCCAGAAGCAGCTTGCCCTGCCAACACACTTAAATACACGCGGTCTGAACTTGACACTGTGTAATTTGGCCCAGAACAATATGTATTTTGAACTCATTTACGTGAATGACTTTGGCGTTTGGGGACCCGCAGGGGGAACCTTTATCAGGCTGCATTGGCCTTGGGCAGAAGTCTGTCTTTGTTCTGAGAAGTGGCCTCAGAACATATCCTATTGAGCTGTCTCCTGGATTGTCATCCCCTCGCTTGTTTCAAAAGATCTGCGGATGCAGTCAAAATCTTGCCTGCAGGAGATGCAGAAATTGAGAAAGAAGGCAAAATCTATGTACTTTTTCTTTTCCTTTTCCCAAACCTCACTGTTTACTTTTTTTTTTTTAATGTAACCAAGCCATAATTACATTTTACTTGTCGTGGTTCAATCTGATTGTATTGTTGAAGGACTATTTTTGAACCTGTCCAAATAAACTCTGCAAAGTCTTTCCACAAGGATGTACTTCACGGGGCTGGAACAGCCTTCATCTCGAGTGGTGCTGAGACAAACCATCTCCTGTTGCATGCTTTCTAATTACATAAATGCCAAGGGGTGGAAGAGAGAAAGTGGAAATTCTCAGTACCAAAAGGAATGTTAAATTTAGACTCACCAGCTCATCTGGAAGCCATCACCGGTCTGAGTGTGCTGCGAGCACCGAGCACTGTTTCCCCTCGGACACCACCAGGGGTGATGTCAACTTAACAGACCTGGGCAGGAGTGGGGCAGGCATTCCCGGGCTCGCCGAGCAGCCTCGTGTGGGGCGAGGTGAGAGTCAGGCGCCCCAAAGCGCGGCAGGGGCAGGGAGGGGCAGGGGCTTACACGGAAGAGCAGTAGGGTTCCCAGTCGGCCATCTGGGTCCAAGTCCCTACTCCACCACTTAGTTGGGTGTGACTGGAGGGTGGGGTACCCTAGGCTCTTCAAACTTCAGTTTCCTCTTCAATAAAGAGGAAAAGACCATCTCCATCTTATAGACACCGGGGGTCAAATGTAAGTGCTAGCACGAGGACCCGAAGGGGATGCTGCTGCTTGAGTCAGTGCAGTGCATGGTGTTACCGGTAGGTAGTCAGGGGCTGTTCTGGAACGGAAAGGGCGTAATCCTTGGGCTCAGGGAGTTGGTTCTAAAGAGTCTTAAGTTAGTGAAATCTGAGGGATAGAATGGGTGTCTCCAATGAGTTCCTGGTGATAAAGAGGCTGAAAATCGTTGGAAAACACGGTGCGTCTTCGTGAATTAGTATCTGTCATCATGGCTTGACTGCACCGAGACACACCCGAACGAGAAAAACCTCCTGAAACGCCACCCGAGCTCCTCAAAGACCAGAGTCACTGAGCACACGGCCTCCGTGCTAGACCGAGAGGCGAAGGAGGGAGGAGGGCGCTGCGGCAGTGCAGCGGGCACCCGAGAGCTCCTGGAGCTGCTGCCGGGCTGGGGGCAGACGGCACCGAGCGTCCGCATCCCGGGTAGTTGGCTTCAGTGGCGTGGACCTCACTGGGGCCGCTCAGAGCCGGGAGACCGAAGTGGAGGAAGACGGCGTCAAGAATTCTGGAGGAATTCAGGAGTGGGCAGAAGCTGAGTCTTTAATAGGGAAGAAACTGGGACTAGAAAAAGGAGCTCATTATCAGCTGTCAGTCATCTTTATTCCTGGTCTAGCCAGTTTGAGCCTGGCAGAACTTAATTTGATCACTTCAAATGAATATATAATAATAGTTTGTATTCGTTGGGCACCTGCTGTGTGCCAGTTATTATTCAGAGGCTTTATGTACATTGTGATGCTTGCTTTTTACAGCAATCCTGTGAGAGAAATGCTATTATACTAATTTTATAGATGAAGAAACAGGTTTTGAAAGGAGACGTTTACTTGCTTAAGGGTAAACAGCTGAGAGGTGACACTGAGAGGCGGGATTTTTACCTGATTCCAGAACCCAGGCACTTAACCACTCCGCTTTGCTGGTTGAAAGCTGTTTAAATCGGAAAGGGTCATACATAAACAAACATGACTTGATATAGATGTGATGGAATTAGTTGAAAGTGATCAGAGTCAGTATCATTGAGTTTAAATTGATAAGAACAAGTTGATCCAATTTGAAATTAGCTATATTTGTTAAAAGTAATTCCTGTGTTTACTAGTCAGAAATACAATTGTCAATAAAGGAGATAGTCTTAAAAGAATAACAATATAATTGTTAATCAGAGCTTCAGGTCAGTATTATCGATGAGTTTTGCCAAATCCCTGCAAGTATAACAAAGCATCATGACTTATTGACTGGTACATCTCAGCAACTAGAAGCACTTCTGAGGCCGTCTTTGTCGGGCAGTGCTGGGTCTTCGTTGCTGTGCTGCAGAGAAGTGTTGCGTGGACCGCTCTAGGTGCAGAGCGCAGGCGCTAGGCAGGCAGCAGGCTCAGCAGGTGTGGCTCGTGGGCTCTGGGGCCCAGGCTCTAGTTACGGTGCCCGGACTTAGCTGCCCCAAGGCACGTGGAATCTTCCCGGACCAGGGATCAAACCCGTACCCCCTGCATTGGCAGGCAATTCTTAACCACTGGAAGCCCTCGATTCCAGTTTTTTTAAAAAGACGTTATTTGTAGACAGTAAAATGCACCCCCATCACTAGGTAAAAGATGGGAACCCTTTTTGTAATATATTCACTACCTTTATGGTCTACTTTTAAGGGGTTACTTTTTTTTATGACTTTTGATTTTGATCCTATTTTATTCTTAGAGAAAAGTTACGAAAATAATACAAGGAATTCCTTTGTGCCCTATACCCGTGTTTACCAGTTGCTCACACTGTTTTTCGTTTGTCGTTCTTGATGTCTGTATGCAGAGTATTTTCTGAGCCATTTGAGAGGAAGTTGGAGATATGCCCATTTACCCCTGAATACTTCAATGCATGTTTTCTAAGAACAAGGATATTCTCATATGACCATGGCGCAGTTATCAAAATCAGGTGGTTAACATCGATGCAACAGTTTCTAAACCATAATTCATGTTCAGATTTTGCCCTTCTAGGATCCAGTCTGGCATCATGCTTTGTGCTTATTGTCTGGTCTCTCTCTGTGATCCAGAACAGTTCCTCAGCTTTGGTTCTTGATCTTGACATTTTTGAAGAGTGCAGGCCATTTCCTTTGTGAAGTGTTTCTCAGTTTGGGTTTCTCTGTTGTTACCTGGTGACTAGATTTGAATTTTGCAGTTTTGGCAGAGATGCTTCTGGGTCCTTCTCAGTGCCTCACGGCGGGAGGGACCTGCTGTCCGTCTGTCTCAACATTAGTGATGTGAGCTTTGGGCACTCGGTTACAGGAGTGTTTGCCTGGTTTCTTCACTGTAAATCTGTTATTTTTCTGTTTGTAATTTATAAATAAGTTGTGAGGAGATACTTTTGAGGCTGTCCCTTATCACACAATCAGAGTTTCAGCATCCATTGATGGTTTCCTAAATTCACTGTTCCTTATTATTTGACCTTCTCTGAGGAAAGAGCTTTCCCTTCTCCCTCATGTATTTGATCGTTAATTTGTATCAGTGTGGACTTGTGGGTTCTCATTAAATTGATGATTATAATCCATTACTGTCAATCTTTGTTATTCAAGTTGTCCAGATTTGTCTAATAGGAGCTCTGTCAGTCTGGGGCCTGTATCTTTTGACATCAGCCTAGACTCTCCTTTTATTTGCTTTGCGCCAGCCTAGGGGTCAGGCATTTCTCCAGGCAGCCGTGGCTCCTTTTAGAGGAGAAAGTTAGCTAGAAACCAAGGTCAGTAAGCGTGCGCCTTGCTGAAGGTATGGCATTGCCTCCAGGCCCCCAGCCGGTGGAGCTGCGGGGCAGGGCTGTGGGGTCTCCTGCCTCTGTTGGTCTTTGTCTGCCTGTCTGCCAGTGTCTGTCATTCTTTGCTCGTCCATATCTTGTCTGTTTTGCTTGCCTATCAAGACCTTGAGTACGTTTTTCTTATCATTCTATTTTTGGAATAGTTGCATCCTTAGCATTTTTCAGTTAGGAAGTTGCATTTAACGTTTCCCGTATTCTTAAAACCTCTAAATTAACTGGCTTTTTCAGTGGGTGGCCCCGACTGGGCGTTTCCACGGGTCAGTGACTTGCTATTGGAAAAAAGGCTTCCCCAAATTCTGACCATAGAGCACCTCTGTTCTCATCCGAGCTGCCTCCCGGGGCCGCTGTGTAATCATGAGCAAGTCACTCGATCGCTCTAGGCCTCCATGTGAGACGGTTGTTACGGTCCCTGCCTGTCACGCACGCACAGGTGAGGTCAGGCATTCTGTTACTGAGGAGAAACGTGAAACAGCTGAATAAGATTCTCTTCTATAATCAACTGTGTAACAAACGATGATCAAAAGGATCACCCCTGCTTTAACCTGGAGGTCGGGCCACTGTGACAGACTCTCACAGAAACAACGCCCACCGCTGGTCCAAACTTGACGACTCCTTCTCCACGGAGGGCTCCCTGGTGGCTCAGCGGGTAAAGGATCCGCCTGCAACACCGGAGACCTGGGTTCAGAAGACCCCCTGGAGAAGGGAGGGGCTCCCCACTCCAGTATCCTGGCCTGGACTGTAGAGTCCACGGGGATGGGATGCAAAGGGTCAGGCAGGACTGAGGGACTTGCACTTTTCCCTCCACAGTGGACTTGGTGGATAAAACCCAAGTTCTGCTTTTTTTTTTTTAACCGGGAAAAGTCCTTTCATCAAGGAGTATCGAGGTAGTTATACATCTTCCCTGAACCTATATAGACACCTTCCTGTCGACCAGGAGGTGGAGCCTCCGAAGGTGAGACACAGATCATGTCCGTCAGCGTCCGCATCTAGTAAGGTTTCTTGACTCCTCTTCTTGGCCCGGCCCTGTGATCTGTAAAGCCTCGGTTCAGCTGAGGAAGGGGCACCTTGGGGGACTGTTCTCACCCTGCCAGAATCTCTGCCCAGTCTCCCTGGGCCTCCCGGCCTTCAGCCTCTCCCCCTCCTGTCAGTCCTAACTCAGTTTAATCCATGTTGTTTCCTGTTCGCAACTTTTCAGTGGTTCCCCAATAATGAGCAAAATATCGGTCCACATTTCTTAGCCTAGCATTGAAGGTCCTTCACCAGGCAGAATCCACCTGGCAATGCAGGAGACATAAAAGACTCCTTTCGACCCCCGGGTTGGGACGATCCCCTGGAGAAGGGAGTGGCAAGCCACTCCCGTGTTCTTGCCTGGAGAAGCCCATGGACAGAGGAGCCCGGCGGGCTATACAGTCCGTGGGGTCGCACAGACTCAGACACGACTGCAGCGACTTAGCACACACATGCCTCAGTCTCCTGTAAATGGGAGCAGTGATGCTAATACCCATCTCAGAAGTTATCATGGGAACATACGAAGCTCCTTTTGCACAGCGCTTAGTATATAGTCATTTTAAACTGTATTGTTGTTGCCCCCTCTGAGTCTATTCCCCACCTGGCAGCCAGTGAGTGTTAAACTGCATTATATCAGTCCTCCACTCACCTTCTGGTGCCTTTTCATCCCACTGGGAGAAAAAGCCAGAGGCAGCAACGTGGACTCGGAGACCGTTTCTGATGCCCCCCTCCCGGTGCCAGTCTCACCGGTCAGCCCACCAGCTCCCTGTTTTTCTGCGGAGCCTTTCTGCCCTTTCTGCTGTGTTCCCGCTCTACGCCCCGGGGTCCCCACAACTCACCCCCTCATCTCCTTCCAGGCTTTATTCGGCATGCCCTCCGCAGGGAGGCCCCCCCAGACTGCTCTGGTTTTGGTAACCCTCGCTCCCCACCGCCCCTGCCTCCCCCCCCCAACACATGGCTCTGATTTCCCTCTTTGGCCTTTATCTCTACCCCACAGTTTGTATCTTGACCTACATCTTTTTTGGTTGTCTGTTTCCTCCCACTAAAATGCAAGCTCCCTGAGGGCAGATGTTTTACTGTTTTGGAGAAATTTTGTTTTGTTTGTTTGCTTGGAGGGCTTTTGTTTTTTTTCTTTTTTTTAACTGCCACATCCTTAGTACCTGGGTAGAGTGTGGCACATGGTAGGCACTCAACGAATATTCATGAAAAACTGCATGTTAGTCTGTTACCTCTGTTTCAGTCCAGCTAGTCATCTATTCCTGAAACACATTTTCCTAGGAGTGACAAATGCAGTCAAACAAAATACATTTATTTCACAATCGGTATCCCTTTTGGTGACTTCCTAGAGGAGCTATGTTAAGAAGGATTCTGAGGCTGGTACTTCCCTGGGGGTCCAGTGGCTAAGACTCCACACTCTCCATGCAGGGGCCCAGGTCCAACCCCTGGCCAGGGGACTAGATCCCACACGCCGCAGCTGAAGACCCCGGGTGCTGCAGCTGAGACCCGACATGGCCGAAAACATAAGATTTAAAGGCGAGAAAAAGGATCCGGAGGCTGTTTGTGGCCAGTCCAGAAAGTGTGAGGCAGTGGTCTCTGCAGGTCTGAGGGCCACGTGTTTGTCCAGTGCGGATCCATTTTCCCAGGTGCTTTGTTTCTCAGTGTGGACTGCTTTCTCAACTGGCCCAAGTCCCGCTCATGCTCCGAAGCCCTTGCTTAAACGCTCGTTCCTCCGGCAAGCCTTCCCAGGTAGCCCACCCCCGAGGCTGCTGCCTTCTCTGAGCCCTGTGGCCTCACGCCTGGGCAGCTTCCCTGCCAAAGAGCTTCTCCTCTGCCCTCTACTTCCCATCTCCGGTGTGTCTGCCCTTCTTCCTTCCAGAACAGGCCTTATGCTTTACTCTGTCTCCAGCTCCTGGTGCCGTGCTGGACACTTAGTACGCGGTCAGATATGTTTGTTTGATAACATGTATCAGTCAGCTCAGCCGCTCAGTCGTGTCCGACTCTGGGCGACCCCATGGACTGCAGCACGCCAGGCCTCCCTGTCCATCACCAACTCCCGGAGTTTACTCAAACTCATGTCCATTGAGTCATCGATGCCATCCAACCATCTCATCTGTTGTCCTCTTCTCCTCCTGTCCTCAATCTTTCCCAGCATCAGGGTCTTTTCCAGTGAGTCAGCTCTTCGCATCAGGTGGTCAAAGTATTGGAGCTTCAGCATCAGTCCTTCCAATGAATATTTGGGATTGATCTCCTTTAGGATGGACTGGTTGGCTCTCCTTGCAGTCCAAGGGACTCTCAAGAGTCTTCTCCAACACCACAGTTCAAAAGCATCAATTCTTCGGCGTTCAGCTTTCTTTATGGTCCAACTCTCACATCCATACACGACTCCTGGAAAAACCATAGCCTTGACTAGACAGACCTTTGTTGGCAAAGTAACGTCTCTGCTTTATAATATGCTGTCTAGTTTGGCAGAGCTTCTCTTCCAAGGATGAAGCACCTTTTATATATTGTTTTAATCAAGACTTTTAGGGAAATAAATCACAGACTCCTTCAAATCAGCTTAAAATTCTAAGATACTGGAGAAGTTCAGAGAGTCCAAGGAAAGGTGAATACTGAGGGGTGAGAACCAAGCCCTCGTCAGCTGCTTCAGCAGCCAGCGTGCTCGGGAATTCTGTCCCTAACGCGATTCGGCCCGCCAGCCCAGTCCCTGTGCCTCTCAGTCTGGACTCCTGAGAGGCGGCACTCGGCTGGCCCAGCCTGGGTCGGCCATCTCTGGGCCACACTCTGGCCAGGAGGACAGGCTCACGGAGCGCGTGAGGCTGCTGACGAGCCTTGTGCTGCTCGGTGGGTGTGGTCGCCGGGCCCCTGGCAGGGGGCTGCACGGACACCCGCATGATGTCCTCTTGTGCCTTCTTTTTCTCCAATATCCATGTTCCTAAGCAGGAGGATTCTTCAATGAATTTATCTGGAGCACAAAAACCTTGAGGGAAAAAAAAAACAACTGTTCTGTGGGATGTTAAATACTCACAGAAGGACCGACTCTTGAGGAGAGAAAATTGCTTCTACTCTCTGTGGGTATGTGTGGGCAGCTGGGAGCTGAGAAATGGAACAACGGAGAAGGAACTTTATGAAAGAACGGGTTTGCCTGACGCTGCCCAGCACCCCAGCCCTGTTCTCTGTGTCGCCACAGCGGCAGGGCGGAGGATCCCAGGCCCGAGGCCCTTTCTGGAGAGCCCAGCTCTGGGGCTGTGGAGGTGGGGGGGTGTTCCCTGGGGGTCCGGGAGCCCCAGCCGAGGGAAACTGGGGGTGTGATGGGGGAGGGAGCAAACACGCAGCAAAGTGAGAGGCTGGGGTCGCCCCTGTCACCCCGGCGCTGGCATGTGGGCCACGCTCCAGGGGGCATCGGTGCCCTCATTACTCCAGAGGACACAGCCATAACCACTGCTGGAGTGGAGAAGGGGCGTTCCCCGGAGCCAGACCAACCTGAGTTTACATTTCCACTTTGAACTTCCCAGAATTTGGGTCTCCTCTCAGACCCTCCTCTTCACTCGACTCCCCTCCTTAGCCCTGGTCCCTCTTCTTGAGTTTCGGTTTCCCGGTTTCCCGCCTGACCTACAAAGAGTATGTGACATTCTCCCGTGGCGCCCAGCTCCCCTCATTCTGCTCTCATCCGGGGGCAGGCCCCAGAGGGCGTCACATCATCTCCTTCGGCTTTCTGTGAGCCCACGGCGGGGGCCCAGTGTCCTCCCGAACCCCCAGGGACGAGGAGGAGAAGGCCAGAGCCAGCCCCGGGGCTGAGCCCGGAGCCAGGTGATCTGATTCTGCTCTCTGATCTGCTGCCCACTCGCCCCGGGGAAACTCGGCCTGTCCTCTGCGTCTGGGGAAGGGACTGTGGGGCTCTAGCAGCCCCACTTCCTGCGGGCCAGGGGGCCAGGCTGCAGGCCCCACGTCCGCGCCCCTCAGCGAACTCTCCCCGTCGGCGTGCACCCGGGCACTGTTACAACTCCTGTTGTGCAGATGAGGAAACTGAGGCTCAGGGCACGCATTCCGTGGTTGAGGTGAGAGAAGGCTTGGCGCTCCAGCCTGGGTGTGATCCAGGGACTGACTCCTTGCACAAACCTCCCTAAAATAGCTTTCATTTTCTGGGGCGTGTGCTATTTTCCAGGAACCGTGCCGAGTACTTTGCGTCCATTTATCTCCTTGAGTCCCGGCTCCTTCTCATCATAATCTACCTCAAACGTCGCCTCTTTGCCATGTCTTCTGAGGCTCATCCCTCGCCCCGGCTTGCTGAGTTCCTCCGCAACACTGGGATTATGAGAAACCCAGTCTTTGGCTTATGCGTACCCGCTCTGGCTCCCTGTGGCAGAACTGAAGCTTCCTGAGGCCTGGGACCTCGCTGGTGCGGCCCCCTGTGGCCCTGACCCCTCTGTGCCTGTCTGGCACAGAGTCGGCACCGTAAGTGCTGGCTGAATAAAGGAGTGAGTCCCAAGAACGCTATAGAGGCCGCGCCGTTAACCAGCTGTATGTTGCAGGGAAGGAAATCGAGGCCCAGGCAGCAGACACCTTGCAGAGTCACTGGGTGACGGGGCAAGGATGCAGACCCAAGCAGGAAGCCTCCAGAACCTTCCATGATGATTCCTCCACGGCCCCTCCCACCCACACACTTGGTCATGTGGACACCCTTGGTCTTTGTCATGCAGGAGACAGGGACTGTGGTTCTCCCGGGCCCTGGCACCCACCTTCTGAGTCAGCAGGCCAGTCACCAGGGCCAGGAGGGCCCTGGCTTGCTCTCCCTCTCTCCCCGGGAGAGCGCAGGGCTTTGGACCCCTGTGGAGGCCAGGCTGACGGGATTAGAGGAAACAGCTGGCCCAAGCCTGTGCCCTGCGGGAGGGAGCTCACACTCCCGGGACTCAGCTCCCCGTGGCCCAGGCACATTCCAGGTCCGTCATTTGCCTGAGCCCAGATGTTTGCTAATGAGCTGGGGGGAGAGGCTTTCAGCCCTCTACCCCAGATCTGGGCCCCGCATTCCCTTGCCCCAAGAGGCTGGCCCAGGGCCAGCAGGCTCTGGCTGCAGGCCCGTGCCCAGGGCCAGCCAGGCCTGTTGGGGCAACTGGTGTGCGGCTGCCAACCAGGCGCATCTCTGCACGCTTGGAGACTGGCGTGACAGGTTCTGCCTTCCCACCGGGGCCCGCCACCCTGGGTCCTGGCAGTGCCCAGGCAGTCAGGAGGGGGCGGTGGCCAGAGGGGCGCGGGCTCTGGGGTCGATGGGTCTGGGTTCACGTCTGGACTTTGTCCATCATTAGCGGTGTGATCTTGGGGGGGTAACTAGGCTTTCTTCCTTTCTTTTTTGTAGCTAAGCTTTTGATGCCTTGATTTTTCTCATCTGTAAAATGGGAATAATAGTAGGATTGTGGTCAGGAGTCCATACAATAAAGCAGGCACGGTGCTTAGCATAATGCCTGGCACGGAGTGGTAGCTGTTGACAGTATTACCAAGTCACCTTCTTGACCCTTCCCATGGTAGCCTTCTTTTAATTACCAGTCTTCACCAGACAGATGGGACCTAATCCCAAACCCCACGTCCTTGACTAGATGGTTGGGTGGCTGAACTGTCAAGGGTTCTCTATGATTTGACAGACTCATTAGGCTACCCAGTTTGCTTCCTGCAGTGGGTTCTTACAAAGTGTGCTTCCTTGGTGGCTCAGACGGTAGGGAATCTACCTGCAATGCAGAAGACCCAGGTTCGATCCTTGGTTCTGGAAGATCCCCTGGAGAAGGGAATGACTACCCACTCCAGTATTCTTGTCTGGATAATCCCATGGACAGGGGAGCCTGGCGGGTTACAGTCCATGGGTCACAAAGTCAAACATGACTGAGCGACTAACACTTTCACTTACGAAGTGTAGACGTCCAGTCCCTGCCCCACCAGGGGTCCACGTTGAGAGCGGCAGTGGTGAGCACAGAGGTCAGGGTTTCCTGAGTGCCAACTGTGTACCAGGCAGTTGGGCTAGAGCCCATGAGGTGTGCTCCTCCAACAGGGTCGCTGGCATTCCGTTTGCTGATGACTTGAAGCCAGTTTCTTAACCTCTCTCTTGGTCTTGGTTCTTTCACTGATGAAATGGGGACAATAGTGTTTATTTCACAGATTTATTGTGTGGGTGAAGAGTGCTTAGAAGGGGGCCAGGCACTTAGTATAGGAAGGTGCTCAACATGCCTGAGCTGTTACTGCGATCCTCGTGGGAACACTTAATGGGGGATTACAGTTACTTAATTCAGCCAAATATAGTGTACCCCTGTTTGTCAAGCCCTGGGGACCCTAACGCAGGGGATCCCTGCCTTCAAGGAGCCCACGGTCAAGTAGAGTCAAGAGATCTATTCAGCTGGTCTAGAGGTATGTATCCTGTGCTTCCAGGATCACACCGGAGGGAGGGGTTTATGCTCTTTGGGCCCTGGGAAGGCTTTCCAATCTGGGGCTTGAAGAGTGTCTTTACCAGGAGGTGAAAGGAGGGGAAGGGAAGCCCGGGCGAAGGGAACAGCAGAAGCAACAGCTTGGAGGCATGGAGAGGCAGAGCCGGGTTTGGAGAGGTGGACAGCCAGCCTACACCATGGAGTTAGCGGCAGCCCCCTAGAAGCCACCAGAATGCTCAGCAACCTGTGACTGCGAATGAGCTGGGCGGCTTCCATCTGGGAGCTTCCTGCCGGGCTAGGGTGAAACTGCACAACCACTGCAAAGGAAGGCGAAGTCCTGCAACTGGGTCTGGATCCTGGGCTACTACTTTTCAGCAACAAAGCTATTTTTTTCACTTCATTGGCGAACCTAATAATGAGGGCACGACCGAACGCTCTTGAGTGCCCAGGTGCAGCTTGATTCACGGGGTGCCCCGCCTCCCCCAGGAGCCGAGGCTGGCCGCCTGGCTGGGCGCTGGGCGCTGTGCTCCTCGCAGGAGCCAGAGAAGTGAGTCCAGTTTCTGGCGTTCGGAATAGCGCTGCTTGGGACTCGCAGACCCTTCCCAGCACGCGTAAGCTAAGTGTCCGGAGCTGAGGCGAGGCTGGCGAAGGCCGGGGCCCCGGAGTCTGAAGAGCTCAGACCGGCCCAGGTCGTGAGCCGGGAGCGGGTCGGGCTGGGCGTGCGGCCCGCGGGGCTGGGGCGCCACAACCTCGGAGCAGGGCGGCAGCGCCCGGTTCCCAGAAAAAGGAGCGCCCCCCCATCTTTGTCAGCCCGAGGCCCGGCGCGGCCCGGTGGCCCCGGCTCGGGGCAAGTGAGGCGGAGAGCAGTCCGAGCGCGGAGAGATCCGGAGGGTGCTTTAGAGGAACGATCGGGGGGCGCCGGGCTCTCGGCCCCGCCTCTGGGGCGCCCCCGGCAGCTCCGCCGCGCCGTCGGGCCGCGTGCGACCCCGGCCCGGGGCTCGAGGGCGGCGGGGGGAGAGGGGCCCGGGCCCGGGCGGCCGAGGCGCCCCCTCCTGCGCGCCGGGAGGGGCGCGGCCCCGGCGCCCGCCCGCTCTTTCTTTCTCGCGTCCCTCCCTCCGCGCGCCCGCCCTCGCTCCCTATTTGGAGCGGAGACACCCCTGACGTCGGAGCCGCTCGGCTCGCCGCTCCCCCGCCCCGCGCGCCCGCCCGGGGCCGCAGACGGCGCGAGCGCAGCCCAGCCGAGCCTCGCGGGGCCGCCGCCAGCCCTGCCGGCCGCCTCCCCGAGCCCCCCGGGGGCGCCGCGCCCGCCCGCCCGCCCGCCGCGGCCCGCAGACAGCCCCGCAGGAACCGGCGGGCGCGCCGCGCTCCCCT